>OY292536.1:757481-1357481 GCA_958496365.1 Subacronicta megacephala
AGGTCCATACGAGCCAATAGCGAACAGAGAATGGATTATAAAACTAACAGGTATGTTTAGTTCGTACAATTACACAAAGAAATACGATTTTCGACAATATTTAACTATGAATTAAAAAACAAGAGATAATAAAATAACATATCATAATCACAATATAAATAATCATAACCGGTATCGATGTAAAGATCGATATTTTATTAACACAAACAAAAGTTGAACAGTAAAATGTAATATACTAAATACTTTATTGACTGTAAACTTTTCAATCTCGCATTTTATCGTATCGAATTGCTTAAGTGGTTGGGTCTGTCTTGTCCATACAAAGAGTAACATCTTATACCTAGATAATATCTACATTAGTGATTTTAAAGTAAAAGATATCATACTTCTTCCCCCCCATACATTTTTGTTACTACAACGATAAAATCATTCAAATGTAATGTTGTTTGTTTCAAGAACTTAGTACTATAAGCCTATTACAAATGTTATCAATTTCCATTGACTTACTTTGTATTTTTGTTTTTTTTTAATCTTTTTGTTACTGATACTTCAGTATGTCTGACAAATTTAAACTTTATTTATGCGAATATTGATACAAATTGGATCCAGATATGTATTTTGAGATTTCATTCATCATAGATTGAAAATCCAATTGTTTATAATATAATGGTACTGCATAAGACAGATGCTTGATAAAAAACGACTACAAATGATCCATCTATAAGTAACCTGAATCACTATTTAATATAATTTATGATTCAATATTCAAGAAAAATAATAGTAATATAAGCTGTAAAAAGACTATGTATATAAGACAGCTTACATGTTTTTTCTTACATGAGAATGTATCAATTCTCGCGTAAATAAAGTTCCAAAATAAATAGATATTTTTGACTGAAATTATTAACATGATTTCTGAGATATATGTCATTGAGATAAAACTACTTTCACGTTGTATTATTGCGGTTGATTATATTATAATTCAATTAAAACCTGATGTATTAAAAAAATAGTTTTATTTCAATGAAATTGTTATGTTTCCGTATTACAATTCTGTTATTTCAAATTCCATATTATTGTATCTTCAAAAAAAAAACTTAATTCATTGATTGAAATTGTAGTTATTTTGTGTACTTTTATCGAAACTGATTGTTCTAAAAAAATGTATATTATGTACCTGTATCGATGCTATTTGAATTATCTTCCATCTTTCTAAGGTATTGACGACTTTGTATTATACTATACCTATATACGACCAGTGTTGAGGCTTAGGGTCAGTACGCAAACTTCCATTTTTAGGGATGAGTGTGTAAAAATCTATGTGCAAAGTTGCAATGTGTCAATCAATGGATATTGCAATAATTAAAAGAGTTAACAATTTGTATTATAACCTCCTTTTCATAATTATTATTATATTCTATAAACAGTACTTAAAATGACTGCTAATTAAAATGGACTTCGCCAGAATTTGTGTGAAGTTAAACCCAGGTGGAGCTAGCAACGCCCGGCGTAGTTTGAATATTGTCTTCTATGAGGAATATTTTTATACAAATGACAATAAAATGAAGTTAAATAATGTTGAGAAATGAATTTGTTATTATTATTTTTTGCGCATTTTGTAAATACTTTTTTATGACCAAAAGACTGATATCCAGTCTTCTTTCTATAAACATTGGACGAAGTTTATCACGCTAATGTAATTATTACATTTTTAACTTATTTTACATCTAGATTGTAAGAGCAAGTGATCTGTTTCGATAGAAGTGCACTTTATGTAGCTGTAACGTTTCACGGTGGTGTCCAAATAATTTAAATTTGAACCTTATCTCAATGGCAAACGTCACCGTGAAACGCAACATTTACTGCCTCTTTCTTTTGCTGTGTGTGCGAGTGAGGTCGAAGACCACAGTGTGAAGCCAAACGATAGAACTGCCGAGTTCCTACATATACTTAGTATCGCCGCCAGCGTCGGTGAAAATTCACCTTATCTATTTATACGATATTGAATGTGATGGAAAACGTATGTGAATTATTTCAATTATAATTGTATAAAAAAATATGTTGCTGCAACATTGTATGCAACGAGCGCTACAGCAACGTTGCTTGTAACAAGTTGCAAGTTTAACGCTTATAAAGTTGTTCAATACGTATAGTGTATAATAGTATGTCCATTAGAGCAGGTTGCACGGTCGCTGGCGGCGCTACAGTGCATACTCTACGCTTATAAAGGTCGCCACTAAGATATACACCAATGTAATTATATAACTCTGCTATGATCAAACTTTGACGAATAAACAACTGCCAGGAGCAGACTGTAACTAGATAGGATGTGCGGTTATTTAAAAATTATATATATATACATTTAGATGTAAAAAATGTAACGATCGATAATGCACGAATTATATACGTAGTGACGGCCGAAGGGGCGTGGCTGCGGCTGTGGCGGCTGCGCCCGCGCCGGTCGACTTTACTTAATTTGTAATTTCGCTCGTACGGGGTCATCGTAACTTAAGTAGGCTTTAAGTTGTAAGCCGCGTGTGCAATCTGCTTCGCAACAATGAACTCTACTGCATTTGTGATAAGACTTGATTCCCGTTGCAGTATTCGCGACCACGACCCCGCGCGACCGACGACTGCAGTGTTTAACGAACATTGAATTTAAAAAGAAATACACGAAATTTTATAACAAAAAAACCTCTTTATACGTTAACTTAGATAGTTATTATTAATTTTAGCTTTTAATAGGTGTTCAATATTTTTCAATATATTTTTTTTTCAATCACGAGCAGCATTTAGGCGGACGACATGTTGTCGTATTCCAAGTGTCAGTGTCCGATATGTCATGTAAATATTATATTTAATAGTTAGATATGATATGGACAATACCTAACAAGTGAAAAAATATGGTTTTATTGAAAAATACATTCAATGAAATTAATAGTGTGCATGCTAGCGGCGGCGGGCCAGCGACCAGGTCGCCGCCTCGCCGCTGCGTAGTCCGTTTTTATTTTTGTTTGTCCTCCCTTCCCTCCCGAGCTTGGAGTTAGCATGTAGTTAGTATTTGTGCAGCTTATAGGTATGGCAGCAACACTATTTGTACAACATACTTACGTCATCGTCTGGTGTGAAAAGTCACGGATATATTTATTGAGGTTCACGTTACAGATACTAATTACCATACTTAAAAGAAACATAGCAGTGAGTTAAGGGTTGAATTCAATATCAAATATGTCAATACATTTGCTTACTAGAGATAGAATTTTGAATGGATACCATGGATTTAATATGGATTTTGATATGGACGTAGTATTTTTTAGGAAAGCAGAAATTCCACTGCGGGCTGGATTCGAAACTGCGTCTTCTGGTTCAAAACACCAGATGCTATGACCAACTCAGCCACCGGGAGTTCCAGGTTTGAATCCTGGCCGCGGTGAATTTTTCTCTTCATTAAAAAATAACTTTGTAATTTTAGCATGGAAAATGCAAAAAAAAACAAAAAGATTTAAATAATTTATCCCTAGTAGGCAAATCTACTAATATTTGTTATTGTAACTATGTGTATGAAGAAGGAGTCAGTATTTTGATCTTTATCAACAATAATAAATACAAACTTGACTAGATAGTGCACTAATGAAAAAGCGCGATAAATTGGTATTTATATATTCTATTAACAATACGAACCTACCTATTACAAACCGCGAGTTTGAAAGGAGGCAATATAGTAGAAACTGCATTTTAATAAGGTAGTTAAAAGAAGAAAAATATAAAATAGGTAGAAAATCTTATAGCAGTCTATTGTTGTCAACCACATATTATAGTCGGCTCTTTATGTTGTTGTACCAGAAAAGGTATCTTAATTTGTGATATTATGGATCTCATCAGCCTAATAGTGTTTCTAGAGCTAAAACAATCATTTACTTTTGGTGCCCATTTGCAAGATTTCTTAGCTTGATATTATCAATAAAATCTCACCAGCCTTATACCTAATGTTCGGAGTCCTGACTTGTGCCCGGTTAACGGCAATAGGCTCGCCCCCTATTACATGGGACCAAAACATTCCGGTGAAGTGTGGGTGTACATTAGTACACCTCTGCCTAACCCTTCGGGGAATATAGGCGTGATGGTATGATATGTTTATGTTAACTATAAGGTATTCACAACAGAGTATTAAAACTATTGCTAAAAAAGAGTCGGTAGACTAAAATATGCGAGTCTGACAAAATTTGCAATTTACAATCTGCTACAAAAACGAGGTCAGTTTGTTCGAAATAAGTAAGCCGATCGGAAGTTATCTGCAAGTGATTTCGAAGTGGTAAATTTTAATACAAAAAGTAAAAGTGTAAAGATTAGAGTCCTATGTTTCACATTTCTAATAATTTTGTTTACTAATTTCGATATTTATGTATTAAATTAAAACAACACACATTTTATCACCGCGGTAGTTCGGAACGGCTAACTTCCGATCGGCTTACTTATTTCGAACAAACTGTAAAAGTTTTATTAGGTAGGTACCTACTCAGTTGTCAATAAGTTATAGTCGATATAGTAATTCTTACCAAAAATATATTGAATCTGACGCAGAAGAAGTGATGATCAGTTACCAATTGAAGAAAAAATTAGGTCACGTTCCACCACGCGTGGGAGCGAAACATCACAATCATATCTTGGAACTGCCAATACTGCCAGAATAATTAATTAAGCGCCAAATAAGTTTTTAAAAGACAACGCCCGCTCTAGGGAGCAAGCCCTTTATCGTGGAGGCGTTAAAACAAAGTCAGACTAATATAAATGTTGCGACCACCCTATTTCTCTTGTTGTTGGCCCGTTATGAAAAAAATATTATGTCAGTAAAAAAAAGGATGCCTTCTGTCAGGTTTCACCAGCTTAGTTAATCCCACTGTACGCGGCTACACGTTAAACTATACAAATCCAGTTTACGCTGGCCTCACGGAAGAGATAAATAAGATTGGAATGGCCCTCGCTGCTATTTTGTACTAAGACCAGTGTCGCCGCTTTACTCCCACTATTTCAATTCTCAAACATACGCAACATTATCTTTACAAGTTTTTCGCACACAATCAAATCAGACACACATAAATCTGTGGGCAGCAATTTGTTCACACACCAGCACCAAGCTCCCGTAGGCATTAGACACACACACGCAACAAGCATACGCTAGTGCTTGAAAAGCCGTTATGTATTTTTATATTGAATGGGGAAAAGGGGAACATAAAAATCAAGAACTATTTTCATTTAATATTAATTAATTTAAAAGAACGCCTAACGAAGTAGCACGAACGAAGTACACCTCTGCCTAACCCTTCGGGGAATACAGGCGTGATGGTATGTTATGTTATTTAAAAGAATTACTGTCTTTGGAACAAAACGTAATCATTAAGCAATTGGGGGAAACCTAACATAACATAATAGAGTTATAACATAACATTATTATAATTAATTGCATAATACGTCGAATAGAATCAAATATTAAAATATATATAAAATAGGTAGGTATAGTATTTGACTTAGATTTGACTAGACTATATTGTATCGATTCAGTATTAAAATCTAAGTAAAATAAAATGGTCTACATGCCGCTTTATCTTCATTCATTCAATCATTCGTATAATAAAATACATCTAACTAAAAATATACTCTCATCAATTAAATATATAATATTTCATAAATAATTTTTGTTAAACGTAAATATAGTTGAGAATTCTATCGATGCTTTTATTTAACTTCACGGTCACCTCGATATCGATAGATGTACGCCGTACACCACTCACGGCCAACCCCGGCCAACGACGAACAACGGCCATGTTTGAGGTGTAGAGAACGCAATGCATGCAGTACATTGCAAGCGGACTAGGTCATCGCGTTGATTAAACGAGAACATATCGGGCAATGTATTTTATTTGTAACTTGTTGCAATAATATGAATGATGTTTGGAATTTCATAGTGATCAGTATATTTTTATGTTTTTATCAATTATTGTGTAAATAAATGCTATTTTTGACTTACAGATGGAAAGATATACCTCCTTGCTATATACTGGAGGTCTGACTTTTTGTCTATCACGTAAGAATAACACAACACGGCATTTTAAAGCGGAGCTCAGTTCTCTGAAATAGTCCTAAGCACACTAAACGCGGCGCATGTATGATTCGGTCGAGTTATGATTGTCTAATCATAACTGTGGCGCGCCTGCCCCGCCCACATGGCCATTCCAACCTTATTTATCTCTTCCGTGGCTGACCTCGTATTGTATGAAAGCCTATACAATGCGAGATTAGCTAAAACTAGAATTGTATTGGTTGACCTGTAGCCGCGTGTACCATCATTATATTATAATACTCTTCAACTATTAAACAGTAAATTTGCAAGGCAATTTCAGAGGTGTAAAGCTACAATATGTATAGGTGTAGATCACTGGTCCTCTATATACTATGTACATTGTACAGGTACCTAGAAACAGCACCGTTCATCATCCTCAACGTAGGTACTTCGACCGATTTTTTAACGTTCCATAAACTTACTTATGTTTCTTCATGAAGGTATTCCTAGGTCGATTGCAGCAATTACTCTGTCTATGGTTCACCAGCGATCACAACACGAGCATCGAATAAATAATTATGTCTATCGCAAAACACAAGTGACACAAGCTTCAAACCTGTCGTCTACCAATTATAATCAACAAACCGTAAAAATTTTGTATCTAAAGCTGAATAACAAACCAGAAAAATGCATCCCGATGGCTCGGCCCATACCGAACGATGAGTTACGGAATATAGCAAAATCAGACAAAAAACTTAGTCCTAAAGCAAGCCAATCAATAATTGACGTCACTATAGATGGTATCAAGAGTAATACGAGTAAGAATTTAATATTAGGGACCTTCTCGGGCTGGGTGACAGGCGTTACTGTCGTGAGGGTTGGAAGAATCGCAGCCTTCGGGTTAGGAGGTGGTATTATACTTCTCCATTTTGCGGCAGAATTCGGTTACATCAATGTCAACTGGGATCGGGTGAAAGAAGCGGCCGTAGAGAGTCAAGCGTGGATGGACAAGATCCTCCAGTTCGTGAAGAAGAATAGCGTTCTTTCAGTTGGTTTTTTCGGCGGGTTCTTCTTCGGTGTAGCTTCTACGTAGTGATGTTAGGTAAAAGTTATCAAGTCGTTCTTTTTTTTCATTAAATTGTAACCTTAACTTTAATTACCTTCTTATCTAAATATTTGCTTCTGTTTACTTGTTCACTGCTTTGTTATTTATGTGCCAAATCAGAGTTTCAAGTCTGTACCTAAGAAGTAACCACGAGTGAATTCCATAGTCAGTAGTGGTTAGAGAATAAATATCAAAAGGACACGCAATAATACATTTTCACAAAGTACTCTGTAGATGTAGAAAACGTCACAAAACAGAAAATGTCCTTCTTCCGCTGCTTACCTATCAAAGGATACATTAAAAATTCATAGATTATGCAAACTTATGTAAGAAATCATTTAGGTGGTATTAGGGTTATGCGACCGTCAGAATGGAGCAACAGGTAGTTAACCTGCCGTATGCGTACCTACACCGATATACAAACTGTTGATTTGGTGTATGCCAAACCTGAAGTATTCCAGCAACTTTAAATTTTTTGACGTTTTTTTTGTGATAATTCGGCAAAAGAGCAGGCGAGCTGGTATGGTAAGTAGTCATCGCCGCTTATGGACATCTACAAAACCAAAGGAGTTGCAGATGCGTTGACGAGCCTATTTAGGGAAAGGGAGAGGTAGGAGAAAAGGAGAAGGAAGGGGATTGAATAAGGAATAGGGCCTCCGTCCCTCGCTCACCAGACGAAGCGCAGTAGCGAAACGATACTACTCGCACGTCTCGTCTCTCGTCTTCTGCGAGAGTGTGGTGCTTCCCCGGTCAAGCCGGCCCAATCCACCCAGCGTGGCCCTACCACAACAAAGCGATTGCTCTAAACGGTAAAAAATATAAATAAAATCTACGTAAAAATAGTCTCTTTTGATGTGGTTATACTGTTCTTCAAGACTATCAAATTGAATATTATTGATAGAATCTCCAGTATGTCAGTATGGTTAGCTGATAATATCATGTCAACGAAATTAAAAATTTTTGACACAGCTATTATTTAAATCGACGGACAAAAAGGACATCAATAAAGTATATTAAACAAAATTTAACTTTACTCTACTGGTCACAAAGATATGAATTTTCTAATAAAGAAAATTTCAATTTTACTCTACTGGTTTAAGATTGTGTTGTACCTATATTTCTGGAGTTCGTAACAAAGTAATAAATTTTGGTTCACGTTCAAATTCAAGTTCTTTTATGTTTATGATGTCCTAGTACTTCATTTGTGTGTGTGTCCTGGCTCCGTGCACTATTGATAAGGAATTTAATTTTTGATTATGGTAGCTCTTTACGTTTATGTTAACCTGGTACTGCATCTGTGTGTTCATTTGAACCAAAGGATAATTAATTATAACTGAATTGGTTTAAATTCAAGTTCGTTTTATGTTTATGATGACCTAGTACTTCAGTTATATGTGGGTCCTGGCTCCGTTCACTGTAGATAAAAGTCAATGTGTAGATAATTGTTAGATTAACATTGTTGTTTTTATTGATATACTATTTTATTTAATCGAGTGCTGAAGAACAATATAACCGCATTACTAGAAACTTCTTTTACGTAGGTGCTATTATAGGAATAACTTGTTTTCCGTTTATCTCTTCTTCTTTGAAGTGCCTCTCCAATTACTGGAGGTTGGCCGTCAGTTCGGAAAACTTCAGTCTGTCCGTTTATAGCAATTGTCAAAAATATTGAAAGTTGCTTTAAGTGGAATACCTCAGGTGCTATTCAGCTGGGTGCTCTAATTGGAATACACCGTTGAATTGCGGTCGTGCCTTAAAACAAATAGGTACCTACCTATGACGGGCAAAATCGACTTTTTTTTTCATTGGTATCCTTTTCTTTCTCAACTACCTAACATTGTGCTCCATTAAATTCTATTCTTACCTACCCTGCGTTTCCACTGAAGACAAAACATGTTGCAAACATATAAATAACTCAAACTGTGAGTGGGATAGGTAGCTGTTTGCAACATGTTTTGTCTTCAGTGGAAACGCGGGGTTACCAAATACTTTAATACTTACATATCAACACTTTATACGAAGCTGGCATCAGTCCTCCACACCCTAATTTCTGAACAATGTTCAAAGAAGATGGTTGTCAGGTGTTCTTATGACAACCAGGACCGACCTTCTTTAACGTAACGTTCTTTCTTAGGCGGGGGTTCGCTGTACCTTTAGAAGCAGTGATGTATAATAGACTGAACGTGGCAACTTAGTCTTGCTGATCAATTGAACAATTTATAATTAAGCTTGAACCTATTTTCTATTGAAACTATTTTTTTAGGCCAACCACCCACTAGTCTTGTTTACTATGTTCTGAGGAGTAAGGAAATCTTCTCTATGCAATGTTTTCCTTCACCGATACTACATGTGATCTGTCTACAGGTGATGAACACGGTGCCTACGCATAAGTTGGACTGTGACTCGGCCGCCATTATTTACATATTCATATCACGCATCTTAATTGAAGGATATTATACACTAAACTCCATTCCAAATACACAGTCTTATCTATGTGTATACCTATAAACCTGCAGGGGCAATTAGGAGTTTTCTTGACGGCGTACATACACGTCGTCAAGAAAACCTCTAATTGCCTCTGGTTTTCTTGACGGCGAGTATGTCTGCGAACCTTCACTAGTCGTAATAGATTATAGCCAAACTCCACCCATTCTAAGAGGAGTACCCACAAGTGGGACCATATCTAATTTTTAAAAAAGTGACTTTTCTACCAAACACTCGCTCTTTCTCTGTTCGTGCGGTTCCGGACGACGGCTGCTGCGCTGAGCATCTGCACTCTTGCTCCAGAAAAGGCTTGAAAACCTGGTGGATCTGACCTTGTACCCATGGCTACTCATTAAGCTGGTATGGTTGGTATGGTGAGGTTATATTAGTAAATACCACTTATAAATAACCTTAACTCAAAAATAGGTGACTAGAATTAAAAACTAGGGGCCCGCATTGTTGATGAACTCCTATTTTTAACCGACTTTTATTTAATATATTACTGGAAGTTAAATATGTAGGTACTTATTATTTATTTCACGAAATGAGAAAACAAGTAAGTTTTACAAAGTGGCAGATCATACAGTTATCGAGGTCACAATTTAAAAAAAATGAATGGTCTTGTTGTGAAAACCTAGATGGGCTAGGTACCTACGTGGTGGAAACGTTACAGATCTATAGAGATACTTTAAGATATCCTGTAGGATTGAGGCCTAATAGGCAGCAGAATTATTATTAGGCTGATGAGAAACATGTTTATTTATCTACCTTTCAATTTATCATAACAAGAAATAAACTAAAAGATAATTTTTTATACTATTTATTTGAGACAATTCAGTTGTATCCTACCCTACGTAGTATCTTTATATAAGTAAGAACTTACCTACAATCTAAACGAGATGGATTCTCCCTCTTACGAGAATAAGAAGTAACACAATGCACAGCCATCGAGGACATCGACATCATTAAACGCGCCGTCGAAGCGCGTTTTAGGAACGCGCGTCGACGGCGTGCTTTTATCCTACAGAGCAGTTCAGGCTGCGTCTAACTTACGTGCGTATTGCGTCTGTATCGCTACAAACGCGCGTCAACGGCGCGATTAAAAAACGTGGTGTGCATAGGCCCTTATCTGTCAATCAGATGTCACTAGAATGAGATAAGAGCTTGACTAGCGAACTTCCAGTTTAAGCTGATCTAGCATTGACCGGCTTTTCATATAATATAGAGGTCAGCGTAAACTGGATTTGTATAGCTCGACGTCGTAGCCATGCTTACTAGAGATAACACTTACTTTAGCTGTACCTATCTTAGTATAACGAGCGTTTTGCAGAAAGCGGTTCGTAGGTTAAAATCATTTAAAAACGAAACTAAATGTTGCTTAGCTTACAGAATGCTTGCCATACTTTAATGACCGTGGTACACTGAGACAAAAGATTTTTTGAAAATTGAATTTGGCTGCTGGCCTTGACTCTTAAAAGTGTTATTACTGGCAAAATTCCCTTCGAAATGCGAAAGAAAACCAGCATGTTAATATTAACAAGCTAGTTTTCTTTCGCATTGAATGTCGCTGTGTAATATAAGTATTCGTCCAAGAGTCCACATTTTGTCAACAACTCATCTATTTAATTTCGAAAGTTTTTGATCATTAGATATAATAATATTTGTTGCTATTTAAAATTAGAACTAATATGGGCTGGCTTTCATTTAATGTCATATTGTCGAAATGTAGTCGACAATGTAGTGACATTGAGGCTTAAAGTAACAGATCAAACTGTACATCAATATAACTTTTGAGAATAGGTCAAGGCATAATCTTTAATATTTTTAAGAGGGTATACTAATACCGAGCCCATACGTTTTGGTCTATTATTCCTCAGTTATAAGTTTATAACTAAAATTAGATATTAAAATATTTCGCCCTCAGTGCACCACGGCCTTAGCATGTATCTAAATTGCCAACCTACCTAATCCCTGCCTTATTTTATTTTGTATGATAACAAAATGTTAAACACTGCAGTTAAATAATATTTATATTCAACCATAAATATTCGAATCAATAAATCAATTAAGTATTAAAGTAATTATTGTATCTACAAGTTCTTGAAACAACAACAATTACAGCAAAATGGAACTTATCTACTAGAAAATGTACAAAATTATAAAATTCTTGTTTTAATGTTTACAGTTTTACCAGTCAAGCTGATTACGCCGTTAGCACCACCGGAGCAAGAGAGAGCCCTCCCGCCTGACCCCGTGCCTCCCAAACCTCCAGAGCCTTTTAGAACTGAAGAAACTTATGTATTTGAAAAGCCCTTGTTCGTCCCAGCGAAACCAATCCCATATTCCCCAAAGATCTCCCCATCATCCATTCCCAACCCGAACCCTAGCGTCATGACCCCAAAACAGGTAGACGGGTATCCAAATTATGGGAGCTATCTATACTCAATACCAGGATACTCAGCATTTCAGCCTATTAGTTCGGTATCCTACCCCTCAGTAATCCAGTCAACAGCCTCAGTATTGCAGAACGAGGGTTCAAAGCCTGAATTGATGCCTGTTTCATCAATACCGCAAGAAACTATTACTACTCCTACGGTAGAAGAGAAAAGTACTGATATGGATCCGCCCGATGAGATTCAAAAACCTCAGACTGATTTTGAAGAACATTTTACAACAGAAGTTATAACAGCTACATCTATTCCTGAAGTTAATACAACGCAAAGTACTGAATCAAAGATGAGTATCACGTCGTTAGCACAAGGTTCAGGAGCTACAGTCACCATACCTTCGCAAATTCCAAATAAGGAGTTAAAAAAGAAACCTGAAAGGTTTAGTTTGAAAACCAGTATACCAATAAGCAAAATTGACATGAAATGTGTAAGTAATCCGCCCGATGCTGCGTATCAAAATTCTTTAGCAAAAAAATCTTTCAATACTTCTTTCACCAAAGAAACGCCAAGAGTTGAGATAAAAAGTAACATTGTGATAAAAACTGCAACAAAAGAACCTGAAGCTCAGGAAACAAAGCCTAGTGTGCCGCCAAATAACAGTATAAGTACTTTAATCAATGCAGCTGAGGCTATTAACAAATCGGATAATATGTTTCGTGTACCTGAACCGGTAGTTGAGACGCCAGTTGAAGAGAAGGATTCTCCTGCATTACCGAAACCTTTATTCAATCCAATCAATATTGAAACAAGCAAAGTGAATTTTACCAAGCCCCCGGAACCATCTTACAATGAACAGAAGAATCAAATAGTATTTATTCAAAACAAGAACAATACGAACTCAAAGATGTTGTTAACGATACAGCAACAGAACCCACAAGTATTGTTACAAAGAACTAACTTCGATTCAAAAAACCTGCAAGCTCCTTCACGATTGTTAAGCCAAAGTAAGAAATGTAAAGAAGACGTAGTAAACGAAAGTACTTCGTCAAAAGTGGTTGCGCTGAAAAGGTTGCACCAGGAAAACTGTGATGAGAATGATTTTGAGAATTTGATCACTGAAAATCAAATATATGGTAATAAGATAGTCGTGAAGGAGAAATCGCAAGGTACACTACAGGAACAAGACTTGAAGAACAAAAAGATGACAGAAAAAGTCATTACAACGGAAACTAAGAACGTTGTTTTGCAACCAAATTTTGTATATTTGAGTAACGTTCAGTTCCCCGCTAATTTGATGATGATTAAGAATAATTCAAAAATAACACAGACTACGGACAGTAGTAAAATAAAAATAGCACCAAAGGAGAACAAAGTAGTAAATGAAATCACAGAAAGTACTTTAGAAAATAAAACACCAATTACTACTATTACTGTGCCAAGTATAGATAGTAATTTCGAAAATAAAACAACGATATTGAACACTAACAATAATGTGTTACAACCTCTGTCCAACCAGACGAAGCCCGACATAGTGATTCAAGCCAATCAGACAGTTATTGTGAATCCACAGATAGTCTACCAGGTGCCAATATCATCGATCGTGGAAGGTGACAAAATGAGTCAACCATTCAAGAAACGAGATTATCCAAAATTCATTGCTCCAAAAAAGGAGCCTTCCAAAAAATTTGATCAACCTAAAACAAATGACAAATTGTACATAGCTTGTCCATATCAAATGGATTCAAAATTGCAACCAAAAATTGTAATTACCAATATTAGACCGAAAATAAATAAAGTAGAAGACATTAGTGCTTTAGATAACTATGAAAAACGAAAACGTATGAGGCGATTAAAGTATTTATCAAATCGTGACAACAGAGATGTTAAAATTGAGACTAAAAAGGTAGAGAAGACTGAAATTCGTAATGTAATAACTCCTGATAAGGTTAAAAACGAAATATACAAAGAATTTGCAAATACTAAAGCTGCCGTAGAAGACGGTAGCAGTGGCAGTGACACGGATGATTATGGACAAGAAGAATTAAAAGTATATGAAGACATCATCGAGGAGTATGGGTTGAAAGCTGATAAGGAAGAAGAAAAAGTTCAATTCATGGCTAACCTAAGACTAGCAACACTACAAGCGTACAAAGGTAAAGTGGTGGTAGGCTTGATACATTAATAATATTAAATGCTGGTTTTACTAAGACTTTCCTAGCAATTAGCAAAAAGTATTGCTATGAACATCATTAATTTAATTTTTACTCTAAGTAGTGCTGCCTTTTTATGAAATTACGAACAGTCGCAGCCAGTAAGAGCCAAGAGGCGACATATTAAACAGGTCGCAACAAACACAGCCTCTATATAAATGACTCTATATAAAAACTGGAACATTTAATTTTATCTTCCTGCAACGTTTTTACTACAGCGTTGTTAAATAATAATTCCATAATTTTGCAGAAAAAGATCTGGATCTTCAAGATAAGGCGCTAAAGAATGATGCAGTGGCATCAGCGTACGCTGCGGTTGGTCGTCTAGACATGTTCCTGAATGTTCCATCTGGAGATGAAGCTGTGGAAGAAGCGGCAGATATGGAGACATTCTTCGAAGAATCTCACCAAGAGACCAGGACCGCGACACAAAGGAAAAAACTATTCTTATCAAAGTTGAAACTCACACAAGTTACGCAAAAATATAAAGAAGGTTAGATGATAATATAACATATTTACTTACTTACAAATACTGATTATGTAATGGGTTTAGTTCCTTTTGTCAACATGGTTCATTATGGAGATATTATAAAGATAGGTGTGAAAATGCAACATAAAACTTGAAAGATCAATTATAATTCGAGTATAACTTAATTAGAAGTATTAAAAGTTCTCGGTAGCTTAGTGACTAAAGCGTCCGTTGTACTTAACCAGACTTTACATTGGATCGTATTTTTCTTTCACAAGAAAATTCATATCTTTGCAGAAGCATATTCATAAACGATGTTATATTTAAATTTCAGGCTACGAGAAAGCATGGAAAGAAATATTAAACGAAAGAAAACGGCGAAACAGTAACACAGATGCAGATGACAATTGCAAGCAGGTACGCCTTGGGTTCGACGCCAACTGCCAGCTAAGGTTGCTCACGGAAATAAAGAAATGCGTCAACGAAAACAACAACCTCATCAAAAAGAGGCTAGATTCCGTTTCGAATGCAGACTCCGGTGACGAAAGCATCAAAGTGCTAGCGGAGAAAAACTTTTCCGAACTGAACCGCTTATCCAAGATGGCCGACAGCAGCGTTAAACTCTTCAAAGCACCAAGCCCTAAAAGACGCGACCTGAACCCCGGTTTCGACAGTGAAAACATAAAAAAGACAAACATTAAAGTCGATAAACCTTACGAAAACTATCCAAAGATTAAAATACCAAGTGTCTCTAAGATTATTTCGCTGAAATCGACGCAAGAGTGTCCTACTGCGACGTCGACGCAAGCGACATCTATGGACGAGCCCCAGAACTCGGCGGCGGGGGTGACGGAGATGTTTGAAGAGACGAAAAGCCCTGGAAGGACTAGAGATGCATGCTGTCAAGTGGATATACCCATCTGGTCCGATGTAGAAGCCCTAGCTAAGAGCTACAATGAATATGATGCAGGTAATTAAACAAAATGTATCTTTTTTTCTTCTGTGCTAAACATCGTGAATAGGGCAACGTATCATTAAGACTCAAGCTCATAACTTATTCACGATTGAGTACAAAAATCATAGTCTAAAAAATCGCTATCGTAGGAGATTTAGGTGTAAATTGACTGACACTATCTTACACCAAAATCTTAAATGATAACGATTTTTAAGCTTATTTAAATATAGAAAAAAAAATTATTGATATTGTTGATCACAGTCTATTAATTTCATGTTTGCTGCTAGGAAACAGGACACATAACATAACTCACCTTTTTTTTCCTTCCAAAATGATTACTTCCATGGAGTTTCTGTTTTGTCATTTCAAGTTAGAGAACTGTTAAGTTTTAATAATTCCTTAATATACTTTCAGCTCGCCGAAAAGAGATAGCAGATCTACACAAGCGCAACACCGCTCTCAAAATAGAAGGTGCGCACATCACACGGTCAGCGTCCCGCGACTCGGACCATGCGCGCGCGCTGCTGGCCGAGCGACAGAACCTCGCCATTGAAGAGAACAACCTGCGCCTCTCGCTGCAGAGAATTCGACAAGCCATCGAAGTTATAAGGAACTACTAGCCAACATTACAAGGTCCACTCATGCCAAACACGTCCGTTCCCGATTCGAGGCGATATTTCTTACGTAAATCGCAAAGTCGAGTCAGGAAAAGATAAACCGGTTTTATATGCAGTGTCATCAGTTTTAGGCAGTGTTATTGTAGTCAGTATGTCATAAAAATTTTGGTACAATCGATTGATAATTCCTTCTACTGATGAATAAAAAAATCTAGATTTTTTAATCTTTTTCTATAAGACTGCAAATTATTTACTACTATTTTTTATATCTATCTTTGACCCCGTATATTAGATGACACTTGCACATAATGTCCGGTTTGGTCTCGCACGGTGCCGTATGAATGGGCCTTAGTACGGTCGCTAGCACATCAGGCTACCTCAAAATGTCAATTTTTCTCAGTCGATTTTGAACTTCATAACATTTTAAGGTTAAAAATCATTTGGAGAAATTTGACAGTTTAGTATAACTTGATGCGCTGGCGACGTAACTTAGTTGTACGAATTTCAAATGTAATGTACAGAATTCACGCAGAATTTGATATCCGACCGATATATTATATCATAATTAATACTTATAATTCACGGAAAATAAATTTATTCAGACTGCATGTCTGCAGAAGGTAATAGGTATGTTTTTCCAAAAAAATTGCACGTTATCTTCATGGTAACATTTCAGAATAGTGGAACCTTTTTAGTGGTAAAGGCGACAATGAATACTGCAATGTAATAAGCATTGTTTCATAATCACCATCAACATTTTTAAAGAAGTGAGTGAAATAGAAATTTCACTTTTGACAACCTTTTTGTCGGTACAGCCCTTGTCCTATGGTGATCATGCTACGGTAACGCCTAATGGTCCAAGTGGTATGTTTAGGACTCATGTTAAATAGAAAATAGGGGGTCAAGCACCTTGTCAAAATTTGTAAATAATTTAGCAATACGTGTATTATAAATAAGTATTGAATGGGGACAGTCGTAGAAAAACAGTAATGTAATACTTAGTAATTAGAGTAAAATGCATATAAACATGTCTAGTGGCCTAGCCAGCCTGTCGATCGTGCAGTCTCAGGTTCGATTCCCTGTAGTATAATCGCCAGGCGGTGCAAGATTTTGATAAATAGTTGTATTCACACGTAGTAGTACGAAATACATTGTTTTAATATTTTTAAAGGAACATTTGTATTAACAAAAAAAAAAACAGTTACTGACTTAACGCCAGTCGATAAGCTACTCTGCTGTTAACTCTGTCGTTTTGGGTTGCCAAAGCTTAAATAATTTAAATTAGTTTTTTTATTTTTTTTGGGCTAATTTACTACTTCAGAAAAGGTTAAGGATTTCCATGACTTCACATTTTCACATACTTATTATAATGTCATTAACATGACAACTATTTCAGGTTTTTTTTTGTATGTAGAAAGAAAGAATTTAATTTCAAAGTCTTCATAGGATAGATAGACAATTAATTTATTGTCTCCGATATAAGCCTATCCAAAAAGGTCTAACCTTAAGGTATTTCATGATACCAAAAATTGTAGTAATACGTTTTTGTCAATTTAACTGTAAAATATACTTTAAAAAACTAGTCAGCTATTTAAGGTAATACATATTTATATTATTGTAAACTTTACCTTCGATGTCTTTTAGCGCAATACATGGTTTTATAAATTAACGTAATTCTGTTTATTATTTTTTGTAGGTGCAGAGTGTTCTTAGTATATTCTAGCGATGTTGCTACCAGTGCAGTGATGAAATAATAATCGCTGCATATAATAAATCGCATAATATCTACGATTATTTCTGTTTATTTAAGGCTAAAGCGTCGGGGTTGGGTTTTTTTCTTGGTTTTTCGCAAATTTTTCGGCTATAAAACATTCTGGGTACGCATGGCAGTAGAAATTGCGACATCAAAAATAACTTATTCGCAATTGAGTATTAAAACTTTTGCTTAAAAATTGCTATCGTAGGAGATTTATGTGTAAATTGTCATTTTTCGCCGATACATATTATTATCTAATAATCAAAAAAATATTATTATTTACGTTCATGACTGGATGAGGAAAGCCAAAGATCGGGCTCTGTGACGTTTATTAGGAGAGACCTACATCCAGTGGTAGACGAGTATAGGATGATGATGATAATGATTCATTATGATTATAGATACAGAAATGATTTTTACAACTTTACACTGAAATGAAACAAAAAAGTATTTCATTTCAAAGTAAAGTAGCTTTATTATCATAATTAACTCAATAAAGACTTAAATTTCACGTCAAGCAAAAGGCGGGACTCATTTTGTTCACAAGATAAGATAAGTTTAGTATTATAATATGTACTTTGAATTTGAGAGGTAAACCACTGAATTTGTTTACGTTATTGGAACCAAATAATATGAGAAAACGTACGTAAAAGTAAATTTCTCGGCAACCCGAGAAGCCTCGAGAAATTAGCCTCGGGAATTCTTGAGACCCGAGAAATTGGAAAGCTCGAGAAATCATGAACCCTAGCCCAGGTCTAGTAATAGGTCCAGGTCCAGGTCCATTAATAAGGCCAGGCCCAGTTACCGTTATAGATCCAGGTACAATAATAGGTCCAGGTCCACTAATAGGTCCAGGTCCAGTAATAGGTTTAGGTTCAATAATAGGCCCAGGTCTAGTAATCGTTCCAGGACCAGTAATAGGTCCAGGGCCAGTAAGAGGTCAAGGTCCAGTAATAGGTTCAGGGCCAGTAATAGGTCCAGGACCAGGTCTTTGTATAATTCCCTTAATAGATCCAGGTCCAGTAATAGGTCCAAGCCCAGCAATAGGTCAAGGTCCAGGCCCAGTAACCGTTATAGATCCAGGTACAGTAATAGGTCTAGGTCCAGTAATAGGTGCAGGGCCAGTAATAAGTCCAAGTCCAGCAATAGATCAAGGTCCAGGCCCAGTTACCGTTATAGATCCAGGTACAGTAATAGGTCTAGGTCCAGATCCAGTAATAGGCCCAGGTCTAGTAATAAGTCCAGGCCCAGTATTAGGTCCAGGTCCAGGCCCAGTAATAGGTCCAGGTCCAGTAATAGGTCCAGGTCCAGGCCCAGTAATAGGTACAGGTCTAGGCCCAGAAATTAGTCCAGGTACAGGCACAGAAATAGGCCCAGATATAGTAATAGGTTTAGGTCCAGAAATAGGTCCACGCCCAGTAACAGGTTCAGGCCCAGAAATAGGTCCAGGCCCATAATAGGTTCAGGGCCAGTAATAAACCCAGACCTAGTCATAAGTACAGGCCCAGGAATAGGTCCAGGACCAGTAATAGGTTCAGGGCCAATAAAAGGCCGAGAACTAGTAATAGGTCCAGGTCCAGAAATAGGTCCTGGCCCAGTAACATGTCCAGGTCCAGTAAAAGGTTCAGGGCCAGTAATAGGCTCAGACCTAGTTATAGGTCCAGGCCCAATAACAGGTCCAGGCCCGGTAACAGGTCCAGGCCCAGTAATAGGTCCAGGACCAGATCTTTGTATAATTTCCGTAATAAGTCCAGTTCCAGCAATAGGTTAACGTCCAGGCCCATTTACCGTTATAGATCCAGGTAAAGTAATAGGTCTAGGTCCAGTAAAAAGTCTAGGTCCGAATCCAGGTCCAGTAATAGGCCCGGGTCTAGTTATAGGTCCCGGACCGGTAATTGGTCCAGTCCCAGTAATAGGTCCAGGTCCAGGCTCAGTAATATGTCCAGGCCCAGAAATAGGCCCAGGCTCAGTATAAGGTCCAGATCCAGTAATAGGTCCAGGACCGTCAATAGGTCCAGGCGCAGTAATAGGTCCAGGTCCAGTAATAGGCCTAGGCCCAGTATAGGTTCCAGGCCCAGCAATAGGTCATGGTCCAGTTCCAGTTACCGTTATAGATCCAGGCCCAGTATAAGTTCCAGGCCCAGTAACAGGTTCAGGCCCAGGAATAGGCCCAGGTCCAGTACTAGGTCCAGACCCAGAAATTGGTCCAGATCCAGTTCTTTGTATAATTCCCGTAATAGGTCCAGGTCGAGTAATAGGTCCAGGCCCAACAATAGGTCCAGGACCAGTTCTTTGTATAATTCCCGTAATAGGTCCAGGTCCAGTAATAGGTCCAGGTCCAGGCCGAGTAATAGGTCCAGGCCGAGTAATAGGTCCAAGCTGAGTAATAGGTCCAGGCCGAGTAATAGGTCCAGGCCGAGTAATAGGTCCAGGCCCAACAATAGGTCCAGGTCCAGGCCGAGTAATAGGACCAGGCCCAACAATAGGTCCAGGCCTATAATAGGTCAAGGCCCAGTAATAGGTCCAGGACCAGGTCTTTGTATAATTTCCGTAATAGGTCCAGGTCCAGTAATAGGTCCAAGTCCAGCAATAGGTCATGGTCCAGGCCCAGTTACCGTTATAGATCCAGGTCCAGTAATAGGTCCAGGCTCAGTAATAGATCTAGGCCCAGTATTAGGTCCAGGCCCAGTAACAGGTCCAGGCCAAGTAATAGGTCCAGATCTAGTAATAGGTCTATGCCCAGAAATAAGTCTAGGCTCAGTAACAGGTCCAGGCCCAGTAATAGGTCCAGGTCCAGGAATAGGTCCAGGTCCAGTAATAGGTCCAGGTTCAGGAATAGGTCCAGGTCCAGTAATAGGCCCAGGCAAAGTATAAGGTCCAGAATGTCCAGATCCAGTAATAGTTCCAGGCACAGTAATAGATCCAGGCCCAGTTAACGTTAGATCTAGGCCCAGTAATAGGTGCAGGCCCGGTAATAGGTCCAGATCCAGTAATAGTTCCAGGCACAGTAATAGATCCAGGCCCAGTTACCGTTAGATCTAGGCCCAGTAATAGGTGCAGGCCCGGTAATAGGTCCAAGCCCAGTAATAGGTTCAGGGCCAGTAAGAGGTCCAAGTCCAGTAATAGGTCCAGGACCAGGTCTTTGTATAATTTCCGTAATAGGTCCAGGTCCAGTAATAGGCCTAGGCCCAGTATAGGTTCCAGGCCCAGTAATAGGTCATGGTCCAGTTCCAGTTACCGTTATAGATCCAGGCCCAGTATAAGTTCCAGGCCCAGTAACAGGTTCAGGCCCAGGAATAGGCCCAGGTCCAGTACTAGGTCTAGACCCAGTAATAGTTCCAGGCCCAACAATAGGTCCAGGACAAGTTCTTTGTATAATTCCCGTAATAGGTCTAGGTCCAGTAATAGGTCCAGGACCAGGTCTTTGTATAATTTCCGTAATAGGTCCAGGTCTAGTAATAGGTCCAAGTCCAGCAATAGGTCATGGTCCAGGCCCAGTTACCGTTATAGATCCAGGTCCAGTAATAGGTCCAGGCTCAGTAATAGATCTAGGCCCAGTATTAGGTCCAGGCCATGTAATAGGTCCAGGTCACGTAATAGGTCCAGGTCCAGTAATAGGTCCAGACACAGTAATATTTCCAGGCCCAGAAATACGTCCAGGACCAAGTCTTTGTATAATTCCCGTAATAGGTCCAGGTCCAGCAATAGGTCCAGGCCCAGTAATAGGTCCAGGCCTATAATAGGTCTAGGCCCAGTAATAGGTCCAGGGCCAGTAAGAGGTCCAGGTCCAGTAATAGGTCCAGGACCAGGCCTTTGTATAATTTATGTAATAGGTCCAGGTTCAGTAATAGGCCTAGGCCCAGTATAGGTTCCAGGCCCAGTAATAGGTCATGGTCCAGTTCCAGTTACCGTTATAGATCCAGGCCCAGTAACAGGTTCAGGCCCAGGAATAGGCCCAGGTCCAGTACTAGGTCCAGACCCAGTAATAGTTCCAGGCCCAGAAATAGGTCCAGGACCAGTTCTTTGTATAATTCCCGTAATAGGTCCAGGTCCAGGCCGAGTAATAGGTCCAGGCCCAACAATAGGTCCAGGTCCAGTAATAGGTCCAGGTCCAGGCCGAGTAATAAGTCCAGGCCCAACAATAGGTCCAGGACCAGGTCTTTGTATAATTTCCGTAATAGGTCCAGGTCTAGTAATAGGTCCAAGTCCAGCAATAGGTCATGGTCCAGGCCCAGTTACCGTTATAGATCCAGGTCTAGTAATAGGTCCATGCTCAGTAATATATCTAGGCCCAGTATTAGGTACAGGCCCAGTAATAGGTCCAGGCCCAGTTACAGGTTCAGGCCCAGGAATAGGTCCAGGTCCAATAATAGATCCAGGTCCAGTAATAGGTCCAGGCCTAGTAATAGGTGCAGGCCCAGAAATAGGTCCAGGCCCAGAAATAGGTCCAGGACCAGGTCTTTGTATAATTCCCGTAATAGGTCCAGGTCCAGCAGTAGGTCCAGGCCCAGTAATAGGTCTAGGCCCAGTATTAGATCCAGGCCCATTAATAGGTCCAGGTCCAGCAATAGGTCAAGGTCCAGGCCCAGTTACCGTTATAGATCCAGGTACAGTAATAGGTCAAGGTCCAGATCCAGGTCCAGCAGTAGGTCCAGGCCCAGTAATAGGTCTAGGCCCAGTATTAGGTCCAGGCCCATTAATAGGTCCAAGTCCAGCAATAGGTCAAGGTCCAGGCCCAGTTACCGTTATAGATCCAGGTACAGTAATAGGTCTAGGTCCAGATCCAGGTCCAGTAATAGGCCCAGGTCTAGTAATAGGTCCAGGACCAGTAATAGGTCCAGGTCCAGTAATAGGCCCAGGTCGAGTAATAGGTCCAGGTCGGTAGGCGAACACACACAAATCTTCGACGATAACGATTTTTAAGCAAAAGTATAAATACACAATAACTTGTTCTCGATTGAGTATTAAAACTTATGGTTAAAAATATTATCGACGAAGATTTGGTGTAAAATAGCAGATTCGACCAAATTGACAATTTGATATATAATAAACGGCGGTAGCCTAATGGCTAGGTCGTCGGACTTGCGATGATGTGGTTGCCGGTTCGAACCCCACCCATTGCACTACCGACGTGAACGCACTCGTAAAACAAGCATTTAGCTTAGTACGAGGGGTTAACAAGAATACTAGTAATGTGTGACCCACATTGCTAGTAAGATTTAAAAAAAAAAAAAAGATATTTACACCTAAATCTCCTACGATAGCAATTTTTAAGCGGTGCAATAATGTAATTTTGATTTTGTCATGTTATTAATTTGACGCAAAATTGCTTGTAATGTGCCTCTTATTTTGTATATAAATTTTGTAAGTGCAATATCGATAAATAATTAGATAATAGGTAATAATGAACGAAACAATAAAAATACAATTTGCATTTTATTTTGTTTTTTATTTGGATTACCACGTAGGTCTTTCATATTGTGTCGGGACTGGTCAAACTAAACTAACGAATATAGGAATGTTGCTAGAGGAAATAAATAATCTTATTATTATATAAATAGTATTGTTGAAATAAACATATTACGTTACAAGAATGTTAAAAAATTACCCGTCAAATATGGCCTTTTTGACTTTTTCTTTTGCTCAGATCAATACGACATGGTGTTCCGGAGATGCCAATGCGATCACCGAGCGAGGCGAGCGGGCGAGCCTATTGCCATTCACCGGGCACAAATCCAGACGCTTCGCTAGAGGTCCTGGGTTCGATTCCCAGGTCAAGAAAAGTGTTATTGGGTGTTTCTATGAAATTCTCAGTAGCAGCTCGAAGTCTGGATTTGTGTCCGGAGTCCGATTAATGGCAATAGGCTCGCCCCCTATTACATGGCACCCAAACATACCGGCGAAGTGTGGGTGTACCTACATTATTTCACCTCTGCCATTATTCGGGGAATACAAGCGTGATGCTATGTATGTTATTCAAGTTTGTAATAATTACAATATGACTAGCTGTACATAGCAATTCCCTGATCAGCTCTTAACTTCAAAGCGTGTTGTTACAAAACCTCACTCAAAGATTGGATTTTAAAGTGTAAAAATAAAAAATCCGTCTGGTAGTTCTAAAGTTAAGCACGTCCAAAAAAACCTAAAATTGTTTTATTTCAGTTGATATTAAAATAATGAGTGGAAAATAGGTGTTTCCCACACGTTTAATGCCACTATTATTAATCATAAATATGTTTCACATTTATAATTATTTTCTTTTTTAATTTCAATATTATTGTATAAAAGCAGTTAATTATTCGATGTTACCTGCAGCAGGTCGGATCGGCTTTAGAGAATTAAATTATTAATTAATTACTGTTCAGCCATCTTTATCAGGTTCTGTATCCACATAGAGGTTAGCATATACCCTCAGTCACGCGGCATCAACTTGTCTCGTCGTAACAGCAGAGAGCTGTTCCTGCCATGATCAGGATAATGCCCACGATTGATCCTGAAACAAGAATATGTTGTCAGTACAGTCGCCAGCACATCAGGTTATACAAAGCTGTCAAACCCCAAATGATTTTAAACCTTAAAATGTTTATGATTAAGTTCAAAATCAATAGAGAAATTTTGACATAAATGTAATGTGCCAAGAATGTCACGTGCCAAAAATGTCATGTACCAAGTATAACACGCATGCCACTGGTTGGCCAAGCCTTTGTTTCAAGTTTCTGACTTCGACAGTTCGTTATGGATGCATGGTAAACGTACTAAAACGTAAACGGTCAGGTGCGTAGTACCCGCAACCGGCGCATGTGTATGACAATATTATGAATGTGGACGAAGCAAAAGAAGTATGCAAGAATCGTAGCAGATGGCGTTCTGTAGTTTCTGCCTACCCCTATGGGAAAAAGGCGTGAGTGTATGTATGTATGGTAAACGTACTTGCATCTAGTGGTTCTTCAGAGCCAAACCCAGCGCCGGTGATGGCAGTGAAAACGAACGCGAGGCTGTTAGCAGTAGGCACTGCGACAGACAGCGGAGCGCGCTGCACCGCTGCTAGGTACGACAGCGACCCGGCCTGGTTCACCAGCCAAGGTAGCACATACTGCAAAAAGAAAATCAACCTATAATGTTCCTACTGCTGGCTTCCCACACAGGCATTCCGTCCCTCTAGAAACTTCAGAACGCCATTAACCATTATAGGTAATTGAATACTTCTTTTACTTCGTCCACATTCATACAACTTGTCATACACATGCGCCGGTTGAGGGTACTATGTACTGCCCTTTCTGAAGGACGCTGAGGTAGAAATATAAAATATAAGGGCACTCCCTTATATTTTATATTTCTGAGCCGTAATCTACCAAGCGGGCCCAGTGCGGGTTGGTAGGTAGTATCATTTCTTTATTTTATCTTTGAAACAATTGAGTCATGTTACTTGAAAAAAAAAAAACATTATTAATAACATTAAACGGTGAAGGAAAACATCGTGAGGAAACCTGCATGACTGAGAGATTTTCTTGACAGCGTGTGAAGTCTGCCAACCTGCAGTAGGCTAGCGTGGCGAACTATAGCCTCATCCCTCTCGTTCTGAGAAGATTCCCGAGCCCAGCAGTGGGACAATGTAATGGTTGGATGATGAATGACGATTGTGACACAGTAAAATAGAAGGTAGACCCAGGTGACTAAGAGATCTTAGCAAGTGGAAATCTATAGCCTACCCCCAAGGGATACAGGCGTTACAATATGTACTTATGTACAGGTATCACCAAACTTTAAGGCCGCTCTTATCAGTAATCGTCAGTGCAAAATCAACCTTATACCTTTGCATTACCGCACTTGAATGCAACCTCAGAGCGGCCATTTAGTTTTGTGAATAGTGTATGTATGTGACAGGCGGCTCACCTTCCAATTGCCAAGCAGGAAGCTGACTTCAGCCCAGACTTGGCCTGTCAGTGTGGTAGCGGTGACATCACGCAGTCCCTTCGTGCCCTGCCGGATGAAAGGGTTGGTGCAGCCCCACAGCATGCCAGTCAACACCAAAAAACCTTGAAACGGAAAAATGTATTTATATAATACAATTTGCAACAGGCCGATGTCTTTATATTACATCGCAGAAAAACAACAGAAAACGAATGTCTTTATTAGAGTATCACTCATCAAGCAAAAACTACTGCACAAAATCGGATGAGATTTTGGAGATCTAACTTAAAATCTGGTGAATGTTTCATGTTGATACGCCGCCTGCAACTCGAGTTATAGTTAGTAAATCCTTTTGGAATGTGAAATTGGGGCAACAGTTATTTTAAGCAATGAACCTCATTAGTTTCTTCTAACTTCTTTAACATTGTTCTCCTATTTAAGAGCTCAGCTTTTGCCGGTGGAGCAATCGCCACCGTTCTCTATTCTCTACCTTCTATTGAACTATAATTATTGATAAGACTAGACTCTCACTTTTTGCTTCATTTGTTCAATAACTTCTTCGAGGAATACTCGATACGATTCAATTTTACCTTCTAAAATCGGCCTAAAAAGTTGTCGTGTCGTATCAAGTGGCCAATCGTCTTTCCTCGCCTGTTCTCTTTGTTTATCAAAAACTGTCTTTTCTCGTAAACAATTACAAAGAAAAAACGTTATATGGGTGCTTGTAAAGCTTCTTACGCTAACCAAGGTCGTGCATAGCTCTGTATATCAGATTCTGCCAACCTTTTTGGCAATAGGGTCAAATTGCGAAGGATAATTTCACGAGCCCAGTAGGGATAATCTTCATGGATTATCGCCTGAAGAGGCCGCCTGGTGTGTCCGACTTCTTCTTTTTCAGCCAGTATTAACCGAATGCTGAGTGTAGGCGTCCTCTAGTGCACGCCATTCCTCTAGACGTTTTGCCTTTCTCATCCATTTTTCTCCTGTAGTTTTTACAATGTCGTCAGCCCATCTAGCATGGTGAGATTCGCGCCATTCACCCCGACCATGGCCAGGACCGACCTACCGTTTTGATGTGGTGCTTTTATGTAGGTAGGACAGTAATATATGTTGGTACTAAAAGTATACTACTATTAGGTACAGTGGCCAGCACATCAAGTTATACAAAACTGTCAAATTTCTCCAAATGATTTTAAACCTTAAATCGTTGAAGTTCAAAATCAACTGCGGAAATTTGTCTATTTGTAGTAATTTGCTGGCCACCGTAGTACAAAAGTTGACTATTTTGTTCATGATAATGGTCCAGCTCTTCGGGCCGTAAGTTTACCCTCGCCTCGGCTAATCTAAATAAGTTTAATGCAATCATGAATCAACATGACATACCACCACGCCTGTACTCCCCGAAGGGTGAGGCAGAGGTGTACTAATGTACACCCACAGTTCACCAGTATGTGTAGGGGAGAATTAAGAGCCAAGCCTATTTGCCATTAATAGATTTTCTATATGTATTTATAATATGACCTCACAACCTGACATGGTTTTTCAATATCGAAACCAACATTTAATATGTACCGACTGCCTTTAAGTTTAGATTTGATTAGAACTTCTATTTGAATTAATATAGCCTTTTTTACAGTGAATGATGGAGGATAAAAAGTGAATATAAAAAAAAACAACAAAAAAATAATCATACAAAAATATATTTTATTATTATTATGTTTTTTTTTGTGTAAATAAATTGCATCTATAATAAGTATGTACCTAGACTTTGATTATGGCGTCATTCCATAAATAATGTCATTTTGTTCCAGTTACACAATAACAAACTAAATAAAAATATAGGTTCCTAGCTTCCGCCAAAGTAGGTGACATAGACATTCCATAAAATGAGATCATTTATAGTTTTTAACCATGTTTAAAACCATTTCTAATGACTTAAGTCATTGGAATCTATTAACAAATTATAACTATATAATTTACAAAATTATCTAAAATATTACATGCACAAAAAAATAAAATAAAGTAGGTAAAAATTTCAAAATGAAGACTTTTTTGTTAACTCCAGTAACTTTTCTCTCTTGCTCCTGACTTTTTGGTATGGTTTTAGGTTACAATTTCAGTAAGTAAATACTAAAACAAAATGTAATGTAAAATACAATAATACATTTTCCACTAGGTACCTATATCCTTTATTGGAATAATTTATATTCATGTACTTACTGTACAAGTGCATATGTAATATTATATTGTATTAAATGTGTAAAATCTCTTAGTTTGAGACCAAATTTGGATTGAATTTAAATAATTCAAAAAAGAATCACAAACAAAACTTTCTATAAAAGGAAATGAAAAATTAAAGCATATATAAATGACTTAAATCCATAACATTATTATGTAACAATAAAAGATTACATTAGTACACAAAATACTATAAAAAACAAATGTAATTTCCATGCAGTGTAATAATAAACAGTACAAAATTACTCTCCTAACGGAACACCAAGTCTCATTGGGTTTACTGTACTAAATGCGCAATGGTTCTCATCAACCCATTTTACAAATTGTTTTGCTCTACTAACTGATATTTCCATAGCCATGATGCAGTCATTTTCTGCACGATGTGCCTCTATTCCCGGACGACACAATACTCTTTCATATAAATTTTTCAGCTTATATGATGCCTTAGGCTTAGCATTATTTCCGTAAAAGAGTTTTCTTCGGGCTTTACCAATTTTATTCCCTGGTTTTGAAAGGACCTGTTTATTGTGGCTCGGCGTTCCTTCATTCTGCCCTTGGAAACGCCGCTGGCTTCTCAAATCATCAGTTTCATCATAGTCTTTTGATGTTTGTTCTTCAGTTTGTGCGTTGGAAACCTTCTCATTCTCATTATCAATTTTCGTCTTCAAATCTATTTCAACTGCGTCATCTGTCTTATCAGCTATATGGTTATTTGCTTGAATACCCAATGACTCATTATCAATAGCATTTACACGATTTTCCATTTCAAATATATCATAGAATGCATGAAGACTATCGGCACACAAGATATCATCTGACAACTGAACACCCAACTTCTCGAAATGATTTTTTAATATTGGAAAATCAAATCCATCACCGTTTTGTGCGACTAAACACACTGGCTTCTCAAGACATTGTAGGAAACCATTGATGGCATTGAATACATTCATGTTGAAGTCGGTTTGATACTCCAGGAGGTCATTGCACAGTCCCGAGGCCTCAGTACTGCCAGGGTCGATCATCCTCCGAGGGTTAAAGCACAAAGTGAACTTGTCCTGCACGCGCGGCGCGGCTCCCGGCCTTGAGTCCAAAATATGTGTCCGTTTCACCACCACCATACTTAGCTCAGTAATTCTTGTTTTATTAAACTCAAATTTAGGGAGACTCGTCGTTTCTAAATCTATAAACACATACGACGCTACCCGCGGCATTTTAGAAAATGAAGAATAATTTATCAATGCTTACCAATCGCCTCCAACATTATGCAGTGATTAGTGAACGCATTAATTAGCTAGCCATTAGAGCGTGTGATGTCCTATCGCCCATTTATTATCACTTATTGATTTCTTCGTCCTTTTACAAGCAGTAGAATAGAATAAGATCTTTCTTGGTTGGTTTTATTGTCAACCTTTTTACACAGCCTTTTTAACGAAAAATAAATATATAAATTATTCAACTCTTGTTTCCTCGATCGATTGGGTTGTCCGTCTTTTACAAATTTCTTAATCTTTCTAGGAATCATATCACTTTAAAAAAAATTACGATAAAAAAATATGATTCACTTTTCACAGCGGTAAAATGACATCTGTTCTATTGACAGTATTAAATTCGTTCAAAAATTGAAAAACTGAGTACAAAACCCACCTACCTATTCACTTAAACCCTTCGAGCATACCGTGTTGCTCGAAGCTTATACCATTTCAGTAAAATGGTCTAATAGTCATTTCATTAAATAAATGGTCTAAGTGAATAGGTAGGTAGGTGAAGGTACATTACTACATAGCTAGCGCCGTAGCGTGTAACTATTTACTGGACTGCCGGCAGCCTGTTAATAAATTACCTGTCCGGTTAACTTAACACAGATTTAAGTACATAAATCAAGTTTTTGGAGCATTCTATTTCCATCACTTCTATGTACGCACGGCTACTTGTCGAGCTATATAAATCCAGTTTACGCTGGCATCTTATTGTATGGAAGGTCAATACGACGCGATATCAGCTTTAACTGGAATTGTACAGATTGACCCATAGCCGTGTGTACACATTCAAAATGATTGGGATTGATGGTACTGCTTGTCACCAATGGTGGATGATGTTTCAGAATGAAAGACCCATGACTGCTTCCTAATGGTTGCCAAGGCAAGGTTGCAAAGTTGAATAATGTAGTCGATAGTGTAGGAAGTATGGAGTGTAGAAAGAAAGGAGGACCATCTTGTATGGGGAATTAGTCGAAAAAGTGTCCACTTGTATAAAGAAAATTATGGTTCGAATACTCACCGAACTAGCGCTAGTGTAGCAAGTGGAAATTATATGAATGTAGCAGCAGAGTGAAGTGTGTCGAGTTGAAAAATTGTTTTTTATGCAATTTCATAGATACATTTTTGTTATTTTAATGATTTTATTGTTGTTAATACAAAAAGAACAAATATAGACGCAATGGGAAAACTTTGTTCAGTGAAAAGTTGTCCAAGTGGACGAAAATTGAAAAGTAAAGGAATTGATACGTCTCAACCTAGATCTTTTTTTCGACCAACAGTATGTATAATCAATTTTTATTAACTATTTAAAGATACAGAAATTAAATGAAAACGACTGACTATATTACTACGCTAGGAATTTGTGGCGCTCTTTTTAAAATTCTTCCACTTGCTACTACAGCGCCACCTTAATTTGCTTCCTTTCAATGGACACTTTTTAATACACTGAGATGGTCCTCCTTTCTTTCTACACTCCATAGTAGGAAGTAAAGCTCACCTACAGTTTGTTCGAAATAAGTAAGCCGATCGGAAGTTATCTGCAAGTGGTTTAGAAGTGGTAAATTTTAATAGAAAGAGTCGGTGTAAACATTATTAGTCGTATATGTTTCACATTTCTAATGATTTTGTTTACTAATTTCGATATTTATGTATTAAAACACTTAATACATAAATAGTAGCGTTTTACCTTCAAATAAAACGCTTGTTGTGTCCGGAGACTCATTCGGGGTCATATAAACATTATTTGAGTCTAGCATCTTCCGTTTCCGTCCCAGTGTCACATCTTTATAGGTATATTTCACGCTTGACAACATGATTATGACTATTTCCGTTCTCGTTCACCAGGTGGGCGTAGCTCGCTATATCGTTCATTGTGGCCTCAAAATACCTAAAAACTTATGAAACGAATGAACCAGGCAGTTTTTAAAAAATTATGACCCCGAATGAGTCTCCGGACACAACAAGCGTTTTATTTGAAGGTAAAACGCTACTATTGTGTCCTTCGGCCTCATTCGGGGTCATATAAACATTATTTGAGGCATTGTTTGTTATCGCCTGGTGAACGGGACGCCAATGTGTGCAAAAGAAAATAAATCTATGAACCTGCAAATAGCACATAACGTCAACATAATAATATGTAATGAAAACACTGAAACACATATATTGAAAACAAAGATTTATACGTACCATAAACCGCAAGTTGTACCACGAATGCATATAAATATTAAACTTACCATAATCATGTTTAATAAAACTAAAAAATTTACAAATTACCATATTACTTTATTAATTCTTTTAAGGACCATCTTACATATATGGCATTTAATCAATTAATTGGCTGAAAAAGATGAGTAAAAGAGCTTCCCTGCGATGGAATCACTTCTCTTCTGTAATGCTGTTTAAAAGTATTACCGGATCTCCAATTAGCTCGCGCCATTATATCATCTAAAGATTCCTGATCGAGCCAACTTCTTGAAGCAACTGCAGAGCGAAAACTACCTGGAGTGGCCTCAATTCCTGCTTCTTTCAAAATTGATTTAACCCAACCTGCCAGAATAGTCCTAGTAGCTGCCTTAGCTTTTCCACAAACAGTGATGAATAGTCTATCACTCGAACAGAGCAATCGACGAGTTTTCCCAATTTCTATAAGTTTTTTAAGCCAATTCACCGGATCTAGAGCTGAATTGTCAGGATTACTTGATAACCTCCAACCAGACTGTACATATGTTTCAGAATCAGTTTTTGAGCCGAAATGAGGCCAAAACATTATGCTATTCTCACCTACTATACATCTGTCTGGTGAAACACTAAGTAAAGTTAGATCGTGTATCCTACGGCCTGAACATAACAACAGTAGAACTGCACAAACTCTTGAGATCTCATATAGACTTTGATTTTGAAGAGTTCTTGTGCCTAGCCATCCTACCAGAGACCGAGGATCCCAAACAGGTGTTGGGCACTTTTTAGGTTGTTGCAATGCAATAGCTTTAATCATTTGTTTAACTAAAATGTTTGAACTTAAACGAATCTCACTCTTTGAATTACATAAAGTGGACACGACAGATTTGTGAAGTAAAATAGTACGATAAGATAATTTCTCTTTTAAGTGTAAATCTGCTAAATATCGAGCCAATTCACTACCAGAAGGGTCTGAAAAATTTATACCGAATTTGGCACACCAGTTCAACCACCTCTGCCATGCTGGCCTGTATGTCTTTAATGTAGATGATCTCCAGCCTTCCTTGAGCAGACACTTTTGTTCTACAGACCAGTCACCTAAGGATTCAGACCACCCCCACATTTCCATACCTCTAGGACTAGTTCCATCACTCGAGGTGGTGGCTGCCCGGTCCTGGTGTCCACTAGTACTCTCGATAACCTGCGAAGTGTGAATGGAGGCGCGATCGCTCTGGTCTTCAAGTCTGCTCTCCAGAAGGCTCGAGACCACCTCGGTGCCACTATCAGGAATACACCTCGAGCCTGATTTAGATGCATCAGGACACGGGGGATCAAACTCGGAGGAGGAAAGACCCAGGCCAGACGGAAGTCCCAGTTGAATGCGAACGCATTGAGTTTCCACGCTCGCTGATCTCGTTGATCTAGTGTGACATAACAAGGTACTACGTGAGCCGTGCTGGAGGCAAAAAGATCTATTTGGGGAACACCCCACTTTGCAAAGACAATATTTGTGATTTCGGGGAGCAAATGCCATTCTTGTATCGTTGAGTGACGTGAAAGACTGTCTGCGACGCTGTTGTACCTGCCTGGAATGTGATACGGAATTACATGAATATCGTACTTTTGGAATATGTAAAAAATTTGATATATCAAATCCATCAGGATTCGAGACTTGTTTCCCCCCTCCTTTCTCAAGTACGCTACAACTGCTTTGTTGTCGCACTGTAGGAGGAGAGATGTGTGACTCAGAAAAGGAGCGAATTCTAATAGACATTTTAGAATAGTTAACATCTCTTTGTGATTCGAATGAAGACACTCTTCTTCTTTTGTCCACTTGCCCGATATGTGAAGACCACTTAACTCCGCCCCCCAACCTGAATCTGCCGCGTCTGTGGTCAGAAAATTTGTTATCTGTGGTGGATGCAGTCTTGACTTCTCTACACAGTGGCACTTCCACCACTTTAATTCTGCTAGTACTTCCGCAGGCAAGGGATAAGTCGCCTGACAAGGCATCTTTAGGACTGAGTTGCAATATGCCAGTAAATGGCGAAAATTTAAGCGACCCATTGGGACTACCAGACGAGCAAAATTCAGAATACCTATGACACTCTGTATTTCCCGAAGAGAGGCCTTTCGCCGGCGAAGCAGCCTTGACAGTATCAGTTGAATGCTTTGAATTTTGTTTTCTGGTAAAAATTTTTGGTTGTTCCAAGGATTCCACATTAAACCCAAATACTCTATCATTTTCTGCGGTAAAAGAATTGATTTCTCCCTGTTTACTTGCCAACCCAATTGACTGAGAGTTTGAAGAACGAGGTTGACATGTTCCACAAGTATCGTTCTGTCCTGTGCTACTAGAAGATAGTCGTCGAGATAAACAACTACTCGAATGCCTAGATTCCTGAAAATTTCGGCGGTCCAGTTTGTCAGTGATGCAAACACTTTGGGTGCTGTCGCCAGGCCAAACGGCAAACACGTCATTTGCAGTAGCCGATTTCGATACAGTAGACGGAGAAAACAACGGTGAACGGGTGCGACACTTACGTGGTTGTAAGCTTGCCGCAGGTCTATTTTCACCATCCAATCCCTCTCCTGTATAAAATCTGGAATTCGATTTGCTGAAATCAAACGGAATCTGCTTACCTTCAGATAATTGTTTAAACTTTTTAAATTGAAAATGGGACGGTAGGTTCCGTCGCTCTTGAGAATCAGAAAGAAATTTGATACGAAACTCGGTGTTAAGGGGGCATATTCTAAAATGTTCTGTTTCAATAAAGTTTGAATGACAATGTCCATCTCCGGAGAGGGTAGAGTGACATTGCAACGTTTCACCTGCCTTGGGGGAATCAGAGGCGGTTTTCTTTGAAATGGAATACGATAACCCTTCACTAACTTTATTAATGGATCTGGTGCGCCCAATCTCCTCCATCCTGTAACATGATTTTGTAAGCAACCCCCCCGGAAGTTCTGATTCGAGTCAGAACTTTCTATTGAATTTACCAGAACCTTTGCCTCTTGATACGCTATTTTGCGATTCGGGCTTCCGAAATCTGTAGGGCTGGTAATAGCGTTGTCCAGCCATTGGTCCTCTTGGTTGAGGACGAAAAAATTTTGGATTATTAATAAATGGGTTTACTGCGTGATAATTATAATAGTTTCCTACACTCTGAGGAGGAGGAAATCTATAGTTCATCGTCAGTGCCGAAGAGCGACTGGACGGTATATATCCACTAGTTCCAGGGTACGCCGCCTGGGATCTAGGGATTTTCTTTTCTTGTTCAGAAAAGTTAATTTTATTTGTATAAAAAATTTTGTTAACACCGCCATTATTTTTTATAAATTCACTAAAAGGTATTTTATCAAACAAAAATTCACTTGATGGCGGTATTTTCTTTAAACATGGCTTAAAAGATTTATCTCTTAATTGTTTAATAAACAATTCCCGTCTTTGTTCTATTATATCGGCCCTACGGCCACAAACTAATTGCAAACAATCGCGTGAAATTTTTTGAAAATCACCTGAAAAAATCTCTTTTAATTTCGATGCCAATTGCTCTGGATCCATGTTGCCCGTAGCTTTGGTCCAGTCTACAATCTGCCTAAAACCCTGTTGCATAGCCTCGCTTTGCATTACCATTGCTCGAGTTAAAGCACCCAGAAATTTATCCGCTGAGGGTAGATTGCTCACTTTTTCCAAAGCTTTGACCTCATCGTTTACTTCAAGGTCAACATAACCCGGACGTGCATTATACACTTTTTGTGATTCTAAATATCTAACATTATTCCAGTTATAATTATTAAAATATTGTATAGCATTTAGCATGTCTAACTGATTAGACGGAGTAGCAGTGACAGCTGGTTCTTTTAATTGCGTTGCCAAATCAAATTCAAATGATTGAACTGGTGCATGATCTAAGCCGGGTTCAGACACAGATTCTTCTGTACCCGGTTGTTCCTGCATCATTTCATCATGTATTGGGATATCACAATTTTCATTTTCATAATACATATCATGAGGGTAGTAATATAAATTTTTCAAATCACTGACCTGTTTTGCAAGCTTTTTGATTACCTTGCTTTGTCCTCGAAAACGCTTACTTTTCTTCTTCTTACATTCCTTCTTCCTTTTACGGGATTGATCGACCTGATCAACCTCCGATGCTGAAGATTCACTGGAACTCGAGGATGTTGAGGAGTCCGATGTTGAATCGGATTTTCTACGATTACGTACCCTATCTGCCATTGTATGAAAAAACTATTTCTACACTTAAAAATTATTACACTTTATGATAAATCTATTTAATTTAAAAATATGAAATAACAATAAGAAAACTTATACCGAACGTTAACAACGTTAATTTTAAAATAAGATGTGAACAGTCCGAAAAATAGGACGCCAATGAACGATATAGCGAGCTACGCCCACCTGGTGAACGAGAACGGAAATAGTCATAATCATGTTGTCAAGCGTGAAATATACCTATAAAGATGTGACACTGGGACGGAAACGGAAGATGCTAGACTCAAATAATGTTTATATGACCCCGAATGAGGCCGAAGGACACAATATCGAATTTTATCACCGCGGTAGTTCGGAACGGCTAACTTCCAATCGGCTTACTTATTTCGAACAAACTGTAAAAAGGTTGCACTGCCTAACAGTCTCAACTTACCAACTGCTGAGTAAGAAAGAGGTCCTGGGTTCGATTCCCCGGAAGGTCGAGCAGTGTTATTGGGTTTCCTATGAGATCCTTAGTAGCAGCTCGGTACTTTAGGCTCCCCTATTACCTACAAGGAACCTAACTTATCGGCGAGTTTTGACGACATGTATCGAATTACATGTCCTCTGATAAAATAATTGAAAAAAAAAATCATATATGCGTACTACAAAAATACACCTCTGCCTAACCTTATGGGGATTATAGGCGTGACCGTGACTATGTTCTTTTCAACAATGTCAAGGATTCTTATAATAATCCTCTTCTGGTTTGACACGGTTGAATAAAACATTAATTAGTTTTATAGTTTATTGTATAAAATAACAATCAAAATAAATAAACACCAATAAATAGGACGTTACAATACAATCACGAATTTACGCTATGACAACTAACAAAAACCTTAGATTTAATCTGAATAAATTACTTTAACCCTAAGCAAACTGGACGAAACTTTGGGAACAATAACATACGTACCTATGCACTTAAGTATACCTACCAGGTGAACTTGTCTTGCCTTATGGCAAGCAAGCAATCAATAATATTTATGTGGAATTTGAAATCAGTTCAGCGGTTGATCAGCGAAGATACGTAACATACACACTAAAAAATTACAGTCAAGTTGGATCATGGAACTTTTATTTCTCTAAAATATAATTATATGTTTCTCTATAATTATATTTTAGAGTAATAAAAGTTCCATTTTAGGCAGCATTCGAACCTGCATCTCTCCGGTTAAGTACCGGATGGCGGTTGAAAACATCTGTAGCGAAGTGTTGCGGGACAAAAATGTCCCCTAGTGAATATGAGTTGGTGAGAGGGACAAGAATTCTATTATGTTCTGTAACTTAATATACCCTTATACACTAAGGATTTTAATTGAGCATTGAAAATGTAATTACTATTTCCGTCCATATTAATATATGGACCTTGGATCTTGACGCGAAAGTTTTGCCGCGTGTAGTCGCCGCTCGTCAAACGAATTTGTTCGCGCCATCCAATTCATCTGCTTCAGACTAAATAACTTACAGATTTTCGTATAATTTGGTAAAGAAAAATCTAGCAATACCTACCTAGGATTATTGTTACATACCTATTTAAATCTATAGGTAATCTAATGGAATAATTAACTTATCATTTCACAAATAAAATATGTAATAAACTGCTGCTAGCAACATAACTAGAAATGATGATAATGGTACCCAATAAGTCCTCAAAATACCTCTATCATCTTTGTCATGGACTAACTTCTTCTCCTTATATTTCTTCTTTTTCCCACTCAATTTCCACTCATACTCAGCCAACTCCTTGCGATTCTTTTCTTCTTCCAACTCTTTCAACCTCTGTTTTTCTTTCTCTTGTTCTAACTTTGCAGCAATCTTCTTAGTTTCACAGGTTTTATCACATAAAATTGTTACGTCCCCGTTTCTTACAGAGTTGCAAGGAGCTTCCTTTTTTATATTACCACAGGGGCAGTAAACTTTTGTTTTCTTCAAGCATACTTGATTGCCACAAGGGCCTGAGTGACATGTGTTACGGCAGCGATGACCACAATCCAAATTTTTAGGGCATTGTTGCTTACATGACAGCATCTCTTCAGTTGCTACAGATAATTCCCGGCAGCGCAAGTAAATCTCAGTTACTCCACAGTGGCAAGCCAAGCGTTCAAGTATTTCACATGGACGGCAAGGTCCTGGGTGGCAAGCGCGAATAGAACATTTATGTGTACATTTTTCAGGACGAGGAACTGAACATTCCCGTTCACATTGCTTACAACTGGAAGGCACATTTGGGTACTCAGCTACTGGGCTGTAGAGATGACAGAGTAAAGTACAGTTGTGGTTTCCACATGCCAATGGTCGCCCACACTCTCTTCCACATGGCCTCCGAGTGGCTGAGTGGCATGGTTGATTGTCTGTCTCATGTTCTCCAAAGCAAACAATTGGTACTGGTGTTTCACATGGTGGACAATCTAAGGTCATAATCTTGGTCTTAGGTGGCTGGACTTCCCATGGAGTGGCCGGTTTTTCCACCTGTTTAAAGATAACTGCAACATACTCATGGCACACAGCTTTACATTGGTGGTCACACTTTGGATATTGTTTGTGGCAAATGGCTTTGCATGGTGGACAGTCACCAAAATGGCAGGAGTGCTTGTTTTCATCACTGTGACCACATTTGTATTTAATTTTGCAAGGTAAGCCGCATTTTGGTGGTTTTGTTTGCCGTTCCCTGCCACATGGGACTGTGACATAGGTTTCTTTACATCTGCAGGTTACTTTCGATTCTAGAGGGCATGGATAGCATGGTCCGCGGTGGCAAATGTTAGTGCATTTATGTCTACCACATTGGAGAGGCTTATCACATGTTTTCTCACATGGAGGACAGTTTCCATTACAGCATTTGCGTCCACACCCATGCTTGCAACATGGTCGTATTCCTCTACATTTAGTCTCACATTTGAACTCCTTGCTGCATGGTAGCGACCTGGTATGTGTTGAACAGTGGCATTTCTTTGGTATCAAAACTTGGCAAGGTGGGCATGCTCCATTATGACATTTTTCAGGGCAGTTGTGTTCACAATCTTCATGCTTTTTACCACATGTCCCTGCACAGGTTTCCATGATGTCTGGACATTGTACAAAGCGCTGATTAGCCCCACAGGGGCATGATGTCATTCCTGAGTTGGGGCAGGTACCACAATCACCAGAATGGCAGATTTTATTACATTTATGATAACCACAGGAATACAATTTGTTACATGGCTTCTGGCACTTCCAAAATGGATCATTGCATGGTCTTTTAGCTTTCTCAGAGCCACAGAGGCATGGTTGAGTACTTGTGTAGCTGCACTGGGCACAGTCACCTTCATGACAAATGTTTTCACATTTGTGAGTCCTACATAAGAGAGTTTTCTTACAAACCTGACCACATGACCATTTGGCAGCACTGCACCGGACTTTCTTGTGTTCCTTTTCACAATAACACACCCCATTTACAGTTTGTGGGCATGGAGGACAAGGACCAGGGTGGCAAAGGAGCAAGCATCTATGTTTACAGTTTTCACTAGTTGAAAGCCTCTTTTCACACACTTCTCCACAAGTGTGAGGTATGAGCCATGGATGGAGTTGAGGGTCATCAGTTTTGCCACAGAAGCAGCGGTATTTACGGGGAATTTCTTCCTTAGAATACGAATGCCGGCACTTAGGGCAACACCATTCGATTTTATGGGGTTTTATTACAGTAATTGGGCCCTGGCTTTCTTCGCTGCGTAAGCTGATGCTGTCATTCGACCATTTCTGTATGCAAGATAGGTGGAAATAAGAATAGCAGTGATCGCAGGTCCATATAGCGTGAGACTTTTTGATCGATCCGATACATATTAGACATGTTACAGCGCGGCCGCTGATGGCTTCTTCGAGGAGATGTTTAGTCCTGTTCAGCATGTGGGTGTCCCCGCCGCCGCGCCAGTAGCTCTGGAACACTCCTTCGAGTACGCTAGACTCACAGGCGTCCTCGTCTTCAGACGATGATAGTTCCTTCATTTCTTTCAAATGTTTCTGAACATTTTGCTGCAGCTTTGCAGCGGCGTCTCTGTATCTGCGTGCCATGGTTGGTAATGTTTGAAACTTATTACTAATATGAGTCGTATTTATACTTTTCTTAGGGAATTTCGGTTATAGCGATTGACAGAGAAACATGTTCCAACACTTCCAACTTCCAATCGAGCGTGACGTTACATATTGACATTGACGTTCAGATTATGCATTTGTTTTTCTTTTTGGCGTTTCGGCCACGTTGCCCTCCTTTTTAGACACGTTCATTAATATTACTTGGAGTTTTTATATTTTTTCCTTTTTTATTATAATTAACGGTATAATCTTTCTACACAATAAATAAAATAATACAATACGTTAAATTCCACGGTACCGCATACTAAACTGTAGTATGTGACAAGAAATGGCGTTACTATACACTCTCGCTACTCGATGACAGATGGCGCTATTTAAATAAATTTGAGCAACTTTAAAAAATGGAGCAATTTCTTTAATGTGTGTAAGTTCATAACAGTTTTGAACTAAAACTTACTACGGGTGAATGAAAGACAACAGCAAAGTTACACATTTCCACTATACGCTCACCTTGCATTATGTTTGCTTTCGGTACAGTGAGGGGTCGTTTTATACTGGAATTTTACCTATAGATTAATGTGTAGCCGTGCGGACTCAGGAATTAAATAATAATTAATTAATAAGGAAATTAAAGAAATAACGTAATACACAATTAGATAGTTTATTTATAAATCATTCAAGTTACAATCGAGCTACATTAGATCTTCAAAATTTCAACTTAACATTAAAATTGATTACAACGACATCACGCAGCCTAAAACTGCAAATTTTGATTGTTATTTAATCAATAATTAACTTTAGTTGTACTTGAAAGCATTAAAATCAATGAAACCTATTTACTAACATATTATGCACAGATATTTTCAATACCTTACTTATTAGTAAAAGCATTTTACGTTATGACTAAACAATTAAAAATGGTAACAAGTTTCATAAAGTGGCAATGGCACTTGAAGTAACCACAAGAAAGTGAGTTTAAAAAAGCAGACAAGCAATCCTTTTAGCAAAGTATTTGTTTTACGATTAAAAAAAATGACAGAATTAAGAAATAGGTGTTAGAATATTTTATTTTAGTCTGCTTAATAAAGCTTTCGGAATTATATAAGTAAAAACCAAATGTTTTCAGTTTTATCGAGTATGGCACTCATTTTATTTTATTTTGTAAGTATTAATAACGAGACAATTTAATTCATTCATTCAATACTTTGTTATATTTTGAGATTTACCGATTATACCTACTTAAAAAAGGTAAATCGGTGCTACAGGATTTTAGTCTGTAATCAGTAATTAATTATATTAAACAAATCTAGATTTAAAATACGTTTTATACAGTTAGTTGTTTTCTATATATCTACATAATTGTTGAAAATATTAGCGTACTCTAGTATTTATTTCTGGTTTTTTATTTTTGCTTGACAATTTGAACCAGCCAGCTTTTTTATTATTGTCTTTAGGCATTGATATTGATCTCGACAGCCTCTCTCGATCGCTTTCCCGGCTTATTAACTCACTTGATTGACTTTTCTTGCCGTCGCGCGCAACTGATTTTCTTGGTGTAATGTTGCCATTTTCTTTATTTCTTTTTTCAGATCTTTTGTTTAGAGTTGTGCTAGAACTGGTTAGTCGATTATTTTGTGGGCGTCGTGTCAGGGTGGTTTGGCTGTATGATTTATTTTTTTGCAATGTCGCCGGTTTAATATCTGTTAGGGTTTTGGTTGAGGATGCCTTTTTCATTGGTTCCTTGGGCTTCGTCTTCCTCGGTCGTTGTGCATAGTGCACGTCTTGTTGTTCGTTGTAATGTTTCGGGGTCCAAGGAGCGAATATCGAGAAGCTTTTAGTGGTACTTCGAACTTGAAGATTTGAAGAGTTCACTGAGGATACGTCGTCTCGGGAGCGGTTGCGCGTTAAGCGGCCAGGGTCAGGGATATCACCAACTGAAAAAATATGTTTATATAGACATTTGCGTATTTAGAGCGTATGACTTAATTTGTGAATAAATGTAAGGTTATTCGTCTGACCTTCAAAATAAGAACGTGCAAAAACTTAGGTACAAAGATGGCCGCAATTATTTTTATTATGACGATGAAAAAGAAATATGCATATACATAAGCAGGATTATAGGACATTCCAAAAGTTTTTTTTGTTGAAACGAGTGCACCTGCTAAAAATGAGTTATATTTTATCGACTTACCAGTAGTAGCATGTAAGTAAACGACGCTGCGTTGTGATTGGTGGCTGGAATCGCCTTCAGTGCTGCTCTCACCAGAGTTGGTGACGGGGGTTCTACGACGATGTCTGCAACAATGCAAGATTTAATTAACTACTGTTGGTATTTTGAACGGGAGCTTGAGCATAGTTAAAATGGTCATTTTGCGCAATAGCAGGATGTGTCGGAGTCATGACTGAATTCTGGGGAGGGCAGGCGGGGCTACTACCCCGGGGCCTCCACAAGAGGAGCCAGTAACCCTGTTAGCGTAAGGATAGAAAAAAATCAATCAATCAAATATAACCAAAGCGAATACAATCGAATAAATACGATTTAAATCATCAATATTTTTTTGAGTCTTGACGAAATAAAAACCATAATCACGGTCTATGATATTCATAACATTTACCATGTCCATGACGATGTATTCCAGCATTCTTAGGACAGGTTTAAGAATAAAAAAAGCGGATGTCTTCTTTGTACTTACTTCATATCTCTGCTAAGTTCCTGCTTGCTTCCTCGCAACTCAGATGAGCTGCCTCGGTCATCGTGCCTCCTCCTCACGTCTGCTTTAGAGGCCTTCAACGTTTTCGAGCTGCTGTGACTCCTGGACCTTTCATAGGGGCTGATCGGGGGCTTTGAGTTCACTTTCCTATCAAACTGGCTTTCATTCTCTGAATTGCTTTGGATTTCAGATATGTTTTGCAGATTTCGCTTGTAGTGCTTCGAGTTAGGAGATTCGCTCTTCTCGTCTCTGTGAAGGTTTGATAAGGAGTAGCTCTTGTTGGCCAGCTCGGCGTGGTCTACCTCGTCGAGTCCAGTGCTGGAGTTGGAGATAGTCTTTCGCAGTGTTCCGTGTTTCGTGTGCGTGTATCGTTTTGTCTCTTTCGAGGTCTTCACGTTATTATCCGAGTCTGGGTCGGTGTCACCGAAGAAGCGAAGGTTCTTCGCGGGTGATGTTAAAGGTTTGGCGGGCTTTGGGTACGTTTTGCGAGGTGCCTCGTCTTCTGTTGTTATTATACTCTCTTTTTCAACCTGAAAGTAATAAAAAAGTTAGATGAATTTCAGAATATGTGTAGTCGAAAATTTACATTCTAGTCATTGAAACTGTACCGAAATTATATTTTAATTTATTTTTTAAGAACAACAATTCCCCTTCTGATCCTCAGGAGGCACTTCCAGGAGAAGATTATGGAGATCTACGGCTGAATATAGGCCTCCTAAAAATAATATCACCAGAGTAGGCTTTTGGCAATAAGCTTACTAATCCGTCTACCGAGACAGATAGTGCTGACAAACAATTGATATTACCTTGGCATTTTTTCCCTTCTTTCTGGTGAGCCTGTCGAGAGATTTGAACCAGTTGCCAGCGGGGGGTGTAGGGGCGGGGTGTCGGCGCGGGGGGGAGGGCGTGGGGCTTGGAGTAGCCAGTCTGCGTCTGCCGCGGTATCGTTCAGCCTGGTAAGATTGCTAGATTTAGTGACTGTTGCTATTGTAGACAGATTGTAGTCGAGTCGAGTTGTAGGTCGTAGATTCGAACCCAGATAGGTGCTTTACATTGTGTAAATTATTTCTAAGAATTCGAAGATGTCACATATCTTTGAATTTTTGGTTCCAAGACCTGCCGGATAAACCTGCACTGGGTCCGCGTGGTGGATTACGGCCCACTCCTTGTCACTGGGAGTGGGCTAGTGGGAACATTATAGGCCGACTATGCTATTGTAGAAGTAAAGCAGAACTGATCAACTGCTTCCATGCGACTATGGAGACTATCAGGGTGGGTCCAAAGTATTTCCCCTCAACCAGGGTATATTTCGGTGCAGTAAATGACGAGGCATTCATGAGGATTCAGATCACTTTCACATGTGTTAAGTTAGGCAATTTGTGTTTGATACGGCGATAAATTGATTCTCCCATCTTTCTTTCATAAGTAGGTATGGTAAGTAAATTCAATAGAAGTACATGACACACAAGTTTTTGTACATCTGTGAGATCATCACATTATTTCTCGTATACCTGTCACACGTTAGCACGTCTTTACGTACGAAGTTCAATGACACGACTCGTGTAAATAAATACTACTACTTTTGGAGTTCGCTTATAAGTTTTGTAAACCATTGCTGATTTAAAACTGAAGACTAGGAAGGAAAGAGAGGTCCTTCAAAATGTTTTGTTCACAAAACGGCGCTTTTGCTCTATTATTGATATTTTTTTATTGTTGGTTTTAAAGCTATCATAAAACTGCCACCGTAGTTGATGCGTTTTAGCCTACGTAACATCTGTACAAGCAAGCTCGGATCTGAGATCGTTTTGGTTTAAGAGGAGCCCGAACAGCCTTCTCAACAACTTTTGTTGCCAGATGTGTCACTTTTTAGGGACGCACCTCGCTGTCACAAATGAAAAGGGACGGAAATCCTCTGAAGCTACAAGCACACGAAGAAGTCCATCTACATCTGCAACACAGGAGTTGCAGATGCGTTGCCGAGCCTATTAACTGTGGGAATAGGAAGGGAAAGGATAAAAGGAGAAAGAAGGGGACTGAAACAGGAATAACCAATTATAATTGTTTTTCCTGTTCAACGTTTTTATGGGAACATAAAAAATATTAGTCAACCGGTCTTCCGACGCTTCACACTCACTCTCGTCGCCATATGAAACGCTACCGTAAAAACATGGCAAACCTGCTGCTTTTTCCATGACTTAGAAAAACAGATCTGGCAATACTATCAATAATGTTGCGCTGGTTGAGGTAAACCTTCAGAAGCTCAACCATGAACCCAGAGTACACGGTAAATTCGACGTCTATGCATAGGCAATACTAATATGTGATCCTAATTACCCATACTCAACTTAGATCAGTTATCTGTAATTTTTGGGGAAATACAAATACGCATTGAGACAGCAGAACCAAAGGCTTGCGTTGGCGATTGGCGATACTCAAAATAATGTCTTCGATATAATATTACATAAAGAAAAAAGTAAAATACCGACTGTCTGTGGTAAAGAACAAAAAATAATATTGTATTGATTGATTTGTTCGTTGTTGATTTTTGAAAATCAAAGCTGTTTTTATGAAGTAGAATAAACTAGTCATGTTTATGGATGACCAAGTCATAAGTCTCGAGTTCAAATCCAAGGCAGGCACCTCTGACTTTTCAAAATCGTGATTCATCAAAAAAGTATGATAGAGCTATTCGATGACTGATGAATGCGTGCCGTCAGCTAAGACAGGAAAACTCAAAGCTGCAATGACTCTTTCTTTAAAGGTCTGTATATTGTACTACATTGTAAAACTCAATTATCTGATAATACTATCATCTTCATCAGCCTATATTAGTCCACTGCTGTACGTGGGCCTCTCCTAGTGTGTGCCATTTCACCCTGTCCTCCGCTTTTCGCATCCAGCTTCTGCCAGCAACCTTTCGCAAAACATCTCTCCATCTCGCCGGAGGTTGTCCTACACTACGTTTTCTGATAATACTATACCACAGTCTTAAATACACTGTAGCTAAACTGGACTTTGGACCACTATGGTAACCCAATAGCATATTTAAAAAAATCGAATTCTCCATGCGTCATAGCCGTACTTACCTACTGGAGAGAAGGCGTGTTTGTACAAAATCAATAAATGGTAATTGTTTAAAAAGTCGTAGATGATAAGCTTCAAGTATCAGAACTTATGCTATCTCTGGCGGTAGGGTCGTTGACCACACAAGGATGTTGGCATAGACAAGCAATCTCTATTGTATTTGAATTACTCAAAACAAAGAGTGCTTTGACCTTTGATGTTTGTAATAGGCTCATCTACAGACGAAAAAAAAACGTATTACATATAGTTGTATTGCCTCAATAGTTTAGAGGTCCTATGCTAGAGGTCTTGGGTTCGATTTCTAGGTCGAGGAGTTTGGAAAATTATGTGCCCGATGTCAACTCACAACCTAAATGGGACCTAAACATATCAGTGAACTGTGGGTGTACAATAAGTACACCTATACCAAACCAGGTTTTACGGCATAATATAGTAGACTATATTATGCCGTAAATTATTCCTGAGTGACATAGATGTCACTCAGGAATAATTTAGCTTTCGATTGGTGAAAGAATTTTCAAAATCGATTCAGTAGAGAGATTCAGTTGAGAGAGTTCGGAATTAGAGATTACCCCATACAACGTCACAAACTGTATATTTTTATAATATTTTTTTTAAAATTAATGCTTACTAGCAATGTGGGTCCAACATTACTAGTTTTCTTGTTAACCCCTCGTGCTAAGCTAAATGCTTGTGTTACGAGTGGGTTAACGTCGGTAGTGCAATGGGTGAGTTTCGAACCGGCAACCATATGATTCCAAGTCCGACGCCCTAGCCTGGGGCGTCTTCAATTAGTATATTAGTATAGATAATTCAAGATACAACCAAACTACTTTTGTTTGGAGCGCGGAATGGAGACTATCCTCTTAATTATGCAACAGAATCCGGCATGAAATGAGCAGATTATTCAAAGATAGTGTCATATGACCGTAAGGTCGCCCGCCATATGGTCTGTGACCTTACTGAGCTGTGGCTTGTTTTGGAGTCGTGTAGGTAGGTAGGGTATATTTAATTGGAATAAAATTCTGACTGCCTCATTTGTCGCAAGCATCAATGCTTACGCACCTTTCCAAGTCGTCTTTTGGCACGAAGAACACGTCCCTTGATAGTCCTTTCGTCCGATTGTAAGTTTTGAGTTGCTGCGTTTACAAACTAGAGGCTGAATTTACAATTATTTGAGAACTTGTACTAAAGCCTTGCATTCAAAAGCTCTAAATTCAAATGTGATTGCACAAAGGGAATTTAATTCATCGTCGGTGTTATGAATCAATGAATATGAATAAGTTATACACATATAAATAGTGAAATAAACGTTTTTTTTTAATCACAGAACATGTCACCGTCAGTGGCGTTATACTAAACACAATAAACTATTTATTGTGTTCCTCTATGAAGACAAGTAGCCATGATAATTATGATGATATGGTATGTCTCGCTCTGTTTCGTTACTTTGCTCTGTTAAACATAGGTAATTTTGGCACCTGCGCCGCCGTCTGGCAAAATCAGCGTAGGAGCAGATAGACTGCCTCATTAGTCTAGTGGTCCTAAGCGCGACTGATACGCTAGAGGTCCTAGGTTCGATTCCCAAGTTGAGTAAAGTGTTATTGGGTTTTTCTATGAAATTCTCAGTAGCAGCTCGGAGTTTGGAGTTGTGCCCGGTTAATGGCAAATAGGCTCACCCCCTATTACATGGGATTAAACATACCGGCGAAGTGTGGGCGTACATTAGTACACCTCTGCTTAACTCTTCTGGGAATACAGGCGTGATGGTATGTTATGTAGTTATTTCCACGCGGGAATCGAACCCACAACCCGTGGTGCACATGCTGATAATTTAATAAAAGTGCCTTTTTATAACAGTTACTCGTAGATAAAAAAGTATATATAAATACAAATTTGGTAGATGTTGAAAAAACGGTACAAGATACAAGTTTGTGTTGTGATTGTGAATGTTTAGCACGATTCCTCTAATTTTAGATGGGTTTGCGGTCAAGCAAGGCAGCTAACCTTACTTAACCTCAATAGATAGGTATTTGGTATTGGGGCAACAGATTTATGAATCTGGTAGTATTTTGTAGATATACGAGCTGACCCGACAGACGTCCTGTCTTAGATATGAATATTCAATTGGAACTGAATAAAAAAATAAAGAAAAAACTCGCGACGTTAGAATTATTCAATTGACTACCTAATTTTATTTTTCTTTTCGTAAGAACCTATATTTATTAGAAAACTTATAAAAAAAAAAGAATTAAATCGGTAATGTCGTTTTCAAGTTATGGCGTGCCCAAGCGAAATAGGGATTCATTTTTAGGTATATAATTAATATTTTAATTATACCTACCTAGCTCCGAGACATTACTTTTTCGACTTTGCGCAAAAAAAATACCCCTTTTTTTCCTTCAAAAGACTTTTGCTTTAAAACAATCTTTATTAATCAGATGTTGCCCTTCATTGTAAAACTCGCATATTTGATAATACAACTACCGTCTGAACTTTAAGAGACCTTGATTCTCTGACTTTGTTTCGGCGTTTCTTCTCAGAGGTCGTCAGATAAAGCCTGATGGCTAGGGTGTCGGACTTGCGATCATGTGGTTCCCGAAACCCACCCATTGCAGTACCGTGGTGAGCCCCACTCGTAATACAAGCATTTTAGCTTAGTACGAGGGGTAACAAGATTACTAGTAATGTGCGACCCACATTACTAGTAAGCGTTTTAGCGTCACTGCTAGGGTGCGGACTGAAAACCAGCGCTGGGTTTTAAATACACCCGTCGCAGCATGCCGACAGAACACCTAGTGACCTTAGTTTTTTATAACATAACATACCATCACGCCTGTATTTCCGGAAGGGATAGGCAGAGGTGTACTTAATGTGCACCCACAGTTCGTTCGTATGTTTAGGTCCCATGTAATAGGGGGCGAGCCTATTGCCATTCACCGGGGACAAATCCAGACTCCGAGCTGCTACTGAGAATTTCATAGAAAAACTCAATAACACTTTGCTCGACCTGGGGATCGAACCCAAGACCTCTATCGTCGCAGTCGCGATTGGGACCACTAGACTAACGAGGCAGTAGTTTTTTATTGTTAATATTATTTGTGTGTTGTTTCCTTGTCACAATAAATGTGTTTTCCTTTTTCTTTTAAAAAAAGTTTCATTGTTAGGTGCACTTTTTCCCAGAGTTGATCCTACTAGCAAGGCTTAAGCTGCGTGAATATGAACATGACATCACTATATGGTGTCAAACACACGACATTGAACCTCTGCGGTCGACGACCTCGGTTTTGGTGGTTTTTTTAAAGTAATCCTTAATATTTATATATCACTTTGAATTATTGAGTGTTCGATATCTTTTTAATTAAGGTTGGCAATGAAATACTGTTGTTTTTTATTAAAAAAACTACTTAAATCGAATCAAGAAATAGTATCTTACATTTATCTTGCAAATCGATTCCTGCAATAGGTATCTATAAGAGATATGGATTTTATCAAGATTTTTTGCAATGTAAATAAATTCAATTTATAGAGCATTAAACAACGAGTAGAGGTATTTGTGATTCTGATTAATAATGTTGATTATTTACCCACTTAATTTATTCTCTAAGAGATATAGGTATCCCGTAGGGCCCAAAAAGTAACAGATAGGTATCACAAGTTCAAATGATACGTACCTACCCAAGACATTTTAAAAGGAAAATAGTTGCTATTTACACATGCTATTTCATCATTAGCCTAGTCCACTTCTGGACGTTGATCTTCCCTAATGTGAGCTATTTCAGCCTGTCTTCAGCTTATCATATCCAACTTCTGCTATAAAAACCTTTGGTAGGTAAGTTATTATTACATCTCCTAAATTCACACATTATGGTATATTTTATTGAAAATACCTATATATAAATAAAGCGTTTCACCGTGCGTAAAAACTCATCGTTTACTCAAATATAGGCCAGCTCTTATATCTACCAGGAGCGCAGGCTGTCACTTAACTTTCACTTTCATGTTTCCTTAGTAGCTCAAGGCATGAAATGTAGCGTTTATTAAACATATTATTTTCGAGATTTAAAAAAATTACTTGTCAAACTTACTTCGATAGACATATGTGCGTATAGGCGCATAACTCCTGGGTTCGAATCCTAGGTCGAGTATTGTGAGTTTGGGGGTTTCCTTAGAGCAAGTCGAAGTTTCAATCGAGACTAATGGACTTCCCTAATATTTCCCTTCTAATATGCCTTCCATATAGATTTCACCATATAGATGGACTGGTCAGAAAAATATTGTCCCGGTTACCTATTTTGTTACAGTTTAGGTACATAACTTAGAGCATTGGTACAAAATATTGCAGTATTTGCAGTTACCAGTGGAAGCGGTGTTGAAACATACCACTAGTTTAATTGTCGTATGGACTGTATTTCAAATAACTACTGTTTAAGAGGTAGTCACTATCCTATAGCCAGTTTTTTTTGTAAGTATTATACGAATAAGCTATAGTCTAATTCGTTTTACTCTGGGAGGAGACCCGTGCCTAGCTGTGGGACAATGTAATGGGTTGATGATGATGATGATGATGATGATTATAATTATTATAATATTTATCTTTAACTAAAACGGCCGCTGGCCTATGTTTCTTTTCTTTACTAGTATTCTGGTTAACCCCTCGTACTAAGCTAAAAGCTTGTATTACGAGTGGGTTCACGTCGGTAGTGCAATCGATGGGTTTCGGACCGGCAACCACATGATCGCAAGGTCCAACGTCCTAGCCATTAGGCTACCGCCGTTTTAAGTTTCATTTCGTTTTGAGTTCTATTTAGCGCGCTAGTTACCGCTACCTTTCCCAACCCTTCAGGTACTACATGCGAGATGGTATTGGTATTGTTTACAATATAAGGCAAAGTTCAACAACAAACAACACCTTCCATGATACGCTTGTAAAACAAAGGCATAATGCAGTGGTGCAGGCTGCAGGTATCAATCAATGGGGACTTGCAAGTGACAGCCGAAGCACCGAGCTAATGCAAACGGTTGTGTAATGAAGACCTTACCATTGGTCCTCGATAGATGGTAGAAGCGAGTGAGTTCTCGCTCGCAACGTCTTCCAGTGAAATGATTATGAAGCTTCTTATAGGGCTTCTAACTACCACATCTAGTCATGTGTGTTCGCATGACTCAATCATGTTTCAATGTGTTAAGAAAGTTCACCAATCCATAAATTTACTGCGACAAGCGGAGTATTACTTTGTAGATTGACTGATAGCGCGCGCAGTCTTTACATAATCACGCATTGGAAGACGGTCGGATGGATTTTATCTCAAACTGTCTGGTAATCCTCTTAAAGTAGGATCAATAATCAATAAGAGCAATCAATAGGCATTAAAAAAAAAACAAAAGTTTAAAATTAAATCGTAGTCTAGACTTAAAAGTTTTACGTCAATTAGTAACAGGTACCTAAGACTAAAATATCTGTTAGCAAATTGCAAAAGTGAGTGAGGCGCAAATGGTAGTGGTTAATTTTTAACCTGCGACCTTTAGCATCGATAGGTCAACGCGAGAGTATTGTGCGGTACATGACGAGTCGCGTTCTGTTCCGCATTGCTTGTGGCATTGCGCACCGATGCTTGCCCATTGACACTTGGCTGGACGATTGGCATTTAGTCTTGGAGTCTTTCTTTGACGGCGACGGTGTAAGAAAAAATACGGAAATAAAACTTTATAGTTTGCATGTTTTTCCTGTAATCATCGTCAATCCTTTTATGTCCTACTCCTCTCTTCTCAGAGTAGCCTACTGCGGGTTGGCATTTTCTCAGTTAAAATTAAATTAAATTTAAAAAGTCACTATTATGTCTGTTTTTCTTTACGTCAGTCGTTGAATAGATTTCGATAAAACTTGGCAAGGAGATATATCGCATTCTGAAGAAGGACATTTCGTCTCGAAAAAGTCATTTGTGAGTAAAACCGCGTGTAACGGCTAATTTAAGCATAATTTCTGGATATCTAGTGCCTTAATAGACGGTGGATTTTTGATCACTTGCCAATAGAACTATATACCTGCACACTGCACAAAAATTCGTGTGTTTTTTATGATTTAGAAGCAGTATTTTTGTCAGATTCTTGCTCAAAAACGTTCGCCGTCTACTGAGGCTTGAGAATCTTTCTACAAAGACCCTGATTACACTGGCCATACGTTCTATAGCATAATTAGCATATAATGTTCCCACTGCTAGGACACAGGCCTCCCCTAAGTGAAAGGGAGGGGGCCGTAAACCACCACGCGGCCCCAGTGCGGTTTGGTAAATTTAACATTTCTTCGAATTTTTGTCCCAGGACAAGTCGGTTTCCTGACGATGTTTTTCGTCACGGTTTTTGGATACCAAACTTACTACCTATGATATTAGCATTCAAAAGTTTCGTTGATACATTTTAAATAATTCAAGGTAACTACTTACCAAAGCGGGTGAGTCCAATGGTCTGGACCTCGACTTCCTCAGGTCACTTTCGCCATCTGAAGGCCGCGACTGCCGGTCACTCTCCCTGTCCGAAGAGTTGTACCGTCTCTTTTCTTCTTTGCGTTCCTTGTATCTTCTGTCTTCTTTTAATGTCTTTTTGTATCTAGAAAAGTGGTTAATTTAAGTTCAGAAATCTAAAGAGACCATGATTCTCTGAGTTTGATTTGGTGTTTCTTCTCAGAGGTTTTAGGAAACACTAGCGCTATCTAGGACAAAAAACTAAAACATTGGATTGAAAAGAGATCTATGTACAGCCGCCAGCACATCAGGTTATACAATACTGTTAAATTTCTCCAAATGATTTTAAACCTTAAAGTTTTAATGATTAAGTTTAAAATCGACTGAGGAAATTTGACATTTTGTGGTAACTTGATCTGCTGGCGACCGCACAAATGTCTATTGACTCCCTGTGGGGACGGGTTAGATAGTACCCTTGCAATCAAGAAAGGGACCTCGTAAGAGGCGAGAAAGTATCTGACTTGCTCCACGGTAAGACATCTTAGGGGGTGATTGGCGACCACCCTTACGCCTGAGTTGCAAGAGCCATTTCCCCCTCGATTGCTAAGCTTCGGCTATTTACAGTGCGGAGCGACAAAACATCAGCAACTCTTCTGGTGTTTGTCCATGCTGGGCGATGACTACTTACAATCGGGTGTCTTGACCGCTCGTTTACCGACATAAACAGTCAAATAATAACAATTGACAGCATTAATCTTTCTCACCTTCCATCGTACTCCTCTCGGTAGTTCCTCTCGGGGTCACTGTCCCGAGGATCAGAGTTCCTGTACCGGTCGAGGTCCTCCCTGGAACTTCTGTACTTCCTGTCGTCGGCCTTGCACTCGTAGTCGATCTTCTTAACCACGATGTCACTAGGTTCAGGGTCGGTGTACCTAGGGAGGAAATATTGCTATACAGAATTTTTGAATAGAAAATTCGGCGTCGGTCTCATGAGCGTCAATTTTATGGGTATCGGTCTTATGGGCGCCGGTCTTATGGCCGTCAGTGTTATGGGTGTCAGTATTACGGGTGTCGGTGTTATGAGCGTCAGTCTTATAGGCGTCGGTATTATGGGCGTCGGTCTTATAGACATCGATTTCATGGGCATGTATTATAGGTATCGCTGTTAGTGTTAAGGGCGTCGGTCTTATGGATGTCGGTGTTATAACTGTCATTGTTATGGGCGTTGGTGTTACTAGCGTCGGACTTACAGACGTCGGTCTTATGAGCGTCAGTCTTTTGGGCGTCGGTCACATGGGCATCGCTGTAATGGGCGCATGGGTTATAGGCGTAATTCTTATAGGCTTTGATTTTATGGGCGTCTATCTTATGACTGCCGTTTTATGGGCGCGTATTAAACGCGTTAGCGTTATAGGCGTCGGTCTTATGGGCATAGGTCTTATGGGCGTCGGTATTAAGGAAGCCAGCCTTTTGGGCGTCGGTCTTATGGAGTTGGTCTTATGGGCGTCGGTTTTATAGTCATCGCCGTTATGGGCATCGTTCTTAGAGGCTGATGGGAAAAGTTCACAGCCACTTACCAGAAATGCAGGATCCGGTTCTTGGATGAGTGGAGATCAACAGGAAGATGGATATGCACACAATTCACAAAGTTTTAATTTTCTTTGTAAGAGACGCGCGTCACAGATTGTCGTGTAGGTGCAAGAGGATTTGAAATCGGGAAGGAGGGGAAATATGGCGTGCGGCTGGAATCAACCAATCAAAATGGCCCAATTTATGACAGCGTAATAAGCGTTTCGTTTTATGCATATTCTTTACTTAACATACCCCGCCCCAAAAGGGGGATACCCCTTTTAAATCTAATAGTCAGATGCTGGTACTTACATTATGAATAATATAACGTTTAGTGGACTGTATAAGTTTAAAAATTTACAAGATTTCACAGAATTAAGCTTACACTAAACAAACAAGATATAATTAAGTTATTTTATTTTTGTTGTGGTAAAACTAAAATTACAATGTGAATAAAGTTAGTGTTGTTTAATATCTAATGGAGAAGAGTGTGAATCTATATTGTCATTACATGGCAATGGACAAATCTTTGACAATGACCTAATATATAAACCTTTAGATGTTTTGACCTCAACAACCCTAGTAACTGAGTCCTGTCCAGGAAAAACTCTTACAACTCGACCCATACACCACTGCAAAGGTGGTAAGTTTTCTTCTTTAAGCAATATCAAGTCATTGATTTTTATATTATATTTAGTGGAGTTCCATTTATTCCTTTGCTGTAATGTATGGAGATATTCATGACTCCAACGCTTCCACACGTCAGTTACAATGGATTGCAATAAGTGCCAACGCGAAATTAAAGTTAAATTTTTAGTAGTAGGCAACTCGGGTACAGCTGCTAGAGGCGCACCAATTATGAAGTGTCCCGGAGTCAATACTGATAGATCATTTGGGTCGTTAGACATAGGGCACAAAGGCCTTGAATTAAGTACGGATTCTATCTGAACTAATACTGTAGTAAGCTCTTCAAAAGTTAAGTTACGTTCACCAATAACTCTTTTTAAGTGAGTTTTACAAGATTTTACAGCAGCTTCGACTAAACCATTAAAATGTGGACTGAGTGGCGGTGAAAAACTCCAGTCAATAAAATTTTCAGATAAGTATTGATTTAGAAAAGGATCCTCACGGATTTCCTTTGCAAATGAATTTAAAATATTACTAGCACCCTTAAAATTTGTACCAGAATCAGTTCGAATTTCTTTAGGTAAACCACGTCTGCCAACGAATCTTTTCAATGCAGCCAAAAATGCTTCTGTGGTTAAATTGCTGACTAACTCCAAATGAACAGATTTAGTTGTGAAACACACAAACACGCATACATAAGCTTTACCAATCTTGGCGTTCCTAACTGAACTAAGTTTAATATTGAAATGACCTGTAAAGTCGATCGCTATGGATATAAAAGGTCGCAAAGACTGGGTTACTCGACCAGCGGGTAAATCACCCATGAGTGTTTCAGGTGGCTGACACTTTAAACGAAAGCAACGTAAACATTTGAAAATTCTAGTACGTATGACGCGTCTGGCTGATAAAATCCAAAATTTTTCCCTAAGTAATGACATTAATAGGTTGTTACCGGCGTGCAAGTACTTTAAGTGATAATAATCTATTAACAGGATAGTAAAATGAGAATTGTGAGGCAAAACAAGAGGGTATTTAGTTGTATAACTAAGTGATGAATGCGTCAGCCTACCCCCTACTCGCAACAAGCCATGGTCGTCAATGAAAGGGTGCAAGCGTCTCAAACCCGTACTACATAACTTATTGTTCTGAATGAGTTTAATATCTCCTATAAAATATTGTTGTTGGACTACCTTGACTAACGTTACTAAACCGTTATCTATTTCCTTACTAGCCAGATGACCACAATTTCTATTTGTTTTACATTTTGTACTGCAATTGTGCACAAATCGCAAACACCATGCTGTTACTCGAATGAGGTGTGTGAAAGAACTATATTTGAACATAAAATGATTTTCAAGAAAATTATTTTTAACCGCTGAAGCTGTAACCTTTTTATGTTTTCTCAAGCCGGGTAAAGTATCATAAGAAATTTGCCCACAGGGACTGGGCCAAGTGGACTCGTGTTGCGTTAACCAGTTTGGACCCCACCACAGGTCATGATGTACAAGATCTTGTGACGAGATGCCACGCGATGCCGAGTCAGCTGGATTTAATTCAGACGGCACATATCTCCAAAATTCGGGCGAAACAGTGTTTTGAATCTCGCTTACCCGATGCGATTCGAATACCTTCAATGCGTGTGGTTCCGTACGTAACCAGCAAAGTACTATAGATGAGTCACACCACGCAGTTATGTGTCTTAATAATTTTGTTTTTAATTGTAGACTGTCAGAAACTCGTGTCAACAAGCGAGCTAACAATAAGGCACCGGAAAGTTCTAGCTTAGGAATTGTAAGTTTTTGTTTGATAGGTGCAACTCGTGTCTTAGAAATAAGAAGATGTATGGTCACCCTACCGTCAGCATGTGTGGTTCGTATGTAAACGCATGCCGCGTACGCGGCGTCGGATGCGTCGCTAAAACCGTGTAAATCAAAGAAAATAACATCACTGGATAGAACCTGACGCGGAATTGACAATTTTGTAAGATAATCTAAATTAGCACAAAAGGATTGCCAGACAAAAATAATATAATCAGGTGGTACTTCATCCCACTGTATACCTAGTTTCCACAATTGTTGCATCAAAATTTTAACATTAATAATGCACGGTGCTAACCAACCGTTTGGGTCGTAAATCCCACTAATTTTTGATAAGATTTCTCGTTTAGTGCATTTGTTAGAATTAATAGAAACGTGGTAACTAAAACTATCTGAAACTGGATTATATTTAAAACCTAATATTTTTAGTGATGGGTTTTCGTTATCTGTAAATTGGATTTCACAAAAGTCTGAAGGCAAATCGGAAAGTAACTGCGGTTGGTTGCTAGTCCATTTACGGAGCTCTAGGCCACCTTTTCCTAACAAATCAATGAGCTCGGCCTTTATTTCGCGTGCTTCAGAAAGAGACGACGCGCCTGTAACAATATCATCAACAAAAATATCATTTTTTAAGATCGCAGACGCGCGAGGATGGGAAATTTGTCCTAAACATGCAAGCTCGTGTATACACCGCATGGCCAAGAACGGAGCTGAAGTGACACCATAAGTCACTGTATTGAGTTGATATTCTTGAATCTGACTATCATTATGATTATGATCCCGCCACAAGATTAATTGGAAATTACGGTCATCGGGATGAATTAATATCTGACGATACATCTGACGTATGTCAGCGGAAAAAACTATTTTATGCAATCTAAAGTGAAGAATAATGTCTACAATGTCTTGTTGAAGTTTGGGTCCAGCTAATAACACATCATTTAAAGAGGTTCCCGTGGTACTCTTCAAGGACGCGTCGAAAACGCAACGAATCTTGTCAGAGTCCTTCTTATACACCCCGTGGTGAGGAATGTAGTATTTTGGAAAACGCTGTGCAGTTGAGGGCTCAACTGGCTGCATGTGGCCCAGAGTATAATATTCTCGCATAAAAGTTTTGTATCTTTTTTCTAAAATAGGATCACGAATGAATTTTCTTTCCAATGAAAGTAATCTATGCGTTGCAAAAGACTTAGTCTCACCTAAAACATGGTCACCCTGTCTGAAGGGTAAGCTCACTATAAACCTGCCATCCTGGGTACGCGAATGCGTCCGCTTAAAATGTTCCTCACAAAAAATGTCGTCAGGATGTTGAATTTTATCTTGAGACACCTCTTCTATCTCCCAAAAACGTTTTAAAGTCGCGTCTACATTAGTAATGCACGAAAACGAATGAAAACTCTCTGTACTATAATTGTTGCAATTAAAATCACCCATTAATACCCAACCAAACGAAGTTTCAAAAGCTATAGGTAAATTTTCACCAAGAACTACTTTATTTCCTTGAAATACTTGAGCACACACCCCAGCACCTAGCAATATATCTATTGGACCTTTAACATTACATTGCGGGTCGGCAAGTTTTAAGTTTTGGAACTGATCTAAAAAGGTACTATTTATTGACACTGTAGGTAGGTCGGTTGTAATACGCGGTAACACAAACATATCAACACATAACGATGACGCAACATTGTTATTGTTGACTTTCAAATAAACCTTTAACTGCCCTTTTGCACAAAAGCTAGTAGCAGCGCCTATACCAGTTATTGATATGTTGGACTTATTATACCTAGCGTTGAGTCTTTGAACACAATTCATGGAAATAAAGTTAGCCATACTACCCGGGTCGAGCAACGCACGCGCTTGTTGAGTACAGCCGTCCTTAGTTATCGAAACGTTCACGATGGCTGTTGCGAGCAGCGAGTGAAGCCTACCGCTATCACGCGGAATATTCGCGCCATGCGAAACGCACGAGTGTGAGTGAGATGGAGCTATGTTTTGGTTGCTTGTTTCGCCGTGCGCGGAGTCCGAGAATGATTTTACCGGCGACGAACGAATATCAGATTCATGACTATCACTATTTACGTTATTTTGACAATTATTTGGAAAAATAGGCAAGTTCTCACTACAATTTAACTGAACTGATTGAACAGTGTTTGCGGGCGTTTGTTCATTAGACTTATGCAACAATGTATTATGTTTTCGTTGGCAGACTTGGCAACGAGACTTTGAAAAACAATCATAAACCCTATGAGGGCGTAAACAATTAAAACATAAATTGTTGGAAGTAACAAATTGATGACGGGTCTGTGTATCCATATTCATGAATTGTGTGCACTTAAATAAACAGTGATTACTGCTGCATAATGGGCATTTCGTATTTTGGGACTCCGTAGACTGATTACGATGTGAAGCCGCTAAAGTAGTCTTAGGTGAATGACCTCTGTTATGGGTGGTAGATTTACCGCCGCTTTGATGTACTTGTTGAGCCCTAATATCCTGAATCCCTGAGATCTCCAAAGTTTTACATATCTTATCTAAAAATAACAATAAATTCTCAAAAGTAGGTATCTTAATGTTCTGGTATGCAATTTCGAATTTAGATCGCAGCTCATTGTCAAGCTTCCGCAAAAATATGTGTAATAACAATAATGACCACTCGCTGACAGGAAATCCGAGGCTAGTAAGCCCGCGTGTATTTTCTTGAATATTACTTACAAAGTTACGTAACTGAGCTACGTTTTTGAGTGATACATTAGGTAATGAAAGCATTGCGCTCAGATGTGAGTCGGCTATTATTCTTTTATCTTCATACCTATCAATCAGTATTGACCGAGCCACCTCATAGTTTTGTGGGATATTTGTTAAATGTTTTACTAAGTTAAGGGGCTCTTGAGAAAGGCAGCTAAGCAAATAATGTTTCTTCTGGACCGGGCTCAGCGATTGGTTACTGTGTATGAGACTATCAAATAAACTAATAAAATTAGGAAAATCACAATATTTGCCTGAGAAATTAGGCAGATTTATTCTTGGTAATTTAACATTGTTTTCTGTACTGTCACACGATCTAAAACTCGATTTTGAGGTACCTACGAAACTCGGAACAAATGACTGATACCTAACTTTTACTTCTAGAAATTGCTCTTCGAATTTGACATATTTTAATTTGTATGTTTCTAACTGTTCAGCATTGGTAGTGAATTGACTTAATATGCCAAGATAACATTCTTCAACACTTTGTTTTATATCATCTAAGTCGGTACATTTCAACTTGAACTTTTCAATTTCTAACGAATCACTTAAATTACTAGATGAAAGCGAACTATAGATATTTTGAACCTTTTCTATGTAAAATTCAAACTTTAATACCAGCATCTGATTACTTTTAGCCATTTTACCAATGTAGGTATGTAATTTACGAAATAAGTTTCTACGAAAAAAGTTATGGCGGCCGGTTGCCGTACGCTATCTCAATATCCCGGCTACGAATGGACCAAATTTGATGGGAAAAGTTCACAGCCACTTACCAGAAATGCAGGATCCGGTTCTTGGATGAGTGGAGATCAACAGGAAGATGGATATGCACACAATTCACAAAGTTTTAATTTTCTTTGTAAGAGACGCGCGTCACAGATTGTCGTGTAGGTGCAAGAGGATTTGAAATCGGGAAGGAGGGGAAATATGGCGTGCGGCTGGAATCAACCAATCAAAATGGCCCAATTTATGACAGCGTAATAAGCGTTTCGTTTTATGCATATTCTTTACTTAACAGAGGCGTTAATTTTATGGGCTTCGGTCTTAAGGAGTTTGTCTTATTGGCGTCGGTCTTATGGTCATCGGTCTTATGAGCGTTGGTTTTATGGGCGTCGGTCTTATAGGCGCCGATTTTATGGGCGTCGATGTCATGTCATGCAATGTTAGAAATCTCTAGAATTTGAAATCTTAATTCTAGGCAATAGTGAGGCTGCATGGTCACATTGACATTATTTCCACACACATTTTCCTGTTGTAAATGATGCATTCAATGACTCACTTGAAGCAAAAATAACCGTATAAGTAATAACTATTTATAAACTAGACTTCCCTCGATGTCTCACGTGATGTGATGCTGTGGTAATGCGATACAAAGCTATGTAAAAATTTGGATTTCCAACCTGGGTCATTTGGTTAGATACACTAGACGCTATGACCAACTAAGCCATCGCGACTCCCACCCGCTAAGGTGAAATTTTGAATTAACGTCTTTGAGGTGACGTCACACAAACATATTCAGCTTTGTAATGATGGTAAATGATATTATGTAATTAACTTTGCATAGGCCGATTGATTAAATTTATCAATATAAACCTTATGTAACTAAATACCACAAAAAATAGTATTTGGCAAAGAGATAGATTGCATCCAGATGAACCTCGTTTAAAAATATTTAGTCGACTCGAATTAACCCACGCGAGGGCTAGTAGAATAAATGTATGGTTAAAAAATCGACTGCCTCATTAGTCTAGTGGTCCTAAACGCGACTGCTATGCCAGAGGTCCCTGGTTCGATCCCTAGGTCGAGTAAAATGTTATTGGGTTTCTCTATGAAAGTAGCAACTCGGAGTCTGGATTTGTGCGCCGGTTAATGACAATAGGCTCGTCCCCTATTAAATGTGACCCAAACATACGGGCGAAATGTTTGTACATTGGTACACCTCTGCCTAACACTTCGAAGACTACAGGCGTGACGGAATGTGTTTAAAAAAAATATGTCACAACGCTTTTTTTCTCATCGCATTGCAAAATTCTCTCACCTAGGACATTGGATCAACACGTGAGTGCGCGTCGCGTGGGATTTTCATGTCACTAAAAGTTTTATCAGATGAAAGTTTCGTCCCGATTTTCTGTTATGTTACTAGCTTGACTAAAACGTCGTCTAGGAAAGGGTTATGACTTTATTATTGTGAAATGAGTCAAATAATGCAAATGCACACAAATGACATAGTTTGAAACTAACCATGACTAGTGCATGCGTCACAAATGTAGCGGTAGATCCACTCAATCTAAACTAATATTATAAATATGTAGTATGTTTGTAATGTTTTTACACAAAAACTACTGGACCGATTTCAAAAATTCTTTTTCACCATTAGAAAGCTGCATCTTCACTGAGTGACATAGGCTACATTAAATTTTCAAAAAATAGGGATCTCTAATAAAAATGCAATAATATAACCCAAGGTATAAAAACGCGGGCGAAGCTAACTCGCTTCTAACTAACGGCGTACTCGTATCAGCATGAAATATGCACCAGATTTTAAGTAAGATCTCCAGCAATACAACTGTGAAAACCTAATTCAATTTCGTGCAGTGGTTTTTGCGTAAAGTGTGTCAAAACAAAGACAGACAAAAAATCTAAAATTTGTTGTTTTGGCATCAGTTCGTTAAACAAAGATCCTCCATATAGACATCGGCTGGTTATAATTCTATTAAACATATGTATAGATTTCTGCTGCAGATAGGACACGTAATAGCAACTGTCGGATTTTCCTTACAAAATAATGATCTACGTCCCTTACTTTCCGATAGTTATAGTATATCATACCTTCTATAATCGGAGTCGTCTTGGGCAAGATGTTCAGGGCTCTTGAGCACCCGTGTGCGTGTCTTCGGCTGGACCACTTCCTTCTCTTTCTTGCTCTTCTTGGAAGAGTCGCGAGAGAACAGCTGTTTCATCTAAATAGGTAAGTCAAAAATATTTGTAGCACTGATGTATAAAATTGACGCCGTTTGCTTTTGTTACAACAAATGCAAAAGATATTTAACCTCAGGAACAATTAAATTGTAGTAGTTATTGTGTAGGTATTGCACTTTTGTATGGAAAATCTGTTTTTTATAACCGACGAAAAATATCTACACAAGGGGGTTTAGAATCATGCACTGAATTCATGGTAAGCGGTTGTGCGTCGATGTCTCTTTCAGCTAGTTATTAAATTTAAATTTATTAAATATTACGTAATACTGCTTGTTTGTTCGCCTACATTTTAATAAGAATATAGAATCAGATGTACCTTTTCAAGTCCAGATAGTTTCTTCGCCTTGGGCGGTTTCGCACTAATTTTGTCATCAAGTCTACTAGGACTTTTATCGTATCTGTAAGTTTTTGGCTCGAAATGTGATCCTTCATCTGCACTCCTATCCCGCCCCGCGTACTCCTTTCTATAACCCTCATCCCTGTAGTCTTTAAACCTGGCCAAGTAATCTCCGTTAGCATATATCTGTTCACTAGGAAAGGTGTCCTCCGCATATCTCCTCTCACTAGCCAAAAACAGAGAAGTATCTCTTACGTCATCATCACTTTCATGTCTCCTGTGTCGAGTTCTATGAATCTCTCCACTCGAGTCTTTTCGAAAATCATTTTCGATTCCTGAATCAACTAATCGATTATCGATATCGAGCCGACGGGGAGATCTGTCATCTCGATAGTATTCCCTACTATCACCAGAATCGTGTCGTTTCATGCCAAACTCTTCCTTATATCTGTCTTTGTTCTTCACTCGTCGTAGTGAATGATAGGAATCGGCATATTTTGGAAGATTCGCATACACTTCTTCGCGTTCTTGCGCAATTTCAGGATTGGAGGAGTAATGTCCCTTTCTTTTACCAAACCACTCATCCTTTCCTTTATATTTCTGTCCACTTTGAAGTAGATCGTGACTAGAAGTAAGTTGCTTTTTCGCTTTGTACTTTTTTTCTTTATATTCATCTGGGGTAAGCAGCGGCTTGCCTGTATTAGACTCCAGGCTTGGAGGCTCATATTCAGGTTCAGGAGGAAAGTTTTTCTTATTGCCTTTGTATCGAGGTTCTAACTTATCAATGAACTCACGTCTGTCGAATTCTTCTTTGGGAACTTTTTGGAATGTCCGGCTTTCTGTATTATATTTTATTTTATTTTTATCTGAATCGTATTTGCTATAGTCTTCAGTGACACTGCTCTCAGCAAAACCGTCTCGTTCTAAAGTGTTTCGGTAGTACCGAACTGTTTCATTCACATACCTCTCTGTGGCTTTCATACGTTTTTCTGCTTCGTAAATGGGGTCTTCAGCTAAGTACCTAGTTATAGGCTCTTCAACATTCCTCTCTCGATCAAGTCTACGAGCATTTAGTCGTGATTCTAAAAGCTGTCGTCTGTGACTTAGCTCATTGAAATCCAAATCCAGTTTATTTGTTTCTGGTTCATAATGCTTCTTCTTTGTGTCCATACCATCAGCTCGACCTCGAAATTGATTGCCTAAATCTGGAGACTTCTCTTTCGGAGAGTTTTCGTTAGCATATGTCGGTTCAAGATCCTCGAAACTTCTTAACTTATATTCCCTGAACCGTGGTCTGATGGGTGAATCTGTGACATTGTACGGTTCATATGTGTTAAACTTTTCGTTATCTTTATGTTTATAGTCATAGTCGTACATACGAGTGTTGGCAAACTTGTGCCTCTCCTCGTAACCTAAGCCTTCATCTTCATCAGAGAAGTTTGCGTACTTTTCTCTTGGTGGTGAGAAAGTTTTGTGTATTGTTTGTTTGTTTTGCCTGTTGATTTGTGAGTCATGATCTCTTACGACGTGGGCGTACACTACTCCTTTATCCATTTTATTGATCGGTGATGGCACTCTATCAGGACTTGTATTCCTAACGAATAGATTAGGATCAGGGCTCACGCTAGGTTTTAGATAAGAAAATGGTTGATTCGTATTTGTTCCGTTTGGCGGAGAAATCAAATGAGATTTCGGAGGAGGTGCCGATTGGTCCTCCTTTAGAATCCTAACTAAATGATCGACAGTGTGCCCTCTAGTCAAAGGTGGCTTATCAGGCGGCTGCTGACTACTATGTATCATCTCTTTATCACCATATACGTTTTCCTCAATTTTTCTTATACTATCCTTTATTCTATCTTTGACTTCAATTGGATGAGCGTCTTTATTCTTTGTTGAATCGATCTCATCTACAAGCAATGTTTTCTTTACGTCGGTTTTTCGTTTTGGAGTATCAGTTATCTGTGGAGATTTTTCTTTTTCCTTTTCTAGTGATTTGCTTTTCTTGGCTCTGTTTGGTGGCTTGAGTTCTGGTTTATCAGGAGTTTTATTATATCTTGGAGGCTTCTCTACGGGATTTACTTTTTTGCTTTCACTTGGTTTCAGTTCTTCTGATTTATTTTCTTTCAGTGCAGACTTTTGTTTTTGATACACATCAAGTGGTGGCGTTTTCTTGAAATAATCCTCTCTTGGGGAACTTTCTATTATAGGGGACAACTGAGTCTTTTTGTTCCTCAGTGATTTAAGGAACTCCTCCGTTTCACTTCCAGATCTTTTTCGGACTGGTTTGTTTTGTGTGTTAAGGTTTGTATTTGATTTTAAATCGGAAACGTCACTTTTGCTTCTCTTGACAACGACAATAGGCTTAGTGGAGATGACGACTGCCGCATCAGGGCTCTTGCTACTCTGTGCTCTTCTGAACAAAGTTGACAGCGATGTTCTTTCTCTTCTTTTTTTCGCGCTTACGTCACTGGTGGATCTTCCAAGAGGAGTTTTATCGGGTGTGCCCTCGTCACTGTTTCTTCTCCCGACTCTGTTGTCCTTTTTCTTTCTGTGAGGTAGGGAGAAGAATTTCTCAGGTGGATGGTCGGAGGTGCACGTGATGCCCTCGGCTTGGGCTCTTACTTTGTTGGCTTCTTCGATTAGTTCTTTTTCGGACAGATGTGTGAATGGTTCCTTCCTGATGGACTTCGGCTGTTCAGAGGATGCACTCCGCGTTGCACGCGGTTTATCTGCAAGAGGAATACAGCTGTTTATATTGTTTTGATAAAAAATAAAGTGATATTGTAAGTTATGGAAATGGCATAATTAATTTATTTTAGACATAAACATTCAGGTAATATTTTAAGTAAATGCAATGAATTACACTACTCTATAATTTACAAGGAACTTTATTCGATTAATTGAGTGTATTAAGTTTATAAACTGCTGAATATTTAAAATGTTAGAATGAAAAATTTTAGTTAAAGACGAATTCCCTGAAGAAAATCGGTTATTACAACAATTTTATTGTGTGGCATTTGTTATGCAGAAAATCATCCCTTAAATCTAGGTAAATATACTCGTATATATATATAGCTCGCATCACATTCCAAGACCCAAAACCCTTTCCATAAGGTTTTACTTAAGTTACACAAACCGGTATGATAAGTTAGATTATTATTAAGCTGTCAGTTTTAGTTAATAATTTGGAAGGTCAGTGATGACGTATAGATATAATATTAGATAAAGATGAATAGGTAGTAATTTATAAGTAATTTTTGATCATAAAAGAAAAATATATTAACTTTAATTTTTGCAGGTTTTGAACTAAGAATTTTAAGGCTCTAAGCTTGTCTCGTGATATCAATAGTGATTTGAGAAAGTAGAAACACGATTTGTACAAACACTTTGTATTTTGTGATACTAAGCTAGGTTCTCTTTTAATTAATTGTGTCATATAAAGAATTTTATTTTATTTTTAATGCCCCATTTGACACCTAATTACTATTTTTTTACTAATTTTATTTTTTATTTTTTAGTGAAAAGTTTTGTTTATAAATACTTGTTAGTCAACTAAACGCACTGCTCCAATATGACAGTGATGTTTCGGAGTAAACGATAATATATCATCGATGAAAACACGTTTTAGATTTTTGTTGATATTTTTAAAACTGTTCAACCGATTTCGATAAAATTTGAACGGGACCTCTGAAGTATGGTCTACCAAACAAAGCGCGTTCTGATTTTAAATGACAATCAATTCTTTTATTTTAGTTTCTGGTGTGTATTTATTGATCTTTAGCTTCTGAGCTTGAAGTCCAAGGTTCGGTTACATGTGCATAACTTAATGTTTTTTTTTGAGCAGCTCGGTGTTTGTATTTGCGCCCAAGTGGCAATAGGCTAGTCCGCTATTATATAGGACCGAAAAGGCCAAACCCAAGCTGAGAATTTTATAGAAAAAACCAAATAACACTTTCACAAAGATACGAATTTTCTAATTAAAGAAAATTTCTTATTGAAAGAAAAATATAACTAATGCCAACTAAGCTTAGTTGGCAAAGCGTCTGGTGTACTTAACCAGAGAGACGCAGGTTCAAACCCTCCCTGAGACCGAATTTTTCTTTCACTAAGAAATTTTCTTTAATTAGAAAATTCATATCTTTGTGAACATTTCACAATATTTAATGCTAAAAAATAAGCAAATAACACTTTGCTCGACATGAAAGCGTTTGTGATCCCTCGACCAATGAAGTAATCTATGAATAAGAATCAGTCTATGGATTACATATATTATATGCAGAAAGAATACAAATGGTGGCGTCATATAACGGGCAATATCCCGAGCAAAGAACTTATTTATCGACTCCTACGCATGTTAGTCACCTCGGGTCTCTGGGGTCCGAAGAAAAAAGTAACAATAGGTAATGATTTCATGATCGGTAGTGCGTTGTATTGTTTAAATAAGAGTAGTTCGTGCTTGAATAATAAATATGTAGATTATTTCCGATGGTAAGCTGAGCTTGCCACGGTAAATCTATGGTTCGATGATTATTCTAAACTCTTTTTTTGAGCAACGGAAGCCCAATTTCTTCTCCTTTTCTCCTTCCTCTCTCTTTTCCTTTACAGAGTCGGCAACACGCGACCGATACCCCTGGTGTTGTAAGCATCCATAGGAATCAGTAATCGCTTGGCATCAGGCGGGCCGTATGAATTTATGCCATCTTAGTGGTATCAAAAAAATCTTTTTGTCTTGGCTTTTTAAGGCATGTCAACCATTGCTCCTAGTCCTTATGGAAATAGGAGAGTGATTTGTAAAATTTGAGTGTTCGAACCTTCGCAGTTTCTGCGAAGGTTCGAACACTCAAATTTTACAAATTCGTTCGGAATCTTTCCCTTATTTTAAAAACAAATAAATATCTTTATGAATTTTCTAGTGAAAGAAAATACGATCTGAAGAGCCTGCGTCCGTCCAATTAAGTACATCGGAAGCTTTAGCCACTAATACCGAATTTCACTTCCATAATTTACGATTTAAGATGACGTCGAGGCGTGTAGGTTATGCCCTCTGCCCGTGATCGAATTCTCTTTCACTAAGCAATTTTGGGAACACTTGGACACTATTTTTTTTATTAAAAAAAGCTTACTAGCAATGTGGGTCGCACATTACTAGTAATCTTGTTGATCCCTTGTACTAAGATACATGCTTGTATTACGAGTGGGTTCACGTCGGCAGTGCAACAGTTGAGTTTCGAACCGGCATGGAAATCACATGATCGCAAGTCCGACGCCATTAGGCTAACGCCACTTCATATCTTTGTAGACATTTTGCATTATTTAATACCAAAATATTATAATAAATCACTAGTAAATAAATAGCTACCGTTTTTCCACACAGTACAATCACGTAGCTACTACCTATTATAAGACCACATTAAAATGAGGTGCATGTACACGCGTGATTTTTTAATAATCTTCCTTATAAATATATAATCCATTCCACCGTTTAGCCCAATACCTGTGTTATCATAAATGGAACAAATGAAGTCCAAAAGTTGTTTTCGCCAAAAGTCAGCGCTAAAAATAAGCGTGAGCGCAGAGCCATGGCGTCACGGATTTAAGTGCGCCTGCGACGATTTTGAACGAGAAACATGCAGAAATGAAAGGCTATGAACTTTAAATGCAATTTTAAAATCAAATTCAACCTGCACACCTACTAAAACAGTAATGTAGTGTTATTTTTGTAAAATAACTTGGAATGTAGAACATACCTCAATATTATGTGGATTCTTTAAAAACATGTTACTAATATCCTATTTTTAGAAAATCACGAAATACGTATTCGTTTTAAGAAATCTCAATTCGAAATGTCTGTTTAATATTATTATTCCATATTTTTATTTGCCTCTTTAAGGGTGGAATTTAGAAATAGGTATTCTTTTTTATGCCTAGTATACATCATAAAAAGAGAGACCCCCTGTGCGAAATTTCAGCTTTTTAGGTCCTACGGTTGGAGCTGGGCGTTGATAAGAGATGAGATGATAATATATGTATGTAGGTATGCAAAATCCCTTCTGGAGAATACAGGTAGGTACATCATCATCAACCTATGACCACTCCCTGCTGGGCAGGGGTCCCCGTCCCCGTCTCAGTGTTGAGAAAGGTTAAGCTATAGTGTACCATGCTATCCTTCTGTAGGTTGGCAGACTTCACACGCCATCGAGAAATCCTCTCAGGCATATAAAGGTTTCCCCACGTCGTTTTCCTTAACTACTTAAGCGCTTAACTGCTAATTTTGTATTATATTTTAGCATCAAATAATGCGAAATGTTCACGAAGATATGAATTTTCTAATGAAAGAATATTTCTAGTGAAAGAAAAATTGACGTTGCCTGAAGACGTAAAATGTGGAATAGAAATTCGACATCACAGGCAGTGGTCTCGGTAGTTTAGTTGGTAAAGCGTCTGGTGTACTTAACCAGAGTGACGCAGGTTCAAACCCTGCCTGATTTTTCTTTCCCTAGAAATTTTCTTTCATTAGAAAATTCATATCTCTGTGAACATTTAAGCGCTTGATACTTTATTATAAATTGATGATAAAAATTATATACACACACAATAAATGATTATTATTAAATGGTAATGTGACTACAAATAACCGTTAGTCCGTCATATTTAGTCGTCAAAATACTTAATACCGAAGCTTTCCTCTTTATCCTGCTATCAATTGAATGGAAATATTTTTGAAGGAACCCACCGTATTGTTCTATAACCACTTTATCAACGTCGGATTCGTCGGTGGTCTAAGAAGAAATATGATATTTCAAAAATATATGATGTTAATCGTATTGTAAATAATTTGTCATAATTAAATTTGACCGATAACGGTGTTCTTCAAAGGATCGGGTGGCACAGTCGTCTATTTACTAAGAATACAGGTTTTGCAAACTGAACTACAATAGGTCAGCAAAGATTTCACACGCTCGCATCGTCGAAAAAATCTCCTAGGCATGCATGATTTCCTCACGATCTCGCCTAAATGGTGAAGGAAAACCCTTCACCATTTAGGCGAGTGGCAGGTTTTGGAGGTAACTAACTGATTTCTGAAACATACTCGAATACTTTATTTTTTGGTTCTTTTGGAATTTAAAATATGTAATGAAAAAATAATCTAATATTAGTTAGATTAGATATATTGAAATAAAAGCTTTTTTGGGTTTTATCGCGTTATATTAAACTAGCTGTAAGTTTTCCATGAATTAAATAAATAAATAAATATATTTGATAGCAGAACTATATTGCTGCGTCCATTAGTTTTTGCCAAAGTTGCCAATTTTTTTTGCTGCAAAGCAATAATGTGCTAAACTTATCGTGATTCCTGTCCAGATCCAGAAGCACCTAATTATATCTATAGATTAATATTGAAATTAGTAAAGAAAGAAACACGCGGTTGGCGGCGGTTGTTGTAGGCGGACTTTGTGTAAATTGTTTCATCGGCACTGTTCACAAAACGGCGAAGGTTAACATCGTGATGAAACCGGCATGTCCTATAACCAAAAATTCGAAGACATGTGTCATCTACCAATCCGCACTGGCTCACTCCCTCTCACCGATAGGAGGCTTGTGTCTCAGCAGTGGGAACATTATATGCTGATTATGTATGTATGTTTGTATAAAAATACCGACAATCTTCGTCATTCACTTTACTCAGTTTCCTCCGACAATACTTCTTACTTTTAGGAGCCAATGAGGCATTACAACGAATTTATTTACAAATATCATTCGTATATAAGCAATGTCTACACACGATCCGTGACCGTGACAATGGCGAGCCGTTGTCTAAACAAGATTGTATTCTTAACTGTTTATAGGTACCAGTTCGACGAGGATATTATTGTGAATTATTTTATTTTGTTGTTCAATAATTCCGAGAATATAGTGTCTGTATTTTGTAAGATAAGGTAGTGCTGGGTCAAATGTCAATGTTCTGCTGCGTTCCACTCATATGGATTGGCAGACGGGGGTAAAATGACACCCCACATGGTCCCTCCAGACTGCCTCATTAGTCTAGTGGTCTTAAGCGCGACTGCTACGCTAGAGGTCCCGGTTTCGATCCCGAGGTCGAGCAAAGTGTTACTGGGTTTTTTCTATGAAATTCTCAGTAGCAGCTCGGAGATTGAATTTGTGCCCGGTTAATGGCAGTAGGCTGGCCCCCTATTACATGGGATCTCAACATACCGGCGAAGTGTGGGTGTACATTAGTACACCTCTGCCTAACTCATCGGCGAATACACAAGTCTCCTGTGGCGTATTCGTGGAGAATTCTGACTCGGATCCGAGAGAGGAGGCCTGTGTTCCAGCAGTAGGAACATTATAGGCTGATTATGAATACTCTCCAGAAGCTCTTACGCAACCAGAAAAATAAAAAAATGCGCGAAAATTGGTAAGACAGTAAAAATATATATAATGATTTAATTATTATCAAAGAGTAGTTTTATATTTAGATACATACTGTTAAGAACCGAACTTCGAACTTTTAACATCACCTTTTTGTATCACCTTATTGGATTTTATTTTGTCTTCTAAATTCAAAAAGCACTGACAGATAGTTTGCACTAATGAAGTTCTCGGATTCACACATATTTTTGTAAAAGTATTAATAAACTGTGGTTTCCACTAAATCCAGCTCCCTTTTTCATTAGTACCTAGTTACGATCGGTAATACATACATTTATTAATATTTTGCACTTGATAGGCGTAGACCTTGTCGATGTGACCAGCTGTGCAAACTACACACACATGGACAGACAGACACGTCACAAAGAACAAGTTTACATGCAGCGGAACGTTACATTTTGATAAGTCTGGGAATTTATTATTTTGTTTTAAGGAAACTATTCTGAAGAGCTTGTGTTTTTATATACAAACACACCACCACGACCGAATTCCCCGAAGGGTTAGGCAGAGGTGTGTACTAGGTGAGATGAGGTGTGGTGTGAGGTAGGGTGAGGTGTGTAATGTACACCCACATTTCGCCGGTATGTTTAGGTCCCATGTAATAGGGGGCGAGCGTATTGCCATTAACCGGGCACAAATCCAGACTCCGAGCTGCTACTGAGAATTTCATAGAAAGACTCAATAACACTTTGCTCAACCTGGGGATCGAACTAGGACCTAGCTAGCATCTAGCGTTGCAGTCTCACTTAGGACCACTAGACTAATGAGGCAGTGTTTTTATATGGTACCTATACTTAAGTTCCGTTCGACCCTGCTGTGAAACGATAGTGTGATCGATGGACCACGCTCGTCTAGAAGAAACCTGTTGTCTCATGATTTAAAGACTGTGTGATGATTTAAAGTTGTGATTTTTGTTATAAAGATAGATAGTGTTTTGGATATAGGGTACCTTTTTAGTAAAAAGTAAAAGTTAAGCTAAAGTTAGTCCTTCGAGATGCAAGTGAAACGAAACAAAAGCTAGTACTTAAACTATATAGCGTTCAGTATTTCACATGACCTACACAAATGTCTTACTGATATGGTATCGTCGTGCGTTAGTTCGTTGAGCTCCCTAAAAATGGTTGAGCTACACGATGACTGATGTATGCGTGCCGTCAGTTAGGGACAGGTCAACTTAAAGCTGCTATGGCTCTTTCTTCAAAAGGCCTGTTTAGATTTTACCCTACATTGTTAAACTCGCATATCTAATAACTAGCTTTCCGCCCGCAGCTTCGCTCGCGTGGACAACACGATTTTGACTGTTATTTTTTTTCTATTTCCGGCGGGATATTGTAAATTATCTAAAATTAAGACCAAATAATTTGCTCCACTATATTATTTTATTGAAATATAAAAATAACATGTAATTTTTTTATTATTTTTTCCATGTCCTTTTAGCTAGAGCGATGGTTATTCTGAACGCATCGTAAGGTCGATTTCAATGAGGAGGTACAAATACCGGAAGACCACTTTGCTCTCAAAAATTAAAATTGCACTCCTTTGTATACCACATTGGTTTTTCTGTCTGCTAATCTATGCCTGCTACCCTTAACGACTCAAATTTTATTTACAGCATTACAAAGCATCTTCTTAAAAACATAGGCATCAATTCACACATTCGAGGTATGAAAACTGAATCCCCCCGAGCACATCCAGTACTCACAGTGACCTTTTTAATATTTTTGTGCAATGCTGATACTCTCAGTCTAGTCCCGTTACATAGCTTAAGTGCCAATCTATAAACTTCGTTTGTATATAAGAAAAATCAGGATATAGGTACTCTAAGATCTATCATAGTCACCTGTCACTACTGTATTCAGGAAAGATGATAAACATATTTACAATATCCATTTACTAATTTAAGTAATAGCTCAGAAAACTCTCCAGCAGACGCATCTCTCTCGTATTTCTTTCTAAAGATAATCATTATGTTGGGTCATAAGTATGACGATGTCAAGGAAGCTCTGACTTCGTCTGCTCCGGTTCCTCTAGGTACAACAGAATCTGACGGAATTCCCGTGCCAGCAGCACAGTAACTCCACCCATCACTCTATTACTGCCTCTAACATTTTTAAGAAGGGTTCTATGGTGCGCCTCTCAATCTCAATACCACTTTTGTGTGCCATAGAAAGCATTTTATATGTTTATCAACCAACGTTTCTTGAATAAAATCACATTGAGTTTTCAAACATGACATGACATGATTGTGTCAAAATAAAAAGTAAATTAAATCAAAAGCACTAAGGAGTATTTATATCAAAATCGAAGCAAATCATCCCGAAAATAACTTTCCCCCCTTTTTTAAGTCCGTTAGGGGATGAAATTCAATAAAATACGAAACACATCTTCCATCAATTATGTTAAAGAACGTTTATGCAAAATTTGAAGCAGATTGGACCAAGGAATCACGTTGTCCCATACAAACTTTGCCCCCCTTTTTCACCCCCTTAGGGGTATAATTTCGGAAAATCCTTTCTTATCGGATGCCTACGTCATACAAAGAATACACCGTCCAAGTTTCAGGTCTCTACGATCAGCGGTTTAGGCTGTGCGTTGTTCCGTCAGTCAGCCAGTCAGTCATTCAGGACAAAGGATTTTATATGTATAGATATAACTATTGTATGGACTTTAAAAGAGACCATGATTCTCTGAGTTTGTTTCGGCATTTCTTCTCAGAGGTCGTCAGTTAGGAAATGTCAGAGCCATCAAGTTTAAAAAAAAGTAAAATATCGACTTGTAAAAGTCTGTCTTTATACTCATTACTAAATACATTTATTGCACTCCACAAGTTAAATAGATGTTACAGTGGTTTGAATAGGAACATGTGTGGGCCTTGTCAGGCACGTTAAATGTAGGAGAGAGGAGGAAGTTTTATGATTCTTTCTAACTTCGTATTATATTATTATTACTAATGTAATAATAATATAATACGAGTCTATTATTTGTTTATATGTATTTATAAATAAATTATCATTTACACATTTATAAATAAAATAGCACACAGCGTATTTTTTTTATAATTATGTAAAGGTAGTCGTGAACAAGTCTCAACTGAGTTGTATACAGATGCACCGTTTGTAGACTGCAGCTATGTCGATGCAGCGACTCGGTAATGGCTTTAACACCGCCGCCACGAGCCCTTGAGAAAAAGTACATAAACATAAATAACTATAAATTTTCATTTTCATCTCGCAAGGTCATCTCTTCCTTCGGGTTTCCTTATTTTTTTAAACAATTTGCAGAGGTGCTAACTGACGTGTCCGTGTTGCGGAGATTGATACACAAAGACAGACAGTCATTAGTGGGCAGTGAACCTTGGCCGCTTCCGTTTAGCGTTGGCGAGTTTGTACACAAAAAACAGTCGCAAAACTACTTTTTTTACCATGTATGAGAGATTCGCTCGCTTTTTCATGGGAAATAAAAAAACTAAATTGTTGCTATTTATATAAAAGATAATTATCTATAAGATTGCTAGCTACCATTTTATTGTCCTGTTTCGACGTTAGCAAAAGGAAATGCTGCGGCGCCGGCGCCATCTAACTACTTAAGATTTTACTATTGAAATAAGTATAAAAATTGTTTTATATGTTGTCAATTATTTGTCGTAGGTAAACATAAATATTTTATTTAATAGATATATTTTGTAACATTTGACATAATCAAATGTTATCCACTCATCTTTAAAGATATTTTTTTGCGTAAAACAATTTCGGCCTTAGGCCATAGTTGGTTACGTCCGGTGTGCTAACCCGAAGGGGCGCAGGATCATGTCCTGAGTGTTGCCGATTTTTTCAAAAATGTATATCTTTTTTTTATGCTGTGGCAACAAAGGGATGTGAAGGGTAGTGACACCATTAAAAATAGGCGTAGTCGTACTGAGAGTTTATTGATAACCGTTGTGTGCTGCAGAGCCTGAATTTGATAAGAAGCCCCTTCGCAAAATGAATGCTAGACTTAACACACGGAATCAAGGACATAACAATACAAAACAATGTACATTGTATTGTCTATTTAAGATCGATACCGTCGAACCAGTTGTATAAGGTCATTCCGAGTTATTTGCGATGTGGGATGACTAGATAACAGAACACAACAGTTCTTAGTCATAAATAGTCCCATTTTTTTATTGTAATGCTTATGACAACTGCCGTCTAGTATCTTAACAGTCTAGTGGTATTAAGCGCGTCTGCTACGCTAAGGTCTTTTCGGATTCGATTTCGAGGTCGATCGAAGTGTTATTGGGTTTTTCTGTAAGTCGAATTTTTCCTTTACTATAATTACTTTATAATCTTAGCATGAAAAATGCATAAAAAATACATAAATATAAATTTAACGTTCCTTTTAAAGAACTATTTTGACAATGTATTTGACCTTCTATATACACGTGGAATTATTTTTGGGAAAAGTATGAAATTGACTTGAATTACTCGTACATGCTGTCCACTGCTGAACATAGAGCTCCCCCAAAGAGCGCCAACCATCCTGGTCTTGGGCAGCTTGCATCCATCCGCTGCCAGCCACCTTCTTTGAATCGTCGGACCATCGTGTCGCAGGGCGTCCCACACTACGTTTGCCCAAACGCGGTCTCCACTCCAACACTTGTCTGCTCCAACGATCGTCTGTCCGTCTGCTGACATGGCCGGCCCACTTCCACTTCAGCGTACTTATTCTTCGTGCAATATCGGTGACTTTAGTTGTTTGCTCTGCTCACCCCAAGACAAAGTAATATGTCGACACTGCTGAGTAAATGGTTCGGAGAGTCCAGTCATGACCAGACAAAAGTCCCAATAGGCGGCGCCCTTGTTTGCTATCTCGACCATTGATGTGTCATGTGGTTCATTGATTGTACCGAACCACAATCTATCGTGGTCGTGGCAAATGTCATGAAACCCACATTCCTGACAATAGGGTAAGGGATTTCATCTTTGCCTTGTTGGCAAGATTGAAATCAAGAGCAAACCCATTTTTATTTTTTTTAAATGGAAGGCAAGTGCGATTTTAGTCCGACATGCTCCGCCGCACATTTAATGGAGTTCATGAGGATTTTCCCGCACTAGAAAATGATGACGAAATAGTTGACCTTAGTTCAAACGTTTTTATTTCAAACTAGCTTTCCGCCCACGGCTTTTCTGCATTTAAATTTTTGCCCGTTTTTGCAACATTTTTTATTTATGCTCCGCTCCTTTTGGTTGTAGCGTGGTGATATAGCCTATAGCCTTCCTCGATAAATGGGCTATCTAACACTGAAAGAATTTTTCAAATCGGATCCAAGCCAGTATAGATAACCTTTTATAAGCGTTTCTGAAACGGTATGACTCTAGATGCACGGTTTCAAAAGGTTGATCCCATGGAGAAGAATCCGGCAAGAAACTCCATGGACACTCTTTATGGATCTTAGTTTGGTAGTGCACTTATACACTAAAGTAATGCAGTACATCCTTCACAAACCTACTTGGACATCACTTAATGTTTCACCACTACGTTTAGCAATTAACCTACATTTTTAGGTAAAGGACATTTGGAAGGTGGTGACCGAAGTTGATTGCCTACCACAGTTTTTAGACACGCCGAGGTCAAGCTATGGAGTGCCTTTATTAATTGGCATCTTTTAGACTAATAAGTACAGTTCTAATTTCTTATTTTCTTATAAACCATTCAATATTTTTTTTCAAATCCGTTCGAAAATTACTACTAGTCGTGAGTAAGATTGCTACGTAGGTCCTTAGTTCGATTACCAGCAGCAGCTTGGAGTTCCTGAGTTCAATTCCCAGGTCGGATAAAGTATTCTTTTATTTTTCAATTAGGATATTTTTCTGCCTAAAGAATTGTCTTTAATAGGCTCCGAAATGGAGTTGATGAAAATTGCAGGATTTTTAACGTAATTTATCGCGTACTTAAATGTTCCATTGTGATATTTTTCAGGATTCAGAAGATACTACTTATCCGAGAACAATTCTAGATTTACGAATAATAAGATGAATGTGGATTATACCGTGAGAATCAGCTATTTTTTTTGCAGCCATCTGATACACAATAATTACTTAACATACATAACATACCATCACACCTGTATTCCCCGAAGGGTTGGGCAGAGGAGTACTAAAGTACACCCAAATTTCGCCGGTATGTTTAGGTCCCATGTTATAAATAGGAGGCGAGCCTATTGCCATTAACCGGGCACAAATCTAGACTCCGAGCTGCTACTGGGATTTTCATAGAAAAACCCAATAACACTTTGCTCGACCTGGGGATCGAACCCGAACCTTTAGTGTAGCAGTCGCGCTTAGGACCACTAGACTAATAAGGCAGTCACTACAATAACCTAATGCACAAAATACCTACAAACAATATTGATATTGTTCCGATTTGAAAGGAAAATGTCAATAAAATCGTATCTTCGTTACTAGGTAATCATAAGTGCGAAGGCTTCGCAACAACCCACATGCAGGCATTAAGCGTACGGCTTTAAGATTGTAATAAGCGCAACAGTGACAGGTTGGCACTCCATCACCCACGCGCTCTTTACATTCCAACATAAACTTACTTAACATCAAAACAGCGATAAATAACTCATTTGTCAATCCTAAGTTACATCTATTACGCATATTAAATGAAATCGTCCGCAATAAAGTAATAAAATGATTAATTTAACAAATTCGCAATCATTCTATTAACATACATTAAAAATATCTTTGGGTAGCTTTCGCAACGGTTGACCACAAAAGGCTACTTCGTTTAGGTCAATGCCAACTCAGAAACTGTCTTTATATGTCTTATATCGTCATCATGCGCCATTTTTGGAACGTCTGAGTAGCGCCATATTACAGAGGACCCGCCCCCTACGCAAGACAGAAATGGGTGCCTCAGGGTACAACTATAGGCCCACTTATTTCAGTTCGAGGTAATGAGTTTATCGATTTTCGAAATAATGAGTCTATCTAGGTTGTTATCCTGTATAAGCCTTTTCTGTTGCGCAATTCTTATAAGTTTGTTACTATTATTAGTTTTTTTTTTATTCTAAAGTTTTTACACAAGTTGATTTACGAGCTTTCTGAAATCTGATCACGTAATATCTCATATTCTCAGCTTGTATTCATCTTAAGGTTAGGCAGAAACGTAGGTACAGCTACGCCATACCTACAGTTCAAAAACGATATTGTCATTCAATTCAAACCGCAGTAGCAGCAACAGCAGTCATGCTTAGGACCACTAGACTCATGAGGCAGTTCATTCAGTAATAACACTTCATTGTACTTTCACACAACAAGTATATAAGTATAAGTGATATTCTGGACTTTAATTTTATGCTAGACAGAGAGCGCACTATATCGGCTTGTGACGTCACAATTTGATATGCCATACAATTTCTATACAAACACTCTTTTGTAGGAAAGGAACAGGACATCCCCTCTCAATCCCCAAAAAACTTTAAACGGTCATATCATAGAACATTATTAGTCAATTTTAATAATTTTTTTAGCTTAGTAGGTACATCTTGTATTTTATTTTTAAATTTTCAAAAATTTTTACATCATAATCAAGTACCTTATTAATATTTTTGCTTAAATTAAAGATGTTTGTCGCTTAGAGATTTCCCATACCGAATTCGACAACAGGAAAAAATACAATTAAAGTATTTATACATTACCTAGAAGGTTATAAATACATAACAAATTACAAGAAGCCAATCAAAAACATAAAGATTCTAGTTATGATTACTGATGAGCAGTGATTTATGATTTGTTATGTTAAAAAACACCTTGTCTTACATAATGATGATTGGACACCTCTATAGGATGAAAGAGATGGATTATATGGTACAAGAAGTAATACTAAATTCGACTTTAATTGGTACAGACACGTACAACATAAATGATTGCATCTATCATAATGACGATTGTTCCACTGATAAGAGCAAAGGAGCTAGTTCTTAGGATAACTAAAAAAATAATTTTCAAGAGAAAGCAAAAATTCGGCCTCAGGCAGGGTTTGAAACTGCGCCCCTCTGGTTAAGTACAGCAGACGCTTTCGCAACTAAGCTACCAATGTGGTGTATTTAACCAGAGGGACGTAGGTTCAAAACCTGCCTGAGGCATATGAATTTTCTTTCACTAGAAAATTCACATCTTTGTGAACATTTAGCATTATTTAATGCTAAAATAATGCTAAATAAGGAGCTAGATACCATTTTAAAGGCAAAAAGTTGGTAGAACTGTCTCATAGCTCTCATAGTCCGAAGCGAGATTGCTACGCTACAGGTCTTGAGTTCTATTCTCCGATCGAGTAAACTGTTATTGGATTTTTTATGAAAGTCTCAGTAGAATATCCTAACATACCAGCGAACTTTGGGTGTACATTAGTACATCTGCCTCATTCTTCGGGGAATACAGGCGTGATGTTAATTTTATAACGTTAAAACGCGAATATGAAAAAGGATTACATTTATTACAGGGTTAAGTAAAATAATTCAAAGTATATAAGTTCATAGATTACAATTTTCACTGTTGTGTTCGCACACTACGAACACGGCTACACATGAAGCTACACAAATCCACCCAGGCTGAGCCTTAAGTTTTACGGAAAGCATTTACAATGGGAGGTCTGTCTAAACTCGATTTGTATAGCTTGATGTGTAGCCGTATGTACAACACTAAATATAAATGGCATAACAATTACTTAGATGAATACCACCATATGTTTTTAATGTCAACATAATTAATATCAAAATGAAATAGGTACCAATGTGAACTACCTTTCAGTTTAGCATAAAAGTACTGAAAACCATTTATGTTGAACGGTTTGGCATCAGTAAACGCGAAATCGATATTCGGTTCCAAAAAGTCACCATTGATTTGACAAATAAAGAATTTTTTTGTGATAAGATTTTCTCCAAATAAATAAGTCTTATCGGCTAATGCAAAACCAAAATACATAATGTTTGAACAAGCACACGCGCCCGTCGGAACTTTATAATTAAAGTGCAACTTGGAAGCGACACTATGTCCAGCGATATTCTGATCATTGTCATCATTTAATATAAGGTGTAAATCGGGATTCACATCTCCTATACCATGTAAAACCTCTTCTCCCATAGTACCGTCAGGGTTCAGTTCCCTTATGAACCAGGATCTATCTGACTCAGTCTGTCCGTACAAACGAAGCCGTCCAATATCGATGTGAGAAAACATGAATTGGTAACTGAAAGCAAACGAACCATTTTCAATTTCTCTTCCAATTTTTCCATCATCGTTAATCAGTCGTATGAACCAATTTCGTGTCTTTAAATCGTGACCGAATAAATAATGTTTGCCATTGATTTCGTAGTGCAATTGAACCGCGTAATAATTCTGCCAAGCGCCTTGGTCTATTACCGCGCCCACTTTTCCATATTGGTCTACTCTCTTGATGAACCAATTCCTCGTTTTCTCATACTGTCCATATACAAAATGTTCGTTTTTTATTGAATACACAAACAAAGGCAACACGTCGGCATCTATATCTATTTGAGTGTAATTAGTATTGAGTTTCGGTTGGATATGCTTTAGATACTCCTCGCATACGTTCGTAGCGGCTTGAAGGTAGTCATCGTCCGTAACAACTTTTAATGTAATATTCCTTAATTCGTCCTCTGTGTTACCCGGAGTTACAATGTTAGATTCTACTATCCTGGATTTTTTTATATCATACAACTTAACTGCCACGCTGACGCCGGTTTCTGTCCAATGTTCCGGGTTGAATTTGTATGGTCTGTTTCTTGCTGATGCAATTGTGTTCAGATCAGCCATTATTGTTTATATAGTTCTGCATGTTCTCGTATGTACGCCGTAGGATTTGGAATGCTTCACTGCCAACAATTATTTCCGCGTCCCATTCGAGATTATCACCTGCGTCATGTGCGCGTCTACTAGGAGGAGGTCCGTAGAAAAAGTTAGCTGGGATCCAAGTAAATGCGTTCAGCATTTTGGATTCTACATTGAATGATGCACTTCTACGTCCAAAGTTTAGACTGTTGTTGTACAGGAACAACACGTTCGAGTTTAGCGGCAGTGGAGGTATTGTTTCAGAGGCACTAGCAGCTTCGTTTTCTTCAAAGTAACTGTATATTTGACGAACATTTTTCGCCAGAAGCGCGCCGAGTTCACTCTCCAAATGATTTTCACTCAATACCAAGTTGATAAATGTGCTTAAAGTGCGGAACGGTATGATGTTGTAGCGAGTCGCTGTTAAAGACTCACCTAATATTTGTATACGTTGTCTGGGCACATTCTCTATATGAGGTGGTCTGATTGCAAAAGGAATACACATGTGATAGTCCTCTACGGCCACACGTATCGCTTCTCCTTTAACTCCAAACAATGGACTCGTCAATAACATTAGTAGGTAGAAAGTAACAAGAAAAAAACATTTTTGAATGATGTTTGAATACATATTAACACTGCTTACGACGTAAATGCGTCTGAACTCGACAAACAGACGGTGGTTATTGGTTTTTATAATGAGGATTCGTTTTTTATATAATGTAGGGTACATACTTACCCTGAACTTTTGTGATAAACTTTCCGGGCTGTTTTTAACTTATCTTCAACCTACGAGGGAATACCAATTTATCTTTATTGTCATGTAAAATACTAGGTTTTCCCGCGTTTTTACTGTCATCCCAAAAGGATTTGCCTCTAGGCAACATCTCAAGTTGAAGCATGCGCCAAATTTTAAGATAGACCTTCAGTAATACAAGTGTTAAATCCGTATCCAATTTTGTGAAGTAGTTTTTGCGTAATCTGCATATAACAGACAGATAAACAATAATTCTAAAACAATTATCGTGGCTTATATTATCCTATTATTTTTTCTTAAATATTTTCTAGACATCTTGCCAGTTGCAATTTTTTTATATGAATATATAAATGCGCTGCTATTTAACTGCGCTGATTATATTGAAGGTATTATAGTACGGCGGCCAGCACATCAAGTTACCACAAAATGTCAAATTTTCTCAGTTGATTTTGAACTTTATTTTCAACAAATTAAGGTTTAAAATCATTTGGAGAAATTTGTCAGTTTTGTATACGTTGACCTGCTGGCGACTATACCTACCGTATACTTGGTATGCTCACACAGTAGTTAATTTATTAATACTACCCAACCAACTATAATTTATGAAGTACTATGAACCTATAAATTATTTATACTTTTTGCATTTAACCTAGACATTATATGTGTAGGGACAACATTTACACAACATTATTTTTAGTATATGCGAAACCAGAACATAGTTTGTTCTGGAGGCGTACCTAAAATCTGCATCATCATCATCAACCCATTACATTGTCCCACTGCTGGGCACGGGTCTCCTCTCAGTACGAGAGGGATTAGGCTTTAGTCCGCCACGCTAGCCTACTGCGGGTAGGCAGACTTCACATGCCGTCAAGAAAATCTCTCAGGCATGCAGGTTTCCTCACGATGTTTTCCTTCACGGTTTAAGCGCGTGATAATTAATTATTAATACGCACATGACTTCGAAAAGTCAGAGGTGCGTGCCTTGGATTCGAACTCGAGACCTTTGACTTGGCAGTCCAATGGTCGTATCACTAGGCTATCACTGCTTAAAAATCTGCATGATATTCTTATTCTATTCATCTTCATACGTCGCCTAGGAGCAGAGTTATTTATATACTAGCTGAACCATGCCCACTTCATCGGGTTAGCCTATGTCACTCACAAATAACGTGACTTTCTATTAGTAAAAGAATTTTCAAAATCGCTTCAGTAGATGCAGAGATTACCCCTACAATTAGTTTTTTTTTAATGTTTAATAATTAAATCTAGTGGTGCTTCATTTATTGTTAATTAAATCTATGAGTACCTTTTTATGTTAATATGTTTTTACAGAACTTTTAGGTTGTATCTAACTTTGAAGCGTCGGTAGCCTAATGGCTAGGGCGTCGGACTTGCGATCATATGATTGCCGGTTCGAACCCCACCCATTGCACTACCGACGTGAACCCACTCGTAACACAAGCATTTAGCTTAGCACGAGGGGTTAACAAGAATACTAGTAATGTGTGACCCACATTGCTAGTAAACTTTTTTTTTATTTTTTAAACTTAATCTTAAGAACAAAACTAACCTAAATTATTGTTAAAATAATTCATTTTTTATATCAACCGTTTACTGGGCTTGCGGTGTTAGCCTTTAAGTGATTGATACACTTGCAAATGTATGATCTATCTGTTAGTCGCAATTAAATGTTATGTGTAAACAATTGATCGCTAACATAAAATAAATAAATAAATACAAACTCATACAACCTCTTTATAATATTAGTATAAATAAAACCCGCAGTTTCGATTTTTTTTTTCATCCGATCGCTATTTAACTTCCAGGATGACTCGGTACGCAAATTTTTATAGATTTTTTTAAAGGTTTAATTGGCTAACGAGCAGACGTGTCACCTGATGGTGGGAAGTAGTCGCCGCCCATGGACATCTGCAACACCAAAGAAGGAAGGAGAAAACTAGAAGGAAGGGGACTGAGGGAGAAATTGGGCCTCCGGCGCTCCACACTCACCGTACTAAACACAACAGTATGCATACTGCTACTTGACGTCGATATTCTGGTGGTAGCACTTCTCTGGGCATGTGAACCCATTCATGCTGGTCTGTAGCCAGCAGGCACTACTACTGTTATGTTTCTAAACAACATAACATACCTGTATCGCCGAAGATCTCCTGAAAGCGTCCATGAACCAACCAGCTAATTTTCAGGGCCAATTAAGCCGAAAGTCAGAAAGGAAATAAAAAACAAAAACGCGAGCACGAAAAACATTTATTATAATTATATTAATTATTACAAGGTTAAGCAACATAATGCTTCGAATACATGTTGTAGATTACAGAATAACATATTGTCAAAGTAATTTTTAAATACACTATTTTAATCTGGACATACCATTACGCCTGTATTCCCCGAAGGGTTAGGTAGAGGTGTAATAGCAATAGGGCGAGCCTATTGCTATTAATCGGGCACAAATCCAGAATCCGAGCTGCTACTGAGAATTTCATAGAAAATCCCAACAACACTTTGCTTGACCTGGGGATCGAACCCACGACCTCTAGCGTAGCAGTCGCACTGAGGACCACTACACTAATGAGGCAGCCTAATCTTGAACATAATTAAAATCAAAATGAAATAGGTACCAATGTGAACTACCTTTTAGTTTTGCATAAAAGTACTGATAACCATTAATGTTGAACGGTCGTGCATCGGAAAACTCCAAATCGATATAATTATCTTCCAAAGTACTGCTGAAATTGACTAAATAGAAATGTTTGGTTTTAGGATTTTGTCCGAAGACATATGTCTTGCCGGCTAATGAAAAAGGAAAAGCCACTGAGCGTGAACCATCTAACACGCTCCGATCCTTATAAATTCTAAAGAGATATTTATCATTCCCGTCTTTAAATATAAAAATTGTATCGTAAAAGTGTGGCCATATACCGTAAGCGATATCTGGTCCCATAACACCATCAGGGCTCAGTTCCTTTATGAACCAGGATCTATTTGATTCGGCGTGTCCGAACAAATAATGCCTGCCGTTTTCACAGGCATAAAATATAGTCTTGTAGCTGAAAGCACAAAAACCATGGTCAGTCTCTCTTCCCATTTTCCCATCTTCGTTAATCAATTGAATGAACCAATAGCGGGTCTTTAAATCGTGACCGAATAAATAATGTTTGCTATTCATTTCGAAGTGAAATTGAACCGCGTAATAATTCTGCCAAGTGCCTTGGTCTAGTATCGCGCCCACTTTTCCGTATCGATCTACTCTCTTGATGAACCAACTCCGCGTTTTCTCATTTTGTCCATATACAAAATGTCTGTCATTTATTGAATACACAACAAGTGGCATTACATCGTCATCTATATCTATTTGAGTGTAATTAGTATTGAGTTTCGGTTTGATATGCTTCAAATATTCCTCGCATACATTTTCAGCGGCTTGAAGGTAATCATCGTCTGTAACACCTCCAAATAGAGATCTCTTCCTTAATTCGTCATGTATGTTAACAGGCGTTGTCACTTCCTCAGCTACTACTCTCCTAATTTTTCGTATATCATATAATTTTCCTTCTCTTGTGAAGCCGCCATCTACCCAATCTTGCTGGTTGAATGCGTATGGCCTATTTCTTGTTGATGCAATTGTGTTCAGATCAGCCATTATTGTATTATAATTAGTTACCGTTCGTTCTGTAGGATTGTTTATATAGTTCTGCATGTTCTCGTATATACGTCGTAGGATTTGAAATGCTTGACTGCCGACGATTATTTCCGCGTCCCATTCGAGATTATCACCTGGGTCATGTGCACGTCTATTTGGAGGAGGTCCGTAGAATAGGTTAGCTGGGATCCAAGTAAATGCGGCTAGCATTCTGTGGTCTACGTCGAATGATGCAGTGCTTCGTCCAAAGTTTGGTCTATCACTGTATAAGAACAAAGTAGTTGGGTCCCGCGGCAGTCGGGATGGTGTTGGAAAAGCACCAGCATTTGGATTTGCTTCAAAGTAACTGTATATTGAAAGAACATTTCTTGCCAAATACTCACCGAGTCTGGTCTCAAAGGGATTTTCACTCAGGACTAAATTGATAAATCTGCTTAAAGTGTGTAACGGTATGATGTGATGGCGAGTCGCTGTTAAAGTTTCACCCAAAATCTGTATACGTTGGCTGGGCACGTTTAATGTGTGAGGTGGTCTGAATGCCAAAGGAATGCAGGTGTGGTATTCATCCACGTTCACATGTATCTCTTTTTTTCTGCCTCCAAACACTGAAGTCGTCAGTAGCGTTACAAGAATTACAGGAAAAAAACATTGTGAATACATTATAACACTGCTCACGATTTTGTAGGCACCTTAGTGCGTGTGTACCGGTGAATAGTTCGGTAGTCACTAATGTTTTCTATACTTAATCAGTATGTCCAGTTAAACCCTGAACTTTTGTGATAAACTTTCCTGATTTGTAAATTATTTATAATAAGAAAAATAAAAATATTGAGAGATAGTGGCAAAATGCTCTTCAATTAAATTGATTAATAAGTTACTCGCATTATAGATAATTACGTTATAAATAAACAGTATCAGTAAACATTTTATTATGACTATGTTTTTTTAGACATGGACTGGCTCATTAGTCTAGTTGTCCTAAGCGCGACTGCTACGCTAGGGTCCTGGGTTCGATCCCCAGGTCGAGCAGTGTTATTGGGTTTTTCTATGAAATTCTCAGTAGCAGCTCGGAGTCTGGATTTGTGCCCGGTTAATGGCAATAGGTTCGCACCCTATTACATGGGACCTAAACATACCAGCGAAATGTGGGTGAACATTAGTACACCTCTGCCTAACCCTTCGGGGAATACAGGCGTGATGGTATGTTATGTTATGTTTACTTTTAAATTCAATAACTAAATGTCAATAATGCATTAAGACAATAATATATGTATAACAAATTGAAGAAGCGGTGAAGCGGCGGTAGCCTAATGGCTAAGGCGTCGGACTTGCGATCTTGTAGTTGCCGGTTCGACCCCAACCATTGCACTACTGACGTGAACCCACTCGTAATACAAGCATTTAGCTTAGTACGAGGGGTTAACAAGAATACTAGTAATGTGTGACCCACATTGCTAGTAAGCTTTATTAAAAAAAAAAAAATTAGACCTCTAGACTGCCTTATTAGTAGAGTGGTCTTAAGCGCGCTTGATACGCTAGAGGGCCTGAGTTCCATTCCCAGCATGTGTGACAGTGTGTTATACCTCGCTGGCATTTAGACATGCCAGCTTGAATGTACTACCCTCCCTCAGAATATCAATGTCAAGTAGCAGAATACATTCTCTTGCGTTTCGTATGGGGAGTGTGGAGCGCCGGGAGACCAATTCCTCCCTCAGTCCGCTTCCTTCTCCTTTCCCTTTCCTTAAATAGGCTCGGCAAAGCATTTGCAACCCCTTTGGTATTGCAGATTACCATGGGCGGTGACGACTACTTATCATCAGATAGCACGCTTACTCGTTTGCCGAGTTATCCCATATTAAATTTAGTACCTATTCATCAAATCTTTAAACAAAGACCTTGCATATACTTGTATGCATCGTGTACATATGATTGATTTGTTAAAGTTAAAAAAAAGCCCGGCTATGTTGATAACTTTTGTGAGAGGATTAATGTTTTCTCGCTGTGTCTGGGAAATTTGGTGACGTAAGTAGCTACGGCCTTGCGCGTAAGTCGCCGATAAGGACAATATAAGGATACAAAATATGTTATTCTGTTTCACGATTATACAGGATGCCGATTTAGTCACCTGCACCAGTTAAAGGGGTGATTCTACACGTCGTACTCAACAAAATTTATATATATATATATAAATAATATTCTAGTGTATATTTGTTTGTTTAATATCCAAAATTGAATTATTTTTCCACGTGACCTGTGGTGGTCAAGGTTAGTCTACCTAAAATCAAGCTTTTAAATGTCTTGACCTAAACACGTTATATTACTACAGAAATTTATTAAAATTTAAAAAATATGATGTCCTTTTTTATGTCATAAGTCAGCAAACGAGCAGGCGAGCCACCAGGTGGTAAAGTAGCCTTCGCCACCTATGGACATCTGCAATGCAATACCAAAGGAGTTGCAGATGCGTTACTGAGCCAATTTAAGAAGAGCAAAGAGTATAGGAGAGAACCTGAGCATTGATATTAATTTCAACTTGATAACTCTTACCGCTTTTGATTCATGTAATTCTGTCGCAATAGACAGTATGCAATGCAAGTATTTTTTCTCACGTAGGTATCAAATCGTTAGGTTACAATACACAACAATTATTGACTTTTATTATATAACACTTTCGTCGGCATTTTTTACAAAAAAATGTTACAATCAAAATATTTGTTCATGAGAATCTAGTGATGTGCCCGGACCAATCGTTAACAGATACCAATTATGATTCGATACGTTCGATTGTTAGCAATTATGTTCAAATTATGTTTATTTTTATTCTTTTTTTGCTCGGTATGTCCTCGTTCCTTATATTGTGTCGATCATCTTGTTGATGTCTCGATTATTTAATGATGCTGTCATTATTGATGTCATACTTTGTGGATAGGAACGTGACGATTCACATGACCTTTTTGTATTTTTCTGACGTGTTTTTAATACACATGTGTAAATTTAAATATTTTTTTTTTCAAGTTTTAAGCCAGCTTTTTAAACTATAAAATGAAACAATATGAACCTTACTAGAAGAGTTTACCATTATCATCAGAACTCTCCATACCAATAAAATTGGTTAATGATTATGTGTAAGATGCGAGTAGTAATGCATTGTATACTCTCGTATCCAGCGCTTGGGACATTCTCCAATGTTGAGGATAAAACGATTCTGGACGTAGTATCCTGACTAATAAAACTACAATAGGAGAAAACCGAATGATTTCCGATACTATTACTACCAGTGCAACTATCCATTGACAAAAAGAAATATAGAAATTATTTTAATTACATTTATATGCAAAAATTTACTAGAATCGTCATTAGCTCCTGTGTCCCACACGCCTGTTTCCGGCTATTTGGTCACATAAAATATTCAAATACAAATAAATATATTTGCTTTAAATGCGAAGTTGACTTAAAAGACCTAATATCTTCAATCCTAATAATTAAAAACTTTTCACTTAATAAACAAATTAAAAAATCAGCCCGTTAAACATTGTTACAAAAAAATCATCATTATTAAAACAAAATATGTTTGCAATTTATCAACGTCCCGAGAACTCTAACAAAGTTAGTTCAGTGCCTACGGGCTTCCCCTAGGCGTACCTCAGCTGAGCCAAACACTTTGAACAGACTGCACGTGTCGAATTTTTCTGAAAGGTAAGTTTGAATTTGATTCTCCAAAATGTGTTTTTTTAAAGTCATTATCCTTTTTTAGAATATCGTAGCAATTAACTATTGTGATTATCATAATTTCTGCATTCATTATATATCGCTAAAGGGTTTAAATCCCTCTTCAGGTGTTTTAAGCAAGATCGTTTCATTTTCGGCAAGTTACGACATGTTTTCTTGTGATCGTCATTATTGATAATATCATTATCCTGAAAACGTATGTAAAGTATAATGACGGATGGGTTAGATTAATGACGTCCGTGTTTTTAACAATGACAAATTATTAGGTTAATGACGCGTGGTATTGGTATTGTTGCTGTTGCTGTTTCAGCTGTTCTTTACATATTTTTTTATGCTTGATTAAAATTAATTTTAATATTTTTAGATCAAGGATAGATTTAGTATCAAGGAGTACTGCCTTCTGAATCAGGCCCTTAACCCAGCCACCCAACTCGAGCCTCCTGAGGTGTTGGTCGGGCCTCTTGGCGATAAGTCCATTGACCGTAACGACCATCGGCCCAATGAATATGGCCGAGTCCACATCCCACATGGCGACCACCTCGTGAGCTAAGTCGAGATATTTTAAACTGTTTCTCTTTCTCAGCCTTCACGAGGTTCTCGTCATGCGGGACGGTGACATCGATATTCATTGTGCGGCGCGCTGACCGATCTATTACCACTATATCAGGCTTATTGGCTACAATAGTCCTGTCAGTGATAACAGATCGATCCCAGTACAACGTGTCATGGTCTTTCGTGAACTGGGTCGGGCGCATACCTGTAATATGGTACCTCAGAATCTACAAGGCCGTATTTTAAAGCAAGTTGCTGGTGGGTAATCCTGGCCACTTGGTTATGCCTGTGCAAATACTCGCCGTTAGTCAGACGAGAACACCCAGAAGTAATATGACTGATAGACTCACCGGGACAATGGCATGCCCGACATATGTCGATCGTCCCGTCTTTCATGATATACTTCCGTTAGTTGTTCGTCAGCATAACTTCATCCATAATTGCACAGACCCAACCCTCGGTTTCCCCGAAGAGGTCGCCGAAGCGTAGCCAGGCCACGGACGCTCAGAAATCTACGTCAAAAGCGTCCGTGAAGCTCCTTGCTCTGCCATACTTCCTTGCGGTCGTTGGTACTAAGCACCACAGGTTTGCGCCAGTTGTCTTTAGCTAAAGATAGCGGGGTGAGTCCCTTGTCTACTGCGACCACATCTCGGTGCATACCCACGTCAGCCTTGAGAAAATATTCTCTGAGACTGCATACCTGGCGGTTGTGGAGGGTCTTAGCATTTAATTTTTAAAAACCCAACCCCCGCACTTCCGCGAGATGTACAGCCTCGTGACAGAGAAACGTGGGTGATGCATCCGGTTTGTAGTCAACAGTGACCGGACTCTCCTGTCCAAGGCGTCCAACTCCGTCTGGGTCCACTTGAGTATGCCAAAGGAGTACATCAAGACCGGCATGACCCAACCGTTAAGGCGGCAACAAGGTGCGCATTGTTGCCGCCTGACAAAGAACTATTATGTACCTTTTTCAGGCGGCCAAAGAAGCGCTCCTGTAACGCTTGTTTCATGTCAGCCCCGTTAATGCCTAACCCCTCTGACATACCCAGGTATTTGTAGGTATCAGTTGCGGAGAGTGATCTCAGGTTTAGAGAATCTGAGACTTGTAGTCCCTCAGATTCCACAATGCCGCCCCGCCTTACATGCATGACCGCACATTTGTCTAAAACTCCACACCAAACTCCATCCTAATGGAATTACTAAAAGTTTCAGTTCCCTTATTAACTCCATCAGTTGCAATTTGGTGGAGCAAACAGTTTTAAATCATCCATATAAAGCAGGTGGGATATTACCTGAACACCTCTCCGCAATGGACAGCCCAGCCAAACAAAACCATAGTGGACTCTCGCCCTGGAATATTCCCCGCTTAATCTCAATAGGTTCGTCGTTCCCTTGAATTTGCCTACATCCTGGATATAAGTCAAGTATTAATATAGGTTTATGTATAAAAAGTCTAAAAGTTATATGAATCAAACATTGGATATAATTGAACAAACTGCGATTTTACTATTAAAATTATGTTGATCGGTAATTGTGTGTTTGATTTATTTATTTGGACGTTTTTTACTCCCGCAATTAACATTAGAAGTCATTGTTCATAACATTTGTCATTTATCCTCATTGTATTGTCACTTTCATCAACACATGGTCATTATTCTCAACAGGCATTTTTAAAAAACCTTAATATATTCCCAAAATAATAACATTACAATGGTGCTTCTGACATTGATTTCCTTATTATGAATCAAGTAATGATGTAAGCACAAAATAACTGCTTTGCCAAAAGGTTTATTAGCTTTCGTCAAAAACCGACAAAAATATATTCCGATCAAAGAATGTCCCGCTTCCAAAACATATCGGCAAGTCTTTGTGACAACCGCCATATTATCGCGGTCGTCATAATGTATTATGTCGATTTTTTAAAAGAAACTCAATGTATTAGGTAAATATTGAACTACGTATTGATAGAAATATAACATTAAATATTAAGAGACAAACACAAAAAAAATCAAGGATATTTGACAATACAAACTAATAGAAATACAGAATTTCAAATTAAAATTAACAAGCTTTAACGGAAGAATATACAAAAAATAGGAAACGTTGTTAAAATTAGTCTTATTAATCTCAAACGTATTAGTTTCAAGGTGAATCAGTTATAAATTATGTTATTAACAACATTTTTATGTATTCACTTATATCCGTTACACAGATGAAAAATTAGTGTGTTAAACGATAGAGTCCCCCCTCCGAGCTAGAGATTTAACCACGCCAGTTAGATATCGATTATCGATTGACTCACCGAATCGTTTGACGTGTACGTCCCTATTAAATGACACAGTTCTCGGTTTGGTCTCTTTCGTTTCCCTCGTTTCGTTATCGACCTTGATTGGTTTGGCTACCTTATCGCCATCTTCGGCATTATCCGACTTGATAATTTCATCAGTCATTGGGTATATGAGGTACCCGGGGTTTGGTACCTCGGCTACTGGTTTAGTTACCGTCAACTCGGCAGTTTGCGTTTCGGTACCATCGGTATGATTATCTGGAAAAAGTTTTACCGACTTAGACCCGTTTGGTGAAAAATTGGTATCTTGATTGATGTTTTCGCATCCATATTGTAGTGTTAATATAATGTATCGATATATTCAAGCTAAATTGGCACAAAAAATCAAAGGTTGTTACAGACACGTAAAGGCTAAGCATCCTATGCACCCTTAGAGCTTCACGATGTTGATATACCAAAAACTATAAAACTACAGGGACATTATACTATTTTAGCATTATAACAATAAGTTCTGGATGTAGGAAACACTACTTTAACTGGGGCCATACAGTACTTTAAACATTTCGATCTAAATTCGTAGAAAATTCACAGATGAGCAAAAGAGAAAACGGTAAATGAACAATTAACCACTTTTTAAAGTAAGTATGCTTAAGTTGCGAACGCGAAGAATGTCCATTTAATACCCAATTTTCTTGGACTATTTGAAGAAGACAAAACACTGGAGATAGGAAAATTGATAATACAAAAAATGAACAATGGTTCTTGCTGGGTTCAACACTTTAACACATTTTGTTGCACATGTGAAGAGGTTTTTACCAAAATATTCCTTTTTTACAGATTAAGATTCTACGTTTGTTTTGTATTTTGTTTCTTGTGTACAATAAAGAATAATCTATCTATCTATCTATGTAATATTTTGAATCGTTGACAGGTTATGACAGCGGATTAGGGCACGCAATAGCCAAGAGAGGGCGTTAATGTTGCTTAAATTAGGTTTGAATATGTATTAATTGAGTATTTACTTTCACCTGCAACAACCCATTACCTTTTGAAACGACTCTTGTCCATCCAATGGGTTTGTGTAAGAAATTGCATTTAGCGATAAGACCGCCAATTTTACTTGTAATGCTTATGTTACCTTTGTTTTTTTTTATGTACAATAAAGAAAAATCTATCTACCTGTCGCTGGCATGTCTACGTGCCCTGAATGGGCCGGCTCGTCTGGGGAAGTACTACCCTCCCTAGTAGGTTTGGAGAGGAGTTAAAAAGGAAGGAAGTCCTTAGGCTTGTTCGTGTTCACATTTTCTCTTTTGCTTCCCGGAATTCAGTAATTATTTTTTTTTCTTATTTACAAAATGTCTTCATACCTTGTTGTGTTGTCGTGCATTAGTGCAACTGTTCTTCACATCACCAGCAGCCGTGGCTTTGACCGCATGTTGAACTAAATTTCCTGGAACAAACAAAATAACAAAATGAGTTTTTTTTTTGTAGTAGTGCCTCGCTGGTATGTCTACATGCCAGCATGAATGGGTCGGCACGACTGGGAAGTACTACCCTCGCACAGAATATCGACGTCAAGTAGCAGTATGCATACTGTTGCGTTTCGAAAGGTGAGTGTGGAGCGCCGGAGGCCCAAATCCTTCCTCAGTCCCCTTCCTTTTTCTTTTCCCCTTCCCCTCCCCCTCCCTTCTCCATTGTTTAGTATCTTATTATAAAATGAGATACTAAACAATGAGCTAGCCAGTTCTTAGCAGTGATACTCGCATTTACTTGTTTACATATCCAAGGGGAATATTTGTAAATCTTATTTTTTCTATCTAGAGCAGCTTTTTTCATGTGGTTTTCTTAACATATTCATAACAATAGGGACATTACTACTAAATAATATGCCCACTCCGCACAACGACGTCATCGTGGTAGACTATAGCCTAACCCCTCTCACACTAAAAGGAGACTCGTGTGCGAGCAGTGGGACGATTATTTAATAATGCTTACAAAACCATAGTCTATGTTTTTTTATTCATGAAAAATTCTTCTTGATTGCAATGATTGTTTGATGTATTACAAGATTCTTGTTGATGATATAATCACATAACACCTCAGAATAATGACTAAATTATTGTTGTGAGACACATAAAATAATATTTATGAAGGTGTCAAATTCAGAATCCTGTTTTTATTGCACACATAAAATCAGTATGTTTATCAATATGTTACGAGCTCGCCATAATATGCGAAGCTTCATTAGGTTCAAAGTGCAGATCTTAATCTGTATATATCATAATTTAAAATACGTCAAGCCTATAAACTTGCTGCAATCAACAAGTTGTTACCTAATGTATGAGTAGACGATCCATCTATCAATATTTTGAGATAGGTGTGGAACAAATGTAATCAGTGAATGTAGCCTCCAAAACATGTCTGTTATGGCATAAGAAATATAAATTAAATAGGTTATTTAATATTATTATTATTATATATTTAATATTCGCTATTGAGTGATATTTATTCGGACTGTCATTCGAGTCGATTTCAAAGTGAGTCCACATCACTAAGCGAGTGTCTTCATGCTGTCAATACTTACAACCTTTCTTTCTGGCAATTTCAATCTGCAATCAGATTTACCTGATGTCCTAGTATCCGGTAAATCTGATTGCAGATTGAAGCTACCAAAATTAGTAAGGATATTTAGGCAGGAAACATAAGCATGGTCAAGGATAGGATCAGGCAAAGGCAAAAAAATAAATAAAACTCTCGCCAACATGTACCAGGACGTCATATCTTGAAGAAGTGCAAACTTCACAGATCATCAACAATTTTGGCGTGAATGTATGTACATTGCAACTATTGCAAGTGATTTTTTTTATCTAGCAAAACTTACTAGGTAAGGAGTCGTGATAATATTTACGTATTTGGCGTGTCGATATGTCCCACATTGGCGGTAGCCGGTCGTTTGCTAGTGGACCGATTACGACAGCCAATGGTCACTTGCTGGTAACATTACTTAGATGACGAAACTGCAAGTTAGAGGCGATCAGCGGATTTTACGTATGGCATTAGGCTCGAGACGCATTCGAATCATATACTTAATTTATTCAAATGATAGCGACACAGCAACACAACGGAAGAGTGTGTCTGCCTTTATACAAAGCTACGCTAGAAGTCGTAAGTTCAATCCCCAGGTCGAGCAGTGTTATCGAGTTCTTCTATGTCATTCTAAAAAGCAGCTCGGAGTCTGGATTTGTGGCCGGTTAATAGCAATAGGCTCGCCCCCATTACATGGGTGCTATTTATACCGGCGAAGTGCGGGTGTACTTTAGTAAACCTCTTCTTAACCTTTCGGGGAATACAGGCGTGATGGTATGTTATGTTATATAAATTCATTGTCTTCTGATGCAGCACGAGACATCGTATCAGCACAGTGTATTAGACTGTGGTATCAGTCTAATGTGAGTTCGGTATTACTTCTGGCCGCGATTTTGACTGCATAGAGATAAAAGTCATATAGATAAAAGGATCGAGAAATTTCTTGCTGTTTATGGGCTGTCCCTATGCATCTGCATAGAGAAAAAATTTGCCGGCAAATGACACAGTAAAACACCTTAAATATTATGGAGATGGAATCGATTCGGCAAACGCAGTCAAGGACGTCCTCCGGCGACGAAAGGTTGGCGGCAGAAACTGGATGCGAAAAATGAAGGACAGGGTGAAATGGCGCACACTAGGGGAAGCTTACGTCCAGCAGTGCACCAATATAGGCTTATGATAATGATAATGATACTGATGGAATCGAAACAGAAGTCATATGCACCGATCGTGGAACCGCTGGCCGCTTGTGACTTGTACCACTCAAAACTTTTACTGAACACGGTGAGCGGGGGTCATTATGATCCATCGAAGGTTTAATAACCTCATTACTTTTTTATGTGTGATTTCGTTCTAAGAGTTTAATTAGGAATATTATAGCATCCATTATTTGATTTTATTCGCATCAAAATGCTTTTTGCTGCGTGTAATCGTAATTATGAGTGGTTCGACCCTGGTTCTGATATTATATGAAGTAAATTATGTACTGAATGTGAACGTGATTGAGTCATTAAGATTGAAATTTAAACCACTATTTTTGAACATCTGTGAAATAAGCTAGGTTACGAATAAATGAAGTGATATTCGGATTACGTTCATTTGACTCTATGATACTCTGATTTATTTTTATTTATTGATTCAAATATACACATAACTAAAACGTAACAGTAGAAGTCAAAGCTGTGTTGTATTGTTGAAATAAAATATGCACCAGGTAAAAATAAAATGTAAAATTTGATTACTTCGTATCCAAACTATAAGTATTAAGGTTTGGCTTGAGCGCCAAATAAAAAAAAACCTTGGTTTTTTTTTTAATTTTGGACTATATAACATTCTAGATACAAAGAGGTAGAAATTGCGACATTAACAATAACTTTTTCACAATTAAGCGGTATAAAAACAGTTTATTCAGGGATATAAGACAAAAAGAAGCGCTAAGGTACTTCTAACTACAAGTGAACTTAGGCCATATCAAGAATTCTGTCAAAATATGTAAATGAGATCCTTACAAACAATATTACACAAAATTACTGGTGTCACTACATTACGTGGTACATTGCAAATATTGCGATAACCGCTTACGTCATAAGCAATGGACTGCAAACAATTACCGGTCAGTATATTATGAGGTTGTCTGGTCTGCTGCACACGTTATTTGTGAGAAACTGATTTTGTCGCTAATTCTTTTGAATGTTTTTGTTATAAATATCAAGATGTACAATAAAGTGGTAGTTTTTGGTGTTAAACCAACAGGTAAGTTATTGTTCAAGTGTATCTACTGAAAGAAAATTTGACGAATTAAAAGACAACGAACTCGTGCAGACGGAATCTTTTCTTAGCAAATTATTAATCATAATTGAAGTTGATGATGACGGTAAAGAAAATTCGATCGGTGAGTAAAGTACCAAAATATGAGTAAGAGAAATGACGTAGGGTTTATATTCATATAGCTCTCACTCTGAGAGGAGACCTATTGCCCCGGAGTAGGATAGTGAATGAGATGATGATGATGATGATGAAGTGACACTGACACACAATTTGATCAAACATGTACCAGGACAACATAGATATTAGGAATCTCAGGCAAAACAAGTGGTGCCAGCGAGGAAAAAAAACGATGAAAGAGATATTAGAAAATCATATGCACAATTTCTCATCGACAGGTACCAGGAAAACATGAAATAATAAGGAAGATTGGCGACAGAGGTCGGTTGCACCTTGAAGCCCACGTGGGTTGAGCAATAGTTTATTTAACGCCTACTGTTTAAATTCTCTGTTCAATGGTGTTTATTAAACTGGTGGCCTCACTACGTATGGATAACACCGAACGCTAAAACTGAGATCAGCAAAATTTTAACGCTCCGTTGGTTTATGTCTTAAGGTTACAGCTCTTTGTTTGTAATGCTTACTTGGGTATGTCAGCGTGTTTTTATTTGAATGGAAAAAAAGTAGAAGACACAAATCACTTGGAACACCTCGGTGACATTTGAATTGACATTAGAATAAAGTCAAAGGTTCTAAGTATAAATTGATTTCATGGCCTTATTGTATCAAAATTAAATTACTTCAAAAATCGAATAATTGATTTTTGACAGTTTTATATACCAAATATTACAGTTAAACTTTAATATATGTATAGTCATTGAGACAATTGGATAACCATTTTAATAAATTTATTTTTAAATAATAGACTTGGGCCTGCAAGGAATTCCTCAAAGTGAGGTATTGCAATACACCTCTGCCTTACAATTCGGAGAATTTGGAATCTCAGGAACTACTGGTCTAGTTTAAAAAAATCAGTGTTAGATAGTCCATTTATCGAGAAAGGTTGTAGGCTATACACACACCATCACGCTACGACCAATAGGAACGGAGCATAAATAAAAAATGTTGCAATATCGGGAATAAATATTCCTTTACTAGTTTCCCAAAAAAAATGATGTGGCGACATAGAGTGCGTTGCTGTCGTTAAAAAAACACAATATACAAGTGGAGTCGCGCTCACAGCTAGTATGTAACAATAACTTACAATGCATATAATTACAAATATGCATCAGTGTTGTTGCCTGGGGCTAAACTCGTTTCTCACTGATAAGCTCAGAACGGATGGAACGTTTTTTGTGAAACTTTATTAAAAGTAATCCAAAACATCTGTGGTACAGTCACGAACAAAAGTATTAAAAAATACCATTTAAGAATTAAATAGCAGGACGAAAGACTGCCATCATCATCAACAACCGATTAAATTATCCCTCTGCTGGGCATGAGTCTTCTTGCAGGCCTAGCCTACGTCGGATTGGCAGACTTCACATGCCGCGCCGTCAAGAAAATCTCTCAAAAAGTCATAGATGCGTGTCTTGGATTCGAGCCCGCGACCTTTGACTTGGCAATGCAATGGTCATATCACTAGGCTATCACTGCACTGATGTATGACAGCAAAAATGTGGCCATTTAACGGAGGGGCCTTCAATGTCTTAAGGTGCCTTAATTGCACGCCCCTGCGAGGAACATCTTCTATTGAACTTTAACACAAGACGGAAAACATTGGGAAACTCTGCTCTGCTTAAACCAGACTTCGTTTTGGTAAAATGGAAACCTTGGTAATCATTTTCTTTGTGAAGAAAATACTAGAGTACGGGTAGATTTCTTACCCGCGATTCACCAGTACAGCTTCAGAAAATTTATAGCGAGCGATGTCTTTCCCTAAATGCGATTGTACTCTGAAAAATGATGCCTTAGGTTTCGCTTAGCAAGTGCAAATGCGCAATTCAATGAGAACAAGTGTCTAGAAACTCGAAGTCACTCGACAAAATTATTTTTTCATCAACAACTTGTGTTAGTGTCTGTACAAAAAATACCAGTTTATAGATAAGACAGGCAAATATATTATTGTTGGATGACATTTCAATTTAATCGATTGTGAGCGAGCTTCAAACTATGCCACTATGCGATCTGATGAAGTCGATTACGATTTATAGCTAGAGCTAGTAATTATATGTATTACATACAAAATTGCAGTGTTAAATGTAGAAGTGATAAATTGATTTTAAAGTGTAGATCATTGTCTTTGTATTGATGTATGAGTACTTTTTAGTTACATCGTAGGTATTTGTGTTCATTATGAGCATAATATTTTTTCAAGGATTAATAAAGGTATGATTGAAACTGCCTCATTAGTTTTGTTTTCCTAAACGCGACTGCTACGCCAGTGTCTTGGGTTCGATTCCCAGGTCGAGCAGTGTTATTGGGTTTTTTTATGAAATTCTCAGTAGCAGCTCGGAGTCTGAATTTAAGGTTAAGAAAATAGGTTCGCTCCGTATTATATAAGACCTAAACATACCGGCGAAGTGTGAGTGTACATTAGTCCACCTCTGCCTAACCCTTCGGGGAATACAGGCGTGATGTTATGTTTTTATATATAAATATGTTGAAAAAAAATATTGCTTAGTTACCTACACTTGCATAGATTCTACCAATATATCGGAACATTAAAAGAGCTCATCATAGAGTTCATTTCCACGTTTTCTCTCAGAGATTGTCTATTGGGAAATGCTGGGGCCCGAGGCTATCTCGTTAAAAAATCATTCACTTACTCTATTCTATATGAAGATTCTGCCAAAATATTCAATTCACACTTCTATCTGCTACAAGAACGATTTCTAAGCAAAAGTTATAGTACTCAGTTGTAAATAAGTTATTGATGTCGCAAGACAAATTTTCTCAGTTGATTTTGGTCTTAATCATCAACATTTTAAGGTTTAAGATCATTTGGAGAAATTTGACAGTTTTGTAAAACCTGATGTGCTGGCGACTGTACAATTTGCGATAAACCAAAAAGAAAAAAATAATAATTTGGCATCCAAAACGATCAGTCTTAAGCTGACAAGATCAAAATGCTTATATTGTTTTATTTTTTATCACAGTAAACAGTTCTTAAGTACATCAAGGGTCTTCCTTCCATTAGCCCACCACTTAATCTCATTTAAAACCATAACTTGACGCCATATTTATCAAAAAACAGCTTCCATTTACCAGGCACTTGAAATTCTGATTGCCATCAAAGCAACCACCTTTCTCCTGCCATCAACATACCTTCTGGCTTACAAAACCTAAACTTGTACTGTATTTGCCTCCATATATGAACCAACCAGTCCAAAATTTTTGTCCTTGCGAATATATGAAGCCTGCGGAGTTACAATCACGAGTGTGTGGTATTAAGGACAGTAGCCACATCTTTGGGCAATGATATTGCAGTTCACATGTTTGAAGCGGCGGTGGAGTAATGGCATTGGACTTACGATAATATCGTTGCCAGTTCGAAACCCATCCATTGCAGTGTCGACGTAAGCATTTAGCTAAACACAAGGAGTTAAAAATAAAACTAGTAATGTGCGACTCACATTGCAGGTAAGCTTAAAAAAAGTGACGCAATTTTATTAAAAAAATAGTGCCTATTTACGTTGCAGAAGAAGATATCCCATCAAAAACATAACTTTAAAAAAAAGACATGTATACAATTCAATTTTTGCAAGCCTGATCGAAGGCGGAACATGTAGAACCATTACTATTAATAAGAACTTGTAACCGTGTTTCTCGCAAAATAAATATATTTCATTTCATTTCATTTCAAAAATGCACAAGCTTCGCAACGCAGTTGTTCTGCCAGTTGCCAAAAGTTGTAAAATTACGGCCGCGCCTTTTGTTTTGCTCGACTTGGCGGGGGCACTGCCGTGCCCCCAGATACCTACTTCACTATTAACATGCCTCATTAGTCTAGTGGTCCTAAGCCAGATTTGATTCTAGATCAAGCAGTGTTCTTGGATATATCTATCAAATTCTCAGTAGCTGCTCGTAGTTTTAGATTTGCGGCCGATTGACGGCAATAGACTCGTCCCCTATTACATGGGACCTAAATATAACAGGGAACTGTAGGTGTTCGCTAGTACAACCAAGGGAGGAAGAACAACTTTGATGCCTTCTGGACAAGATCAAAATGCTTATATAGTTTTATTTTCTGTCACAGTGAACAGTTCTCAAGCACATAAAGGACACTTCCACCGATTAGACCACCACTTATATCTCGTTTAGAACCATAACTTGACGCCATATTTATCAAAAACCAGGTACCACTTACCAAATACGCAGGAAGGACGACTTTCATGATTGCTGGACATATAAGTTGTAGATAATTACGGACAAAAACCAGTGGAAACAGACAATATATATCTTTATCTTTTAAAAAGCCTAAATCGAAAACTGTTATCTAACTGTTCTAGATAATAAAAGCACAGTTCTACGGAGGAATCCTCTAAGAATATATCTTTTAATGAGGCAAAACAACTACTAAGATACTCTTTTAGGGTTCTCCAAACTATTAATAGATGAAATTTCTCCAGCAAATTTTAATAACATCAGCTTAAAAAATATAAGGAATAAAAATGTGATTGGAAAAAGCATCATATTGTATAAAATAAATTATTGCCAATATACAATACGCAACAAAGCATACTTTTTAACGCAGCGGCACCGCATTGAATCGCTGCAGCGCATTTTCAGAAAGCATTTCGACACTTACATTCACTGATGGATTCAGGACTTCAGATTGGAAGGGGCCAATACTAAGGAATTAGCATCATTAATCAAGTGGTTCTAAGTGCGACTGCTACGCTAGATCTCCTTGGTTCAATTCCTCGGTCGAGAAAAGTGTTATTGGGTGTTTCTATGAAATTCTCAGTAGCAGCTCCGAGTCTAGATTTGTGCCCGGTTAATGGTAATAGGCTCGCCCCCTATTACATGGGACCTAAACCTAAACCTAAACCTCTACCTAACCCTTCAGAATGCAGGCGTGATGGTATGTGAGGATATTATCTAGTCTAATTTAAGATTTGTCAGCTTTTTGGTGGGGTGGTATACCCGACTTCAAAAAGCCAAAGGTTGGATTCGACCTTGGATTCCGACTCAAAACTTTGACTTGACTATTCCAATGGTAATAATTATATTTTGACTCGGCAGTCCAATGGTCAAACCATTAGGCTATCGCTGCATTATACTGTTTTACAGTGTACTTGATGTAACGTACTTACCGAACTAATATTTCTTCAAATAAAGCTACGGAACTTTATATAGGATCCCGTCTTCACTTATGGCGCAACTTTTTGTTGAGACCCGATTACCAAAACAAAGACGGTGGTTAGTTAAAATTCATCGGTCGTTCGGTCAACAGGCGGGTATCGATCCCAACGATTGTCGAGTTTTTTCGTACTTATTACCATATCTTGCTTCACTCTTGTTTTATTGGATCTCTATATAAATGTTGGTGTGTTTTTTGAGTGAAGTGCAGTTTTAGTGAGAAATAAAGATTATTATATTTATATAGATAGGTAGATAGGATTATATGGATAGATATTTTCACTATGTACCTTTATGTGCAATAAAATAACTTCATAGTTTTTTTTTTCTACTGTATCTTATCACGTTTATAAACAGAAATACAGAATACTAGAACAACCTTTAGTGTAGGCTATTTAAACAGTTATTTTTTCCAGTACTGGGATCTATCCCGCGACCTTATGCAGCTCATTAGACCATCACTCGGCCACTCGTATCGTTTAACACTTTTGGGAAAAACAATTTCGAGAGATGATATTGCCATTTTGTTAGGTCCTAAGTCTGCAATTTAAACTTTATCAGAATGGTCGTAACACAAGGCCTGACGGATTTTATAGAGAAAACTGTCAAAAATCTAATTCTGAAGTCACTGAATGGCGATTTTCATTAAATGGTCACAATTTTGACGCTATAAGTAGTAGATCGATCATAGTAGATCCCTCTTCTAGTAATATTCAATTGTTGCTTAGTTCATAAATGGGTAAAAATGGAGTCTACGAAACTACCAACCATAGTAGGTACCTACCAGAAAACAAACACTCAAGTCAGAAACGAAGATATAAGAATAAACCCCGATAAGGTTAAGATAAGCATTACCTGGTTAAGTTTAAACTTCCTCATTAATATTAACATAAATAAGGACATATTCTGGGTTCTGTCCGGTATCCTTGTCAACGTCAATCCAATGATAAAATATGTCGTAGTGATGTACCATGTAAATTGAAATGTATTCGAATACACAAATGAATAAACATTTATTTTAAATATCACTAAACCGCACTGCAACAGCAGTTCCACTAAGCCCAGATTTACAAACTCTCCGAGAATGATGAGAGAGTAAACGATAAATAGACCGACAGAGAATGAGCTATCTAAGCTGAAGATTTTTACCTACAACTAAATATCATTGCTATAATTGCTGCTATATGGCCTTTCAGAGATTGATTACTATACTGGCAATTGATGTCATTGTAAGAACCGGTATTTATGTCAAGTTTTTAATTGCCTTGTCTTTCAATACATTTTCCTATTGCCGTATTCTTTCTATCTTTCCGTCTATATTCTTTCGTTCTGTCATCACTTAAATCCAGTCTTCTTGACGTTTCCCATCCCTATGCATTCGAACTGGCGGATGGCCCAAATATGGTCACAAGGTCCAATGACCCATTGCCCGGAGACTCACCTTGCCCGTCCTAAGGTCACTGCGTGAAAGTAAGGGTCCCTTTCTTGTTTATTTTCGCTACCGATCGTAAAGGAATCAACCATGGAGGTTTTTGTGCGTGAGAAAAAAGTTTTACTTTTAAGGCCTGCTTTGAAGATCGTTTCGGTGCGGATAATTACTTTCGTTCTCATCTTATCGTATTATTTTTTTATTCTGGTTTTCCAACAAGGTGGCCAAGGCATGCTCACATTTTGAGTACAAAATCTTGGCAAAAAACGGAACCCTTATAGATTCGTCATGTCTGTCTGTCTGTCCGTCCGTATGTCACAGAATTTTTTCTGTGAAACTATAAGAGCTATGCTGTTGAAAGTTGGTAAGTAGATGTATTCTGTGAGCAGCATTAAGATTTTTATACAAAAATAAAATAAACTAAACATTTTGGGGGTTCCCCATACTTGGAACTGAAACTCAAACATTTTTTTTATCAAACCCTTACATGTGAGGTATCTATGGATAGGTCTTCAAAAATGATATTGAGGTTTCTAATATTTGTTTTTCTAAACAGTATAGTTTGCGCGAGGGACACTTCCAAAGTGGTAAAATGTGTGTCACCCCCCCCCCCCCCCTGTTACTTCTAAAATAAGAGAATGATAAAACTAAAAAAATATATGATGTACATTACCATGTAAACTTTCAACGAAAATTGGTTTGAACGAGATCTATCTAGTAAGTAGTTTTTTTTAATACGTCATAAATCGTAATGGTACGGAACCCTCCGTGCGCGAGTCCGACTCGCACTTGGCCGGTTTTTAGTACTTTGTAATTTGTTACTTCAGATTAATCAGATCCATACTGCCAGATTTGCTACGTTACCAGATTACAGCGATGTGGAGGAGTACTTTGACGCCTAGACTAGACAATTATTTAATAACTTTCATTTTACCTGGTATTTAATTAATTTAAATAAATAAAATAACTGCCTCCATAGTCTAGTGGTCCGAAGCGCGACTGCTACGCAAGAGGTCATGGGTTAGATTCCCAGGTCGAGCAAAGTGTTATTGGGTTTTTCTATGAAATTCCCAGTAGCAGCTCGGAGTCTGAATTTGTGCACGGTTAATGGCAATAGGCTCGCCCCCTATTACATGGGACCTAAACATACCGGCGAAATGTGGGTGTACATTAGTACACCTCTGCCTAACCCTTCGGGGAATACAGGCATGATGGTATGTTATGTTAAATAAATAAAAATGGTTTATTTAAGTTTTCTATTAAGATATAGATACGGATGCCTCTTCTCTGTCAAAAAAAGGATTCATAAAAGATACAATGTACATTGTATCTAAGTTGCCTTTTTGTCTACGTGTTCGACCGTTGGCAAGCAAGTCGCTGCTGAGCCAGCTGAGCCAGAAGTCAGGAGTTATATTCAAAGGCTTAGCAAAGTGATCATGGATTTATGAAATTCTTAGTTGTTGGCAACAGTCTCGCTGCCTATTATATTGTAGGTATGTTAAATAAATTGTAAGCAGGTCCACGTAACCAGCACTGTGTTTAGTACGTTTTTCATCGTATCGAGGTTTTTAACTTACTCAATCTCCGACCTATTGGCGGAAACTTCGATGGCTCTAACCTCTGCTATATTATAACGCAAGCACAGTAAAGAACTCAATTAAAGTGATCATTGTATCTACCACTGAAAAAAAAATAAGCTATTCTTTAGTTAACCGTACAACTACTAGGGATGCGCCACAAAAAAAAATCCTGCAATCCCGTTTTTTGCCACCCAAGTAGAAAATCGATTCGCGAGTTCATGCTAACGTCAATTTAAATAATTACTTGTCACAAGCTCTGTTCTCAGTACTTTGTGACTGATTATTATGTTTGTTATTACTGTATTATGGGTAATTATGGCCAGGTGGATGCTAACGAACGGCTATTAAGGTCCAGTATGTCTCTTACTCGGCAATCTGCCATTTGTGATGCCATGACTTTTTGTTAGATATATAAAAAGTTAAGAATACTTCTGTGGTATTGTGGTTTTGTTATTAAATTAGATTTTTTGTTGAGAAATCAATTTATGCTTTTAAACGTAAAAAGTTAAGAGCTACGCTGATTACGCAAATAGGGAACGTCGTTGAGTTTCTTTCGTTGTAAAAAAATATTCCAAAAAAAAACCTATAGAATTATTATTTTTTAAATTTTTAGATTTCAATTTGATAGTTGCTAGGTACCTATTCGTAAAGATTCTTAATTACATTAAGCAGCAAGAGTAAGACGGTTCAACCTGCTATTATTATGGTGTATATAATAATAATTAACCTCCTAATAATAATTAACAGTTAAATAAATTGCCTGTGAAGCTTGTAAGTTTGATTGAAGAACTAGGTATGTATTAAGCTAACAAAAAATGTTAGCCTCGAATATCCCGGACATTTACAGCACTAGTATAACATAAACGTCACTTTTTACCGGCTCCTAATTATCTATTGTCAAATAAATCAGAGATTGAATCAATTCATTCCATTCAATCGTTCGCAAGTTTGAACGGACACGTGACATTTGATTTTCAATCACATTCAATAATAATGGAGTCGGCCTTGACCAATAGTAATTATTAGCGAACACTTTATAGTTCTGCTATCCTAGTATTAATTAAAAACAAAACACGTAGAAACTGGTCTTAAGTAACAAGTTTAAAAAAAGTTGCGAGTTTTAAGTGATATTTTATTTCTGTTAATAGATGTTGTAAGGACATTTTTACAAGTAATGTTTATATTTCTTTTAAACTAGACGGCGCCGTCATTTCCTATGTGACGACCTTCGTGAAGAGATGACAAAACAAAATCGAGAGAATCATGGTCTCTTAAAGTACAGACACTTAACTAGGTTTTAGGGAGCTCCACGACCCGTCGCACGACGATATGACACGTCAAGTCACATGCTTAGAACCCTAGCTCTAACCGCGATATTTCTACAGTGACGATTTTTCAATGGCGGACAAAAAATATAATGTCACCTTAGTGCCTCGAATAGCTTCACTCATATTCTATATCTATACTAATATTATAAAGCTGAAGAGTTTGTTTGTTTGTTTGTTTGCTTGAACGCGCTAATCTCAGGATCTACGGGTCTGATTTGAAAAATTATTTCAGTGTTAGGTAGGCCATTTATCGAGGAAGGCTATAAGGCTATATATCATCACGCTAAGACCAATAGGAGCGGAGCATAACTGAAAAATGTTGCAAAAACGGGAAAAATTTAAATGCAGAGAAGCCGAGAAACCACGCGGGCGAAGCCGTGGGCGGAAAGCTAGTATAAAGATAAGATACAAAAACTGGCACCAAACAGTTTTAATGGTTTCCGTCGTGTGTATAAGGCCAGAGATTTTGAGCTCGAAAAGATTCGTAAATCAATTACGTGTTTTTTTTTTTAGTTTTCTCTAAGGCAAAAGTTCGATCAAAGACATTCCGCACGCGAGTCCGATTTTATGCAATTGGTATAACATTTTCCACTCCGCTTAACGTCTATCCTAATATAGTACTCGTAATCATCGCAAAACCTTTATTTGCTAAGGCCATAATTATTCCGGCGTGGGCGAACACAAGCGGCATAAGTCAACATTCAATATTTTTTATGCGCATGACAAATCATGCGTCCTTCTCAGAATTTGCCAATAAACAAACGGTACAGAATCGATTTAAAAACGTTAGAAACACGTGCAGATATGAAATTGAATTATTGTATTAGCAACGGTTAGCTTTTGAGATAGAAATGAAAATTACACCCATGGCCATGGTGAATTCAAGGACATTGTGTGAGTAATTTTGAGTAACCGATCACGGTAATTTATGGAAAGGTTACTTTGGCATTAAGGTAACGTGTTGCATTTTGCTATGTACTTAAGTTTGCCTTGCTCACCTACTGCCGAGCTTTCTTACAATATGATGGTTGCTTTCAGTTTCAATGATATTATGCTGTCCTCACTCCTATGGTTTAATACAAGCATTAGCTGGAGTGGGAGCTCCGTAACACAATTACTGGACTATATCAGGGCAAAGGACTCCCTACCCTTTTTCAACTTCTCTCCATCCGTTGCAGATAAGGACTAGCCCGTCCATAGCTTACAATTATTATTTTTTTCATTTCGGGGCTGTTTTTTTTTAAATTCAGAGTTATAACAGGTTTAATGTAAGAGCTGCCATCCAAAACTAGCAAATTGAAAGTATAGATAGTACTAATTTATACTTTCAATATGTTAGTGTTGGTTCTTTCTTCTCTCTTCGCTTCTTCATCATCTAACTCTTTATAGAATACAGATATGATGGTATGAGTAGTAGCAGTAGCAGTAGTATTAAGCAATACTAGGAGGTTCATTCTAAAATAGATAAAGCAATAAATATTGGTATTCAGTAGGAAATGAAGACATGTCTCTGGCATCACGCCACACGGTAGCGCAAACACAAAGTGTACAGATAAACATGTAGCGTATCAAGTAATAGCAATATAATGGATACATGTGAGAATTTAGTTAAGTATGGACTCGTTGGCTCTGGGCTAGTTATACATAGTGAACGGCAGTTAATGAATGAAGTTTATGCAATTCACAAGCACAGACTCCCAATTTTAAAATTCACACATACGGGCTTATTAAAGTAAATTATAAACAATAAATTAATTAAATAAATAATTTGTATATTTTAAATGAATACTTGTAAGTTGAAGCGGAAGTGGGCCGGTCATGTCTGCAGACGAACAGACCATTCATGGAGCAGGCAAGTGTTAGAATGTACTTACATCACGTTTTGGCAATAGTAGTGAGCAACTTTCTGGATGATGAGCTGATCTAGACCGAAATGGTTGGCGACAGGCTAATATGATGATGCTAACTCGTTAATTATTGATTAATCATCGCCTACTCATGATTCTTATTAGAATATTTCTAAGAATCTGTTGCGAATTCTGGATAGCAATTGATTTCAGAGGAGTTGCTCAACGTTATCTGTATTCATTGAAGAGCCTTCTTTTTAGGTACCACTGTTGGTGCAGGTCTTTCCATCTCTCCCATTTCTGTTCCGTTTCCAGAAACTCCCTATACGACGTGATAGCAAGCTTTTCCATTTTCATCCCCTGCCGCTGTTTCTTTAAATACAGCATAATCGTGCACAACTTTGCCTGCATACATCAACTTAAATTTTAAACTTTTCTAAAGACTCATACATTTATTGATTTACTGATTGATTGAGGCTATTATACTCACAATTTATTTTTATTTTTTGTCTTCATTTACATACTGGTTCAAATTAATATACTTCAATGGCATGTTTTACCAGAATATATTCATTATTCATATCTCGGGATGTCTTCATATGGTTAGTATTGTTTACCAGAACTTATAAAAATGGACTGTAAATGTGAGTGCATTCTAGCCGTTCATGTCTGATTAGATACAATTTATAGTTTATTTGTTTGATGATGTGGATTCTTCCATATAACTTCTTATTTTTAGGATGAAATTAAGTTCTCAGTTGCTGGGAACCTTTTGATTTTAATATTGACTTAAAGCTAATTCAAACATTAACCTTCTATGTTCTCACATCCTCATATTGCCATAATGTACCAGTAAAAAATGTTATACCTTTTATTTTAAAAGAGTGTCCATGGAGTTTCTTGCCGGATTCTTCTCCATAGGATCAACTCTTTGGAACCGTGCAACTAGAGTCATAACGTTTCATAAATGCTTGTAAAGGCTTATTTGAAATAAAAACATTTGAATTTGAACTCAAATTACTTAATTTAATTTATTATGCTCGTGTTTGTTAATTTTTCGGTTAGGTTCAGATCTCAAAAATCTGGTGTGTGTAAAAAGCATTTATGTTTGTTTAATTCGTTAGGGATGGCGTCGTGATTTTACGCTACGACCACAAAAATACGTACAACAGTGTTATACAAAATTCAAGGTCTCCACACGGGTTCACTAACACTGTTTTATCTCAATTATTATACTGTTTACATGTTCGCGTCCATTTTGACTTTTTACTCATTATATTACATGGTTGCACGTTGCCAACAAACTTGTATTAAGATCCTACTGCCGATAGTTTGAGCTTGAAACTGAGGTTGGATTTTTAGCGGTCTTTTGTAAAATATTCACTTTTCTTACTATGCTGAGACATCTAAATAACAATACATCGATATAAGAAGTAATAAGTACTTGAACCGAAATTGCCTTTAGGTTAAAGCGTCGGGGTTGGGTGCGGAATTCAATTTTTTCGGCTAACACATTCTAGGTACGGTCAGCAACGAAAGATGCTGAACACCGCCAAGTTTTGAAAACAACACAGCATCTAAATTTTTAAATAGATTCACTTAGGAAAAAAATGATGATCCAGTATGTAGAAACACGTACTACTTACCACATCTCGGGTCAGTAAGTATTGGATAATAAATATGTTTAAGCGTTTTGAAGATTTCATCGTGTTCCGCAACTTTCATTGCTAACTGTACATGGCAGTAGAAATTGCGACATCAATAGTAACTTATTCACAATTGAGTATTAAAACTTTTGCTGAAAAATCTTTATCGTCGAAGATATTGGTGTTAGTAGTCATAAACCCATTACATTGTCCCACTGCTGGACACGGGTCTCCTCTAAGTACGAGAGGGATTAGGATATAGTCCGCCACGCTAGCCTACTGCGGGTTGGCAGGCTTCACACACCGTCAAGAAAATCTCTCAGGCATGCAGGTTTCCTCCCGATGTTTTCTTTCACCGTTTAAGCGCGTAATAATTAATTATTAATACGCACATGACTTCGAAAAGACAGGATTTGGAATTTGGATTCGAACTCGAGACCTTTGACTTGGCAGTCCAATGGTCATATCACTAGGCTATCACTGCACTTTTTGATATTGGTGTAAAATAGTGGATTCGGCGAAAAATTACAATTTACACCTAAATCTCCTACGATAGCAATTTTAACGATTACGGTATAACCCGAAAAAATCCCAAAAAACCAAGAAAAATTTGGATTTAATTGATTTGTCGGAGACCAAGCTCTATATTTCTTGAACCATTACATCGTCCCAATCCTGGGAACGGTTCTCCCCTCAGAAACAGAGGGCTTCATTTTTCCTAGTCCTGTCAAATCAATCAGCTCGTGATAAAGTTTAAATTCTGTGAATACGTCCGTATTTCTTGAATATCGCAAATTGCTCTGCGAGAACTTTTAATAATGGTACTAGTACCTATAATACCATCTGTGATAATGGTCATGAGGATTTTTTTTTAAACTTTCTAGCAATGTGGGTCGCATTACTAATAATCTTGTTAACTCCTCGTGCTAAGCTAAAGGTTGGTAAATGCTTGTTTAAATGTTATTGTTATTGCTTGGTAATGAAGAAGTGAAACGTGAAAAAAGTGAACGATTACAATGTTTAAGAATTTGAATTTGCACGTGGGCTATAAACAAAACAAACAAGGTTCTAAATATTGTTTTAAAAACTAATAAATTACCAGGCTGTCAGAAAAAACAAGGCGATCCAAATTAGAAGTGCTAATTTATGTAACCTTCGCCATTCGGTAATTCAATATTCGGACCTTGCCATGTAAAGCTTACTCACAAATAGGTGCATTACGTAGCTAAAGCCGACCTGTTTACTAATTAAGAGGTCCAATTTAAGCAATTATATCACTCTACATAATGTATTTCTCTGTTTCCTACACTTATCGTCTGATGATTAGGTGCAAGGAACTTAATTATTTTTCTAAAGTTTAGAATAATAAAAACAAGGTGTTGGTACATTTTGTTCAATTTTAAATTCAACATTTTTTTAACAACCCATAATTTTATTATCACATTCAGAAGTGAGCTGAACATTTAACTTAGAGACAATGGTTCCTAAATATCAATTGCCTGTGTAGTAGGTATCCATAGTGTTATTTTTAATGAATATGATAAATAACTGAATAAAAATTTAAAGATCATAGTTCAAAAAAACCAGGGCATCAGGAATATATAGGTTGCATTTATACTGTCAAGTCAAGCATGTGTCCTTCTGAGCACTTCCTACTTAAATGTTAAACTCATTATGTAGTGATAAAGTATTAATAGCTTCACCGTATATAATAGTCGTAAGTGAGATGTAATTATGATCGATGATAAGTAGTTCCGTTTTGGAATAGATTTTTTTATAGGCTTTGGAATTGATTGGAGTTACATTTTTGGTTAAACATTTTAGTTTGCATAAGTAATTTTGGAAGCTCGCTTAACGTATGAGGGAATCCTTCTTGGTCGTTTTTTTACCAACAAAGATGAAGATGAAGAGGAACTTTGAATGTTCGAAACCTAACCAGTCCTAGTTCAAATTTGAGGTACATACCTCCAAGTTCCAAAATAATTATTGAAGTCTGCTGTTGTATATTAAGTCTTCCTCTCCGAAAAATATTATTGGATCTTATTTGTATGAAATAAACTGCCGAGTAGTCAGTTAGTACTTATTCGGAGTTGATTGTGACCTTAGTGGACTATGGCGTCATAAGCTACTGTCAAGCAGTAGAATATTTGCCGGTTGAATTAATCCTTTTATGAGATGAAACTTCTGCTGAGATTCCCTGATGTAGATTGGCATAAAATATTAAGTTTTCCTCAATATCTTTTATAAACACGATTAGTGAATGCAAGACTGCCTCATTAGTCTAGTGGTCCTAAGCGCGACTGCTACGCTAGAGGTCCTGGGTTCGATCCCCAGCTCGAGCAAAGTGTTATTGGGTTTTTCTATGAATTTCCCAGTAGCAGCTCGGAGTCTGGATTTGTGCCCGGTTAATGGCAAAAGGCTCGCCCCTTATTACATGGGACCTAAACATACCGGCGAAATGTGGGTGTACATTAGTACACCTCTGCCTAACCCTTCGGGGAATACAGGCGTGATGGTATGTTATGTTATTATGGTATGGTAGTGAATGCAAAATGAAGCGCCAGCTTTAAGAATACTTATCACGAAATTGCTTCCATTATTCTCGATTTCGTTCATTCCTTCAGCCAAATAGCCGTGTAAATATACAAGTTAGTACTGCGAATATACGACGTAGAGCGAAGTGAAGGCAGCACGGACCGACCGACCTTGCCGCGGCCTGCTCTAAATAATATCTCTAAGTGTTGAAAAACTCATACTGTCTGTATCCGGGAAATAATACTTGTATTTTTAAGATATGTTGACGATTTTATAGTTTTTTGGCCGAGCTATCAATGTGATGCTTGGTCGTATTCCTGTGGTTTACGACAAAAAATACTGAGCCAGATTTCAACTTTGTTGATGTCATGAAAAGTAGCAAAAAAAAAACATTTTGTTTGCATTAAGACCGACAGATTTTTCTTTACCTTGACTTGACACACAATCAAAATGGGTGGATAGGGAGTGCAGGGCTACAAATCAAGCTATACCTACATTTTTGGTATCAGCAAGCATTTTACAAAATCCTTTACAATGCGAAGCAGCTTATGTCTATTGGAAAATTTGCCATGTAGCCGAAAAAGTATAGTATTAGTATAATTATAGTTAATACTTTTATAAAATAATATGAACATTCTTCCAAAAAACAAAAGTATTAGTATAATTATAGTTAATACTTTTATAAAATAATATGAACATTCTTCCAAAAAACAAAAGTATTAGTATAATTATAGTTAATACTTTTATAAAATAATATGAACATTCTTCCAAAAAACAAAAGTATTAGTATAATTATAGTTAATACTTTTATAAAATAATATGAACATTCTTCCAAAAAATAAATCATATCAGTCAAAACTGCAATTGCTGTTATAAACTAGATTTTTTAAACTAGTTTTTAGGTACCTTAAACTAGGTAATCTAGTTATGTCAACTGGTCTTTATATTGGGACTTCGATATGACCGGTTTCGCCTTTTATAAATGCTTTCGATGTTAAAACATTTTAATATAGTGTTAAAATTGTGCCATAAAAGACATAATGAACGTCTTTGGAGCTCTTATTGGTATTCAGTCAGTTAGGTTTATCTATGAGGCTGAAGAAACAGGAGGTGGTGGAGAAGAAAGAAGAACCAGAATTAATGCTATGGACTGCAGAAATGCATTACTTCAATTAATTAAGAAGGACATAGGTATGGACTAATATTATTAAAGATCTAATCTAATTGAATTAGATTAAGTAACCTCTACTAGGTAATACTTGCACTTAGGATTCGAGATATCAAACTCCGAGTTGCTACTGAGAATTTCATTACACTGTAAAAACCTAGTAGTGATGAAAATAACGATCAGTAGATCAATGAGACAGATCAAAAGACCGAAGTTTAAATATAATTTATACAGAAATCCTGTATTTCCAATGACCAACATACCTAAGTTATTCACTATCGTTAATTTCTCAATGGTACATGTCGGTCACGTTACAAGAGTTTTTCTCCATTATTATGATAATCATAGTTATTTGCAGCTCACCTTGAGACTAACAATTGCTGTCTAGAAGTCATAGAAATGATTATTTACACGTCTTGGTATTTTTGCAGACGAATTATTTGTTTACTTTAGAATTTTGTATCTCGTGGAAGCTTGAGAGAATTTTTACTTTAAGACGGATCATCTCTCTTTGGCCGCATAAAATGTCTATTTGACCTCCCATTTTAAAGGTTTTCTGCACAATTCAAGACCAGCCTAAGCTGGTTTAGTATAGCTTGATGTGTAGCCGGGAGTACAAGTTGCTAAAAACCAAAAAAAATACAACTGTTGACGGTCTAAGTAGAGTAATTAAAGACACGACTCCTACGAATCTTTCTCACAAAATTACTAACATTCCAACATGAAATAAATACTAATTTGATACAGCCATTTTAAAAGTTTGAGTTTGAATAGGCCTCCAACAGATTAATCTTGAAAATGTTACTAAATAAACTATATCGTAATAACTATTGCCAATATTCACAAACAATGACCATAATAAGGCCAGATATTTTGTTTAATTTAAACGATAACAGTGAATGTCACTGTCGCCAAGGCTTTGCATGCACAAAATAGGTCTTTTGCGTCATGCAATATTTTAGTCAACCACTCTATCGGTCAGGAAACGAGCATAAAATATGCGAGGATTTTGTAAAGTAGGCATACGATTTATTACTCCAAGCTGTGTGGTCTCGACAAGTACTAGGAACCCATAACTATTAAGTAGGTATATTCAGTCCTTTGTTTCAAACAGTATTGCCTAACTAAGGAACCTGGCTTTTGTAATGTGTGAACATCTGTCAAACTATTTCCTTACTCTTTGAGTGATGTATGTGGTGATTTAAGTCTAGAGGGACCAGCATTTTTGGTTGTTACTTACGTATAGAAGAAAGAAAAGAAGAAGATATGGTATGTACCATTTAAATTTACATCGAATAGATTTTTTCTACAGTCTGGAACAACGATCACCAAATAATAAAATGATTGACTTGGCCCAAAAACAAGTATTAGTTATGTTTGTATTATGTAGATGGAAAAAAAATTGAGCGTAAAGGGTTAATTTGATTACGAAATCCAAATACTTATGTATGTAATTATGCATGTATATGAAAGTACCAGGCTAACATAAACGCAGTACACGTTTGCCTATTTATTGCTGATAACTCCAGATGTGGAAACCATCACGATTGTAATAAAATCAGTCGTAAGGTAGGTATACTGTCACGTTGGACCAACCACAAATGCGGTAAAGAAGTCAAATGGAGGAATAATAATCTATTTGCCACAATGAATATTTGGATATAAAGTATATTGCTTATTTTTTATTATTTAAGCATTAAATAATGCAAAATGTTCACAAAGATGTGAATTTTCTAGAGAAAGAAAAAAAAATTGGCCTCGGTCAGGGTTTGAACCTGCTGCACTACAACCTAGTACACCAGACTTTACCAACTTAGCTATCGAGGTAGTTAGAGTACAGGTTTAAACGCTACCTGAGGCTGAATTTTTCTTTCACTAGAGAATTCATATCTTTATAAAGTTATATATTGGTATAAAAATTATATATCATTGAATAGCACATTATGGACTAATGTCACTTTATAGTTTTTCTGCAGTTGCAAAATATCTGGCCAATACAGGCATTTCTAAGACTAAATTACAATTAAATTCTTTAAGTGAAACTATTCACGTACGCATAACATTTAGGTATTAATAAAACTTACATGTTCATTGTTTATTTAAATAACTAGTTTTCCGTGTTGAACTTCTTTGCGAATTGCGACTTAAGGTTTTTACATTCCATAGTGTACACGTATTTCAAGTTTATCATAAATGGATTTTTAAAACAATGCTAAGTATAATTTAGAGCTTTAAGCACGAAAATTTCAAGATTTCATTTTTAGGCACTAGAAAGTTTTTTGTGAATGAGTCACACAACAAAAAACACGACCAATTTCTTTTTCATTTGTACACAGGTACCTACTTAAAACTGTGTATATTATTTCTAGTAGCACATTTTGAGATAGAATTTTACATCGGACAGGATACGGACGCTTTTACCAATTATGCTACCAAGGTTTGCTTTCGATGTCAATTTTTTATTTAACACTGTTCGATGCATGTAAAAATTGCCGGTTCTAGTGTTAGCTCCGATAGAATTTTTTTTTTATTCAAATTGTATAGGTAACACTATAAGTACCAAATTAGTTGAATTCCAGTCAAACCAGATGCTGCGCAAATCCGTAAGGTATCTAAATAATATGAACTTTAAATCATTACATAATCTGACCTCTCTGACGTAACTTACCTATTATCGACAGAATTGACCGCAAGCGCAAGCACGCTACTGCAAGGCCACATAGAATGCTGTCAATTGTCACATGTGTCATTCTTGAGTCAAAGCATAAACTAATATCAACACTAACATAGATACAAATACGGCTCAAGTTCGATTACCGCAAGAGATTGCATTTGAAGACCGAACGCACTGACCTTGTCAGGTGGTATCAGGATTATTATTTTTTAATTATTAAATCGTGACGTGTCTGTCATATAGCTAGTGGACTAGTGTCAAGGTCACATCGATTACATGAAATTGTTTATTTTGATTTTCGATTATTCTTCCTTATTGGTGATATACATTTTTAATGGATTTTTGCCATTGTTATTGCATTATTTGAGCTATAACTATTGTATTTAGTACGTGGTAGGCGATAAAGTTTTTTATTATTGATGTCAACGGCTAAATAAAGTTGTGTAAGGCATAGCAGTGATGAAATTGGTGACTTAAGAAATAAAAAAACGGTGTGTCAGCTATACCTACGCGATATAGTTATGAGTCAATAGGAAACAGATTGCGGGTGGGTGGAAGTAACACTTAAAGTTATTAATTTTTACTCTTGAGAAATAATACTTAATATTTTTTAATAATACTTACCTAATTACTGTGCAAATAGAAGAGAGATTTTTTGGCGCGTGTTATTCTTCGAAGGATTTTAACAAATTTAAACGTTAGATTTCTTTGGTCTTTTGATCTACATGGTGCAGCAAACCATCCTTTTTTACGCAATGGGATTTTAAATTCACGTGTTATTCAATCGTTGTGCGCAGCGTTCTGTAGTTTATGCCAATTTGTGAGTGCGTGAGTGTATAGTTTTTATTAAGTATTCAAAATATTCCACAGGCCCAAAAATATTTAGGAAACAAATTACATAATAAACCGATTGTCTATTGTTTTTTATCTATATAGAACAGGAAGTATGATAGTGCTAATACGTGATAATATTGAACGTTAATTAGATTTCAAGACCGATTGGCAAAGGTCAATCAATTGAGTGTATTGTAATCACTGAATGTGTAAAAATGTATAATGAGTTCTGCGCTACAGGTTGAGTAATCCCGGATCAAATCGTTGACTAAATTCAATACTGGCACAAGTCATAATATTGGAATTTAGCTATTCTTGTTTTAAATTACTTAATAATTATTAAGTAATTTAAAACAAGATTCAATTTCAATTCAAGGTTCAATTGAATCTACTTATTTTATTACTAGTCTGTACTGTCTCATTGCAGGGCAAAGGGCTCCCTCCCCTTCTATCACATTTCTTTGTCTTGTGATACTGCGAGCTCGTCAGGTAAATATGTGTCACATTGATCGCACTATTTTGGCCGATATCTACCGCGTCGTCGTCTTCCTGCGTTGGTTGGCGTCCAAAGAGAGTTTTGACCTATCATTAGTTTGGCATCCAAAGAATGCGGCCGATCCATTTGAGCTAGGCAAATTTTCTAATAGTTTATAATATTTTGACTTGCGCCGCTATTGAGGTAAGTCAACGAAATTTTTGTAGATATGACTTATTCCGGGTCGTGTTTCATCATCATCATTATTGATGACGCACGACTTGGAAGAAATTTCCAGTGCGGGAAAACGTTTCAAAAATAAAACCCCGGAACAATACACAAAAGATGTCAATAATATCGACAATCAATCAATTACTCGTAACTCGTATGGTCTGGCCATTGATCATTATTGCATATGAATTTCCCCTTTGTTTAGTTGTATTATGGTCTATTGATGACAAGGACATCTGTTGAGCCGATCTGAGCTGATATTAGGATCGCTATTAGGCAAATTATAATGAAAAAGGATCTTAAAAAGCGTAGGGCAGTCTCCAATGAGATGGATAGACGACCTGTTAATGGTCGCTCGGAGTCATTGGATGCAGGCGGCATATAACTATTTTTGTGGAAGTCTATAGCGGCCTTCTTTCAGCAGTACATCTCTATGGCTCATATGATAATGTTGAAGTAAGTAGAGCAGAATATTGATAACAATATACCTACCTTAGTAAAGAGTTAATCTCTTAAATGTACTACTCTCTAATAATAATATTAGTTTCTTACAAGTTACTAGAATATTTTCTCTTAATAATGATTACATCTGTGATGACTCCCGTCCTGGCCTATGGAGATCGAAACACTACTGATTTTGAATTGTGTCCACAGTATAGTACTTGAAGGGTTAAAAGAAGTTAGAAGTGGCCGAAATACGAAGATTGAATTTGTATTGAGGTGAAAAGCACCGCTGCACCTACCTCCATTAGAGATGGCACAGAAGTGGTTCATGTCACACACAGTCCAAACTATCTGTAATAGGCCAGTATGCTGTTAGAACTAACCTCCAATTTGCGCACTAAGTATTTATACAGACAGTTTTGCCAAACCCAAAATATTCGATTGGTCCCTATCCGTGTCAGCGTATGGGAAATCAATAAGAAACACAGGTTGCGTAGCCAAAATCAAATTACTTCTAGAACGTTTCTAGAACAAACCTGTCAGATCGTGGCTGCGTGCAAGGCTCTCACTCCCTTATACGGTATAATTTATTTTTAAATTAGTTGCACGCTTCGCCACCACTTTGAAGAAGTGCTACGAGTCGTCAACAGTGCCCAAAACACTTACTTACTCAAAATGGTGTTAGCCAATTGTCAGTACACCATTCAGACTTGACTAATTATATGTAAATGGCCATATGTTATCACATATTTATCACTGTCGGATCTAATTACGATTCCGCTGCGATCGTGTAACATTTAAATGCGTGCGTGCTTCGGAGGCCGTTGCGCCGTGTACCTTGAATTGACAGTTGATACTTGTCATTACTTATGGTGCCCTGGTAGTTGGAGCTGATGAATGAACTGCTAATGATATGGAAAGTGTAGGTTGTTGGATGTTTTAAATTAAGCATGGAATATTTGAGTCCTGTTGTGTAAAAATAGGCCGCTTTTAATGATTCCATAATGTGATTTTGTCACTAGAATGGGTCCTAAATATGAATGGATTGCAAGGAAATCGTTAAATGTGGCTTTTTGAAATCCAGTGTGGCCTACCCTCTCGGTCTGAGAGGAGACCCGTGCCCAGCAGTGGGACAATATGTTGATGATGATTAACTCATTAACTGCTGAGCATGAAACTACACTCCGAATGAGACCTAATGCTTCCCTAGAGTCTGATGACAGACTTCATATTCATTTCATCCAGAAAATCTCTCATTCCTCACATGACGTTTTTCTTCACCGTACCTAATCATATTTTCGGAAGTTCAGATAATTGATACTCTATACAAACCTCTTCTACAAGGAACTAATACTAGAACAGATCCACAAAAGGCGCCAAAACAGTGTACAACACAATAACAATAGCAATCGTCTCCTATTTCGGAATCCTTCCTTATTAGCTTGTGTGATCGAACCGTCATGCATATTCATACAATCGCATACATAATGTAAGGACTTCATTATCGGTGCAGGTAAAGTGTGGGATAAGTCCTATCCAGTTCTGTGTAAAGTAAATGTATATTCTATTTACATACATACACTCACGCCTTTTTCTCATAGGGGTAGGCAGAAACTACTGAACGCCATCTGCTACGATTCTGGCATACTTCTTTTGCTTCGTCCACATTCATACATCTTGTCATACACATGCGCCGGTTGCGGGTACTACGCACCTGACCTTTCTGAAGGATCTCACCAATAAGGTCGTGGTATGCCTTTCTAGGGCGTCCCCTCCCGGCGACTCCACTGACATTCGCTTTATAAATCCTTTTCGTTAATCGCCTTTCATCCATTCTCTCGACATTCGACATATTATATTTAGTACTATATTAGACGAATATTATATATTTTTGAGCCGTTTGGGGTCGAAACCCTCGCGTCATGGGTTCCGAGTGCTCGTCTTCTCTATAAGGAAATATCTAGAAGACTGGTCGACGCCTCGCGTGATCAGAGGGCCGGCTTATTCTGAGGGGAGCGTATAAGCATTGCCATTCAGTGTGGCAATGCTGCCAGTTTTCTGGGCACGATGCCAGACGACAGCGACGCCGAGCAGTACTTCTTTTTTTGGAATGTAAAATATGTGAATTGGAAGAATATATACGGTTTGACATTTAATTAGTCTTACACGCCAAAGGGCCTCGTCATATTTATCATTATGAAAAAAAATCACTATAGAACCAATCCTGAAATTGTAAAAAAAAAGTCTGCAGTTTCATAGAAAAGTCTTCTTGGACAATATGAAATGTAGGAAATAAGTATCTGCTTTTTTTTCGCTATATTAGGGTTGCTCATTCAATAGAAATTGTTAAAATGATCAGTCAAGCTGCTATGGCCATATTATCTTCATAAACTCTACTCTAAAAATCGCATATTTGATAACTACCATCTGGGCCCGTATTATGAAGTTTTAAAAAACCATGCAAGTTCCAGGCAATTCAATTTACGGCCGTAAACTGTCTCGCTAAATTTCGTATTATGACACAAATATACCCGGCCGACTTTTGAATGGATTACTTGTCTATGGCTGGCGTGTAATTTTTGGCAGCGCCGTTCAAAAGCTTGATTATTGTTTTTATCGGTAAGTTACGGTTATTTTTTTAATATCCTTTGTATTAAAAATCCATAATAAATATAGTTCCTAACCACATTTACGTAAAACATAATATTTAAGAATAAAAATCGAATAATATTTCTTTAGCTAACCCATATTTACATTACTTTGACGTTTTATATTTCATCTTCATATATGTAGTGAGAAATTAAGTTTTCGAATGACACCCATAAATTTAAGGTAAATGTACCAGTAATGATATACAGACAAAATGGTGAGAAAAACGGCTTTTCATAGAAAAAATATTATTTTTATATATAATTTTTATTATCATATAATAATTTATTGATCTTTCATTTAACTTAAAAAAAAGTCTAAAGTGTTATTGTAAATACTTATACATAACTTTCCAATACTCTTAAATTGTACGTTTTATTGATCGACAAATTTTTCATTCGCCCGAATAGCTGACAATGATTTTTTTTAATTAGGTTCCTAATAATTGACAGTAGGATTCCGTAATAACTTAAGGTAAAAACATACATAGATGTGAATACTAAATACGAGTGTTCTCATAGGCTCATAGTTTCATAGATTACATTCGCAGAAGTCTCTACTATTATTATAAGTAGTCGTGGGGCCAATCAATGTATAGTTATTTTTTTATAAACAGTAAGGACAAAAATATCAACTTCTGGGATACTACCGATTACTGGTACATTTACCTTGGCTGATATGGCGGGAATTGAATACGTAGGTACGCAATTTCGTAATACATTTACGCAATTTTAAAGTAAATTATATAAAAGTATATTACTCATGGCGTAAGTATTTTTTAGATGTTTTGTGTGTTTGTTATAAGTATGTGAATCATTTACTTTTCATTTCACGTTATTTAGTTCGGGGAGCGAAACTACTACAAATCGTTGGCGGCGAGTAACTTTAACACAATTGTGAGAGTTTTTATAAGATCAGTGGAGATGGAGACTGATGAAAACCACATTGAACGTTGAAAGGCACTTGCCGTATTTATTCAGATAAAAACACTAGATCATTAGCGAATCACTCCGTATCGTTCTTCGTTCTTCAAGTCTTCACCACTCATTGTCTGCTACAATGCCCATGAGGAAATTGGTAGGTATCGGTTTTAATAAAACCGCTACAATGATTCCTTGAATTCTCAAGAGCAAGGTGCTGTGAAGAGTTGCAGGAAATGGTCTAGACTTAGAATGTGAATGTATTTCGCTCTATAGACATTCAGACACTTCCAATTCGTCACTCATGATTAATATATTTACTTTAAATTCGCAATAAACCTTAAACAATTCAGTTTACGTATCAATAAAGCAGCTTAAACTGAATGATTTTATTTGTCAGTTCTTGACATTTGAAACGGAAAATTGAATGTCAAATAAGCGCTCGTAATACGTCTATTGCCAGCCAGTCAGCAAAGTCGGGCAGAAGTCGGCTTGAAGTGTCACGTGACCTCTGACTGGCTGGATATTGTGTTCATAATACGAATTTGCAAGGCAGTTCAATTCACGGCGTAAACTGCCTGGCAATAAGAGCTCATAATACGCCCCCTGGACTAAAAGAAACCATGACTCTCTCTTTTCAGAGGCCGTCATATAGAAATTTACCTGCGAAAGTGTAATTAAAGGATCTATTTACAGAAATAAATATAATTTATCATAGTTTAAATTAAATTATTTTAATGGCATAATCAAGGTTAGAGATATCTTTATTTCTCATAAGAATTTACAATAATTCACTTATATGAGAAAGTTTAAGTACACAAACAATCAATAATATAATCTTATCCTAGACGTACACTAAAGACGAATTATTTTACCCAACACTAATCGCAAGTATACATTTTTAAAGTTATTTTTTATATAAGATAAAATCAATATAATATGAGGGTAGCGGCAAAAACAAACAGCAAACAGTACTCGGACGCACACGTTACACAGATCGAGCGTAGCTAGAAAAGACATGTGAAATAGTGGACTAAGGTGTGCTCTGACTGGATGTTAAATAGCATTTTAAGTGTTTTTTAAAAGTTGGCATTGATTTTGCTTCTTTGATATGTTTTGGCAGTTGGTTATACAATTTCGCACCTTCGTACATTACGTTTTTTTTGCCATAATTAGTTCTTGGGTGTAGGAGGCAGAGGTCGCTTGCGCGTCTTAGTCTAATTCTTGTTTGTATCTGTCGTTTCTTTGTGAATGTTATTTGAGTATATATGTCTTTTTTTAATATTTTCCTTATTAATATACAAGTTTTATATATGTACGTTTGAGTTATATTTAATATTTTCGTTTTTTTATATAATATATGTGTTGGTGTGAGGAAATTATATTTAAATAATGTTTTAATTAATTTATTTTGTGACCTTTGTAGTGGTTCTAGGTTTGTTTTTGCAGCGGTGCCCCATATTTCAGTCAAATATTCTAAATGTGGTTTTATAAGAGAGTTATATATATTGTATCTAATTCGGTGCGGTAAACATGTTACCATACCCCTTAGGGCTCCAGAGAGAGAAGTTAATTTTGATTTAATTTTAGAAATATGCGGTTTCCATGATAAATGCGAGTCTAAGATCAGTCCAAGATATTGCTCTTCATCAACTTTCTTTAAAATTTGGTTATTTATCTTCAGTGGTGTGTAACGTGATATTTTTTTGTTTTTTGCTGTGAATATCATATAGTTTGTTTTTGATATATTAATAGTTAGCCGATTGCATTGAAACCAGATATTTAGAAGATCTAAGTCATTTTGTGCATCTTTAATGACAGAGTCCAAAGAATGACCAAAATAGAATAGTGCGGTGTCATCGGCGTATAATGTTATGTCTCCCGTAAGCCCGAGTTCTTTTATATTATTTACATATATAAGAAACAAGAGAGGGCCCAGAATCGAACCCTGAGGTATTCCACAGGGCACAAACCTGGGCCCACTCTGTGTTTCACCAATCTTAACCACTTGACGACGATTTTTGAGGTAAGATCTGAGCATCTTATTAGCGGTTCCTGTAATGCCAATGTCAGATAGTTTCATTAATAACAGATCGTGACTAATTGTATCAAAGGCCTTCTTTAAATCTATGAAGACTCCTAGTGCTATTTGTTTTTTATCAATGCTAAGTTTCACTTTCGTTATGAGGTCTACTGTAGCAGATAGTGTGTTAGATTTTGGTCTGAAACCATACTGCTGCTTGTAAAAGAAATTTTGTTCGGAGAGATAAGATTCAAGGCGTTTATATAATAGTTTTTCATATACTTTTGACATTACAGGAAGAACAGATATTGGGCGGTAATTGCCAGGTTCCGACTTAGTCCCAGATTTATATATAGGTGTAACTTTAGCAATTTTTAGACTATCGGGAAAGATTCCGTTTTCCAGATTATTATTTATGCAGTTAGTAAGTTCATGCAGGATGATATGTTTCACGCATTTTATTGATTTGCTATTAACCCTATCCAATCCAGAACTAGCATTTGTGCTTAATGTATCTATTATGGTGGCAATTTCTTCCGTTGTACATGACTGAAAATGTGTTAGCGTGATTGACCCGGCAGTGTTTGCTCCTTTTGTATATGTTAAATTATTATGAAAATTAGCTGGTATTTGACTATCCAAGACCAAGCCTACATTAGAGAAAAAAATCATTAAAATGTTCACAGATATCATTTTGATCCGTTATGTAATCATTGGGTGTTAAAAGTTTACTTGGGAATGATGGGTCTCTTACTTTGTTGTTAGAAAGATTATTTATCAGCTTCCACATCTTTTTAGGGTTACTCTTGCAGTCGTTGAATGCTTTTAAATAATATGTAGTTTTAGTTTTATGAATAGTTCTTGATACTTCGTTTCTTTCTTTGGTGAATGCTTCTTCTAATGATTTGTCTTTTGGATTTTTTTTTAATTTGTTCCATATTATATTTCGACTATTTATTCTACCTATGATGCTTCTGTTGATCCAGTCTTGGCGGGGTGGATTAATTATTTTAGTCTTTGTCAGCTTACTATTGCTGACGCACGAATTCAGCTTCTCTTCAAACAATTCATATAATTTATTACCAGCATCTATGCAGTTTTCCATGCTTTTATAAAATTGTTCGTAGTTAATAGCTTCATATCTAACCCGTCGCGGTGATTCAGGCTGGTATTTTTGTATTTCAAAGTATATTTGCTTGTGGTCAGACATTGGGGTTTCAATAATGATAAAATTGAATCTGTGTCCTTTAAGGTTTGAGCAAACATGGTCTATTAGTGATTTTGTTGAAACTGTTTCTCGTGTACAATATTTTTCGTCTATTTTATTCATAATATCGTAGCCATTCTCCTGTAACACATCCCTGTAGTTATAAGTTGCCTGTTGTTGACTCAGTAAATTAATGTTGAAGTCTCCAAATACAACACTTCTGCTTCTTTCATGGAGTTGCTTTGAATAAGTGTCCAAGAAGTTTTTTAAATTTGAAGCGTCTGGTTTCCGATACACAGCGCCGATATCAAGACAGTAGTGGTTGAGATGGACCCAAAGGTAATGATTGTCACCTTGAGACAGATTTTCTGTGACATTGTGTTTTAGGCTATTGCAGATGAATATGGACACTCCCCCACCTCTCATGTCACGCCTGTAGTTGAAGTAGTGAGTGTAACCGGCAATATGAAGACTAATAGCTTCCTCGTCTGATTTAATCCATGTCTCTGAGAGGATGATTACATGAATCCTGGTTTGAAACGACTCAACTACACATTTCAATTCATCCAATCTTTCCGGTTTTACTATACTCCTCACGTTGGCATATAAAAATCGTAATGACTTTTTGGTAGAAGGTATATCTTCGTAACTATCAACAATTTCATAAGTAATTGGGTAGGCGTTGCAAGAAGGTGTTTGGAGGTGAGTAGTTTCATGTGGTTTTAGTTTTTTGACGAGGTTTCTACGATCTTTGGCACACCTCTAACATATTTTATAATTAAGTTTTGATTATTATCATCTGATTGGCGCTTTACTTCCTCTTTAAGATCTTTATAGTGTTTTTGCTGTAGAGGGGTCTGATCTGCGTATATTTTGAGATTGCCTAATTTCTCATTTATTTTTTTTCTATTGCGTAACACAGTTATAGCCGTCTCTGAAGACGAGAAACATACTTTTATGGGCCGATTTTTGTCAAGGCTATATTTTCCGAGCCGGTATACCACTTTGGGCAGGAAACTCTCATCTATCAACTTTATTATTTTTGTCGCTTGTTTGATATCAATATCCTTTCTTTCATCTTTATTGTTCGATATGGGTTCTGGTAGTCCATCTATGATTATGTTTTTTTTTCTAGAATTTCGTTCTGTCATTTCAGATATGATAGACTCACAGGAAGTTGTTGTTAGCTGGTTTGATTGATTGGCTGTATTTTTAAGCATATTTACCTCAGTCTGAAGGACTTCAACGTTCTTTTTAGTTATATTATTATTAGACTTTATGGTTAAGATATCAGATTTAATTGTAGTTTGCTCCATTGTAAGGTTCTGAATATTAGTTTTTATTTCAGTCATCTGTTCTTTAATAGCTGAAACATCATCATTCATTTTATTGTTAAATTCTTGTTGACTAATACTCAAATTTGTGAGCATCGTCATCATCTGTGACATTTGTTTACGAATCTCGCTTAATTCTTCCCTGATATCTTCGCACTCCTCAAAACGCTTTCTTTTATTGCGCATGGTAACTCTCGGTTCTTCGGTAGACTCAGGTGTTGTGGACAAATTCGGTTCGGACCCACCTAGGCCACTTCCAGTAGGCGAGCGTAGTACGTTCATCATAGATCTGTGGCACAGTGTCTATCACGCCTAAGCGCAGTGATCGCCTAGGAGTGAGAAGGTCAAATAAAATATAATTCGTCTCTTTTCCCCGCGGGGGTGAAGAGCGGTTACCTTTCCTATGCGCCGACTCGCCGAGCGTCGTAGAATTAAATCGCCGTATCTGGTGCACCGGTTACTTAATTAACTTTGTAACTTAACTTCAAGTAATTAGGTTTTAATATAGATTATTGAGCGTATTGGAATTATTTAAAAATTTTGAAACACGTCCGCTCTGTACGCCGTCGGATACTATTAGCTAATCATTGCAGCTATAGGCCTAGTACTTGGCACTTATCGAACGCACGTAGCGCCATAGTTCACAATTAATGCGGCAGGTGGCGCCTAGCACTTCCCACTATGTATTCCACACGTTTGGAATGTATGTACATTATACAGTGTGGGCCTTTACAATGCTTCATTGTTCGAAGCCTTCGGGTATTTAGCTTCTCAAAATTTAAAGGATAATATTATGGAAATGTTTTATGTTTGGACTGGACGTGGACGTTTGGACTGCCTCATTAGTCTAGTGGTCCTAAGCACGACTGCTACGCTAGAGGTCTTGGATTCGATCCCCAGGTCGAGCAGTGTTATTGGGTTTTTCTATGAAATTCCCAGTAGCAGCTCGGTGTCCTGGATTTGTGCCCGGTTTATGGTAATAGACATTTCATCGGTATGTGGATACCGGGGAAATGTGGGTGTACATTAGTACACCTCTGCCTAACCCTTCAGGGAATACAGGCGTGATGGTATGTGGACTGCACATTTAGTGGTCTCGTCGCCAATACTGCTGCCCCGAAAGTGGTTTCGATTGCCACTTCAGACATGTAGTTGTGTGATCTACTCGTATATATTTTATGTGTTTCGCTTCTGTGTTTTTATGTTTCCTACAAACCAAATCATAATTAGTACACCATAGTATACTCTGATAACTCTTCCCTTCCTCGGTAGTTAAGGGTTTAAGGATAAATATCTCAAGGATACCCTACTCACCAGCAAATAGGGGAATGGTTGCAGACTGCGCCGACTAATAATACTTTATTTTTCTCTGTGTAACTATGGTCAAGGCCACGGCATTCGCTCAGTATTTTCCTTACCCTGAACTATTAACAGGTCTAAGATGACATACATACATACATACACTCACGCCTTTTTCCCACAGGGGTAGGCAGAAACTATGGACTGCCACTTGCTACTACTCTTGCATATCTCTTTCGCTTCTTCCACATTCATGCATCTTTTCATACACAAGCGCCGGTTGTGAGTACTACGCACCTGACCTTTTTGGAGAACCTGGCCGATAAGATCGTCTAAGATGAAAAAATGGAAATACCGCAATTATCCATACTACGCAGAATTAAATAAATTCAAAGGACAATAACGGTCAAACATTAAATATTAAACAACTTGTAAGTAACAAGGTACGTGCACCTTGGTACAGTCGCACGCGCAGGTTGCGATGACGTCACCGTGTCACCTTGCCGCGCCCACGCTCTACTGCAATAATTATTTACAACCAGACCAACCCACAAATACATTTAAAACAAATAACTTTCAACCTTATCTCCACGAGATAAAGTGTTTTACAATGGCTCGTTCATAATTTATGATCAAACCATATTTTATGTTGCATCCGATTTATGCGATTCTCGATCTTATGTCCATGAGATAAAGTTTATGGTAAGTGCGTTATTGTTTTGGAGATAGTAAAGTAGGTGTAGGAAGACGATATATGAGCCATCTTTAGTTTTAACAGATCGCAACTTAAATAATAGATTGACCAACACCTTGGAAGATAGTAATTATCAAACATTAAGTATTTTATTTACATATTAATACGATATTAATTTTTATATCATAAAGTATTACACTTATATGTAATTATATGTATGACACTTACAGGTGTACATAGTATTGACCAACAAAATGAAGTAGTAATAAATATTTTGTTATTCTTAATACGGGCCACAGTACTGGGCAAAGTCTATCTTCTATATGGTCCTCCGTCCAGAGAGTCCTAGGAAAGAGCCCATACAGAGGAGCCATACGGAGGAGAGAACCCATACATTGTCCCACTGCTGTGCACGGGTCTCCTCTCAGAATGAGAGCGATTAGGCTGTAGTCCACCACGCTAGCCTACTGCGAGTTGGCAGACTTCACACGCCATCGAGAAAATCTCTCAAGCATGCAGGTTTTCTCACGATATTTTCCTTCACCGTTTAAGCGCGTGATAATTAAGTATTACGGTTCTCCAATTATAGAACTTTCGAAAGATTTTCTACCACCACATCGATTCTGCAGATTATTATTGTATTCTTAATGAGGAGTTGGTACGAGGAGAGAAAGAAGAAGGACGTGGACTGAGGGAGGAATTGAGCATATGTTTCCAGCTACCTATTCTGGTTTCTGGATCAATTTCAGGAGAACAGCTTCGGCTTTGCCATGACTAAAATGCGCTAGCGCACCTTCATAAAGCCGAAATAATGAATGAAATATGTAACCAATTGTATATACGAGGTTCGTACTTACATAAAGGTGAAGTAAAAAGTATATACTAAAAATTTTGGTGCCTTTAAAAACATTGGTATTTATATAATTGAAATTCAAATGACGTTCGCCACACATATGTTTTGGCAGCGCGTTGTTGTAATGTCCGAGTGTTAATGCCACTAGAATACTAAGCAGCTCGTAATATTTGAGACGTTGTAATCATTTGCGTCAGTTTCTGTATTCAATGTATCCACAGTTCGCCGGAATGTTTAGGTCCTGGGGGCCTAGACAATGTTCCGTCTCCATATCTTTAACCAAGTTAGATAAATCTGAAAATGTATGGAATTGGCATAATCTTTCGATATGTCACGTGATGAAATTATGTCAAATCCATGCATTTCTGATATCTAACTTCGTTGCCGATAATGAAGATGTGACATTGCCTAGACCCCCTGTTCCATGTAATAGGGGGCGAACGTATTGCCATCAACTGGGCACAAAAACAAACCCCAGGCTGCTACTGAAAGTTTTGTAGAAATTCTTAGACCACTTTGCTCAGATATTGTTTCAAAGACCATTTTCGAACACTTCCCCACATTGTAACATTACAGACTTTGATATTTGCGTTTATTTCGGCATTTCTTTTCAGAGATCGTCAGATAAGAAATGCTTTCAATACTTTCAAGTACAAGAAAATCTAATAATGAATTTCAGTATCATTTGGTCTTAATACTGATTAGACTAAAGTCGCTTCCAACATAGTTAAAAAAAGACTAAATAGATGCATCGCTATTATTAGCCATTGGGTGTTAAACAACACAATCAAATCAGCGTTAACCTATTTCTATAAAAGTCTACAACTACTTCATTCACCATAAACGCGAATCAATTTCATCTAGTGGGCGCCCGTAGATGACGTCAGCGCAATTCCGGCTTCTGATTGGTCCGCATTTGTCACCTTGGCTCGTGCATGCCTACGCGCAGAATAAAGTTATTTATCTCTGATTTTTTGCTGTACACTGTGTATTTATTGGCTTGTTTGTAGGAAGTGGCTCACTGGCTCATTGTAAGTGGAATTTCTCTTTGTTTTCAGCATTACCTAAAAAGGTGACTGTGAATAAGATGAGAATCAGCTGTTGAGTAATGCAGATTATAATGCGCGTTGTCAACCGTGTAAGGATGTATGTATGTATCAAGGAGAGTAACTAAGGAACTCTTGTAACAGCTGATTCTGAATTCACTGGTTGTGGTTAATAGGTTGAGAGGGAACAGCCAGGGGTTAACGACGAGGACGAATATTAGGATTAAAAGTCTCATAACCCTATCGTCAAACATCTATGAACTCCTGGTACTGCTGCTGCGGTTTTTTGGAAAATTAGGTCTTTCGCATTTTGATTTTGGGATAGAGAACAAAAAGAAATGTTTTTGATATTGATTACAGTTCTTCTGATTTGGTCTTAAACTGTTAAAGATTGATTTGAAGAGTTCAAGTGTTCTTGATAATTGATCAGACCTTTCTGATCTTCCAAGTGAGGAAGTCCGTCGTATTTTATTTTTATCCCAGCAAATAAATGTGCGTTCTTCTTTTAACGCAATATTAAGTAGGTGTATTCATAATGTCAGTGGTCGACATTGCATGTTGAACTATATTAAAACCTCTGCAGTGTTTAACGTTGTAAGTACCATGAACTTTAAGTAAGGAATTTGGTTTGCATGTTTTAATTTATTTTGAGGTAATCTATGAAGTTTTTGTAACCTCCATCTTGTGTTTTGTTATTTCGCTTTGATTTACAGCACCATAATTTACGTCTAAGTCATAATAATTTCTCAGCCTCAGTACGTATACTTAAACTACATCGAGTACAGTGACATAAAGAAGAAGTAAATCAAAAATATAATCTCCAGGCTAGCTGGCTCAACATACCATCACGCCTGTATTCCCCGAAGGGTTAGCCAGATGTGTACTAATGTACACCCACACTTCGCCGGTATGTTTAGGTCCCATGTAATAGGGGGCGAGCCTCTTGCCATTAACCAGGCACAAATCCAGACCCCAAGCTGCTATTGAGTATTTCATAGAAAAACCCAATAACACTGCTCGACCTGGGGATCGAAACCAGGACCTCTAGTGTAGCAGACGCGCTTAGGGACCACTAGACTAATGAGGCAGGCTAGCTAGCTTAGCTAACATTCGTTTTGAAATATACCATCATCATACCATCACCTCATCAGCTTGTATTGCCCGAAGTGGCAGAAGTCCTTAATGTTTAAGTCCCATTTAATTGGGGGCGAGCCTAATGCCATTCAACGGGCACATATCCAAACTCCGAGCAACAACTTCGCTTGACCTGGGAACCCAAGACCTATGTAGCATTCTTGTTTAGGACCACTAGACTAATGAGGCAGTTTGTTTTTTTTAATAGCATATAAATAAATTAAACTATTCGAAAAACGTTTACAACTTAATCAGTGATATGATTCCACTGAGATATTAGCTCCGATCAAACATAATTACAGCCTAAGGTTATTGTAACTAACGAGACGTGATTAATTAACTAACATTAGTGGATAATTACTAGTCATTTAATCTTTTTTAAAACCGTTACGTGAAAGAAATGAATAATTTGAACAGCTGTAAAGATTTCCTTAACGAATCAGCTGGTGAAGTGATTGATGATCAATAAGAATAAGACTGCCTCGTTAGTCTATTGGTCCCAAGCGCGACTGCTACGCTAGAGGTCCTGGGTTCGATTCTTAGATCGAGCAAAGTTTTGTTGAGATTTTCTATGAAATTCTCAGTAGCAGCCGGAGTCTTAGGTGGAATACATTTTTAATTGTGTCATTCACTCAGCGGTTATTGAAAAAAAAACAACATGAAAAACACAAACATTATGTACATTCAAATGTACTACAAACAAAACTCCTCTAGAACACATTTTAATTAATCATACCGGCGAACTTGAGTGAACATCAAGTACACCTCTGCCTAACCGTTCAGGCGTAAACCGTCCGGCAATATAACAAACTATCACAGGCGTGATGGTTTGTTATATTTAAACAGGTGTCCCGATATCATGGACACCAGTACACACAGCCAAACATCAAGCTATACAAATCCAATATACGCTGACCTCACATTGTGAAGGCTTATAGTACAATGCTAAGCTTACCTATAATTGAGGCTCAATTCCTCCCTCACCTTCCTCTCCTTTTTCCTTGGCTCGGCAACGCATCTGCAACTCCTTTGGTATTGCAGATGTCCATGGGCGGCGATGACTACTTACCATCAGGTAGCTCGCCTACTCGTTTGCCGAGTCCATAAAAAAATGGATTTGTATAGCTTGATTTGTCACCGTGCGTACCAAAAAGTGTATACCTTTGGTACCAATAAATAGTTATCTTGACACCTGACGATCTTAGAGAATTCGTGACGTCTACACGACGTGCACACATTACATTACTACAGAGCAAATAAAAACTGGACTAAATCGTTACTGAGCTATTGCGTTTGCGCATTATGTTACCGTTTATTGACAGGGTTGCCACACAACACTGACTTTGGAGCACAAATTGCTAAAGATGCTTAGACTAAAATGGTGCAAACTGTGGTATTTAGATACACATAGAAACCTTCATATAAGGATGTCGAGAACTACATCACTGATTGTCGTAAAAGAACGACGATATAGAGAAAGAATTGCCATTTTAGAAGAAAGAAAGAAAAACAATATATTCCTTGCGAAAATAGTAGTATTGTTTTTTTGAAAGTATGACTACCATATTAATGAATTTATATAATAACTAGCTTTTGCCCGCGACTTCGTCCGCGTGGAATAGTTTTTCCCCAATCCCGTGGGAATTTCCCAAAATATCGTTATAGTTTAAAGCCTATATGTTATTCTGATGTATAAACAATAATACTGTAAAGTTTCATCACAATCCCATCAGTAGTTTTTGCGTGAAAGAGTAACAAACATCCATCCATCCATCCTCACAAACTTTCACATTTATAATATTATATATAATATATATATATATATATACATATATTAGTAGGATAGGATAGGATAAAATGCGTCATAACTGCGTCATTTGTGTTTCTAAACAAAACTGCTACGCTAGACGTTTTCTATGAAATTCTAAGTAGCAGTTAGGTGTTTGGATATGTGCCCGGTAAATGGCAATAGGCTCGCTCCCTATTACATGGGACCTAAACATACCGGCGAACTATGGTTGAACGTTACTACGCTTCTGCCTAACAAGGATACAAGCGAGATGGTACGTTACACGAAAATTTACATTTATAATACACATTTCATATTGAAGGATACCCATTATAATTATTTAAAATAATAATTCTCATAAAAAGGTGTGTTCCTTTTTTAATAGTCAACTAAAAATAAAATAAATAAAGATGCAGTACAGTTTGTTCGAAATAAGTAAGCCGATCGGAAGTTGTCTGCAAGTGGTTTAGAAGTGGTCAATGTTAATAGAAAGAGTCGGTGTAAAGATAATTAGAGTCGTATATGTTTCACATTTCTAATTATTTTGTATACTAATTTCGATATTTATGTATTTAAACACTTAATTAAACGATTTTATCATCGCGGTAGTTCGGAACGGCTAACTTCCGATCGGCTTACTTATTTCGAACAAACTGTAATCCCATTGAAGAACAACCCTATAGTTTTTAAAGGTCGAATTGTCACGAACTGTCATTACACATGGCTCTTTACAACTCTCTCGTAAATGAATTATGTGTCGCACGGACAAGGTCCCGAACGTCTTCGAAAGTGACATGTCAAAGGTCACTGGAGTTCTCATTTCAAATACACTCCTTTTGAGTTATGGCCTCCTGGTAGGTAAGTATATGGGTTAAATAAAGCTTAGAGTGAAGGGCACCTTTTTATTCCTTTATTTATTTTTGAAGTGGTCATTAATTATTGTTTTTATGTTTTTTCTTTAAGGTCACTTTGCAACATGTATTTATTTGTTTAAGAATTAACACCAACTGCTATTAAATTATTATTGTTAAATGAAAAACTTTGTTTATATTTTACGTGGTCTTAACTGTAGTCAAATTTTCACATAAAGCAAACAAAGGACACAGTTTTGTTCCACTCGGAATCGAACCCTAGATACCACGCGATTCGAGCCATACCTATATAATATAAGGTATCCAAGTATTTTATCGGGCTCTAAGCACTCTCAGATCCAACCGCGTAAAGTATTCAAAATATTGTCTTGGATAGGAATCGAACCGACGGATATTGGCGCAATGCAGCAATTAGTGGCGAGCTAACCCCTCAATCGCTACATCAAAATTTGAAGTCAAATAAAAATGATTATAATTCTGTGCCAATGATCAAATAACATTTCATAAGTTTCTATCTAAATATCATTACTAATAGATCTAAATTCTCACAGATAAGCGGGCAGGACAGTACACCTGCAGCGCTCTTTACGTCGAAGGTCGAATGTCGACATCATGTTCTAACCCGCTCCACATACTGGTTGGCCAATTTCTGTTGTTTTAATACCCTGATTTGAATCTGTTTAGAATATATTATTAGGTGTGGTCGAGTCTCGTTTGTAGACTGAATCTAATATTGTTTCGTTGTATATACATATGAATGCATATACGTCGTTCGAATACATAGTTTAGTTTGAAACAAAGTAAAATGTAATGTTAATTTATTCATCACAACAAGGTAAGAAACGCCAGAATAGTATTTTTATCCGCTTATAAATATTTAAAAGATAAATTGCGAGACATTCAAATAAAATAAATCTGGACGCTTCAGATACTTTAGCGTTCGTAGAGATCCTGGGTTCGATTCCCTGGTCAAGCAAAGTGTTATTGGGTTTTTATATAAAAAATCTTAATAGCAGAATCAGAATTTGTGCCGGTTAATGGCAAAACGGTTAACGCCCTCCATTACATGGGACCTAAACAAACCTATGTATATATTATAGTGCTCCTCTGCCAAACCCCTCGGGGAAAAGAGGCGTGATAGTATGTTATGTTATATATTTTTGTATGCAATATTTTCGCAGTTCTTCTTTCAAAACATCCGATGATTTCAGGCGGATAATAATTACATAATTACTTTGTGGGTGAGTAATAGGATGTACTTAAAAAAATATTTATTTACAGGTAAGGGTTCTCTCCCACATAAAACTTTTAACATAAGGGGTTGATACTTTAAACACACAATGACAATTCATCATTTGCATGTGCATAATTCATGAAATACCAGGACTGCATGGATGTAAGGAGTGCTGCCGATCAAGACTTGCAGATAAAAACTAAAGTGTACACCCACACAAAATGTAAAATGATTGTACTCTGCATAGAGCAACAACTGAAAAGGTGATCGTACAGGACGATCAATACAAAACACAATAAATTATTTAATTTTCTGGTAGGCTCCAGGGCATTTTATACATACAATAATAACTAAATAATCAATCTATAATTTTCATCATTCAGAAATAATACATAAAGTATAAAATTAGTTTATATGGTTTAAACAATAACTTACTAGCATCTTAATAATAAAAAAATACCAGGACTACATATTTGCGAAGAGCCTCGATCAAGGTTTGCAGATAAAATGTAAAGAGCACACCCAAACGTAAAGTGTGATGTGTAAAATGATTGACGCGGAGTGCAGCGCTCGTGCGGAGACTATTATTATGCATTTTGATATCTACATCGGACGTGGACACGGTTTTATACGCTTTTAAACTTATAGAGAAGTCTTCTCATCATAAAATGCTTAACAAGCGCAATATACTTCTTTACTGATGTTTTTATTTATAAAAAATCTCATTTGCTCGATTTTCCATTAAGATATTGGTACCTTTTATTTTGCTATGAATAAAAACCTCTTTGCCGCTATTGATCCCTTAAATCTATGGCTATTTATCAATATATTCTCAGGTCTTGGTAGGGTGCCAACATAGTATTTATAAAAGACTATATTATTTAAGACAAGAAGAAGATTCATGGTAGTAGCACAATTTATTATTATTGAGAACTATTTTTTTTTAAAATATTTATCGTAGATAGTAGATAGTATTGTAAATTGACAATTTTAGCAGTTAACACAGTGTAGACATGTCATGTCAAGTGTCTTGGATGTGTTATAGACTTACAATTTGCGAAAACCATAAAAAAATCGTGGGTTGTGTAAACGAGCAGCCATAAGATATACATTTTATTATCGCTTAGGGACTTGCTTCAGCGCTTACCCGTAAGGAGTTAGTAAACATTTCAGAAAAGTGTTTTAAGTTTGCACTATTCTTTGCACACACGGATCACATTATTCAAAAAAAAAGTTTTAATGCCAATGTTGAAGCTGACGGGGATAATGCAAAAGTGGCATGCATCCCCGACCCCTATGAGATCTAGATCCAGTATTTTTTCATAAGTGAACTTAAAAGCTGAAGAAATGTATGTAGTATATTATTTGCAAAACTTAAAAAATAAATTCGTATAATTTGCAAATAAACAGTGTTTACCATTCTATAACTACATGACCGGACTTTTGACCTAACAGGTAAGATTACTCGGGAGGTCACTGAACTCACATTAATTTATATTTCGAGTTGGTAAGTTTTTGTATTTCCCATAGTAATCAAATTAAATTATGGTTTAAATCAGCAGATATGAGATAAATTCTTAGTAAACCAACTACTATTATAAAAAGTATAATTTTATACATTTAGCAGAGTTTATTATACTTCGTTCTTATCTTAATATCAGTTGCAGACAATGAAATTAAACAGTTTACAAAAAAATATACTTATCGCTTATTTATATTATAAATCAAGCGGGTTTTTTTATTTAAATTATCAATACATTATCAAAAGATGATGTACCTAAGTATCTTTTAAATGCTGTCATTACAAGCTTACCAGAGCCACATAATTATAAAAGAGATTCATCAATGACTAAGGTTGGTTGGATAAGCAAATTGACGTTCAAGATTATATAATCTGTGGTTGGTGGAAATTCTCGCTCAAATTCGTGAGTTCGTGACAATGTGTTCACGAATACGCGTGACAAGCTAGGAGAAAGATAAAACATTGCCACTTCTAGTATTTTTATAACTCTGTTAACGTATAATTCCCTGGTACTCACACGGTAAACGATGCTGTTATTGTTAGTGATACTCTCACGCGCATAATTGTTATGTTAATTTAAATTGAATGAATTTTAAGTACTAATTATGATACGTTTACTGACAAGATTCTTATGTTTATTTTGTATACATTATATTATTTAAATGAGAATACAAAACATCTAATCTGATAAATGTGGAACTAATAATAATAATGGATTACATAATTATGAGTACTATGTAATTTAAAGGCGTTATTAAATTTATTAAAGGGATTCCTTATGAGACCCGAATACAGAAAGCGATAAGTAATTGATGCGGCAATTGTTAGGTTCCCCTCTATAATACATAAGTTCAGTCACCAGCACATCAGGTTATACAAAACTGTCAAAATTCTCCAAATGATTTTAAACCTTAAAATGTTGAACATTAAGTTTAAAATCATCTGAGAAAATTTGTCATTTTGTGGTAACTTGATGTGCTGGCCACCTACTCGTACATAAATTAATCCTTATTTTTCTGTTGCCCAGCAGTGGGACAGAAAAAAGGCAATTTATTTGATTGAGAGGGATTCGATGAGATTGTTACAATGCCTTCTTTCGATCTCCGGAGTGGGCACCATGGGATCATGGGTTTTATTATCATCAACCCATTACATTGTCCCACTGCTGGGCACGGGTCTCCTCTCAGTACGAGAGGGAGTAGGCTATAGTCGACCACGCTAGCCTACTGCGGGTTGGCAGACTTCACACGCCGTCAAGACAATCTCTCAGGCATGCAGGTTTCCTCACGATGTTTTCCTTCACCGTTTAAGCGCGTGATAATTAATTATTAATACGCACATGACTTCGAAAAGTCAGAGGCCTTGGATTCGAACTCGAGACCTTTGACTTGGCAGTCCGATGGTCATATCACTAGGCTATCACTGCACTCTTTTTATTATAAACCCGGAAAATGTTATTGCCACATTAGGCTAGCAGTTCTAAGTACGACTGCTTCACTAGAGATCCTGGGTTCAATTTCAATGTCGAGCAGTGTATTTAGTCATATTGCGATTTTCAATGAAATTTTCAGTAGCATCTCGGATTGTGCCCGGTTTACGGCAAAAGGCTCGCCCTTTATTACATGGGACCTAAATATACCGGTTAAATGTGGGTGTACATTAGCCTAACCTTTGGGGCGATGGATGCGTGAACCATGTTAAATTTATATGGCTTAAGAGGAGTGTCCCTCGCGAACGCAACAATGTTGCACAGTTGTCGCTGTCTCTATCCCTCGCGATGCGAACGCGTGCCCGAGAGGAGAAACAACAATACATTTGCAACATTTTCACGCGTATTTCTTATGTTCCGAATTTTGGAGATTACTCCTATTAATATTGTTAATTCGTAAAAAAAAATCTTGTAAAAATATATTCACTATATTATCTGGGTTTCTTTCGAATCAGAATGTTTCTGTATTGATACATTGTCGAGAAATACTAGCATAAAGTTGGGCCGTTTTTCAACGAAAATTGCCAATCTTTGAGCTCGTGTAACTTTTTAACCGTATATTGAAATGAAATTGTATACTACAGGAACACGTATTTTAATGATAAGATTGTTACTGCAAAATTTCAATGACTTTCATTGTTTAAAATTCAAGCAAGGGCCAAACTACGTTTGTATGGAGCGCGAAGCGGATACTATCCTCTTAATCTAGCCCTGGATTTATCCCATCCTATCCTCAATGCACTTTAGTCCATAAACTACGTCATTGCCTTTAAAATTCACACTGACACACCTTGTTATATAACTCAGTGTCCAAAGTTATTCGCAATACGGAATACTTTAGCTTGCAGTAAGCTTTTTTTTTTAATATTGTGTAAAGTCCACAACACACTGCTCGGTGGTATCAAGGCCATTCACTTTCTCTCTCTCGTTTTGTTTCAGTACTTACATACGGTAGGTTGTGCTAAATAGCTGCCCAGATCGATCGATGGGTTAAGCAATGTTCGCGGCTAAGAAGCAGATGGGTACGCGGTTTTTGGACCTATCAGTGTCTTGAAATTTAGGTTAGTGTTTTAAGACTTATTTAGACATATCTATATATAATGTGACGGAATGTTATTAAACCTTTGGGCAGGGATGTATAGGTACACTCATTATCATCATTATTCATAATCATAATCAACCCATTACTTTGTCTCACTGCTTGGCACGGGTGTCCTCTTAGAATGGTACGAATCTTTAATCGTTTATTTTATATTTTCTCTATAGTCTATATCTATAACATACCATCACGCCTGTGTTCCCCGAAGGGTTAGGCAGAGGTGTACTAATGTACACCCACATTTCGCCGGTATGTTTAGGTCCCATGTAATAGGGGGCGAGCCTATTGCCATTAACCGGGCACAAATCCAGACTTCGAGCTGCTACTGAGAATTTCATAGAAAAACCCAATAACACTTTGCTCGACCTGGGGATCGAACCCAGGACCTCTAGCGTAGCAGTCGCGCTTAGGACCACTAGACTAACGAGGCAGTCCATTGCCTTTAAGGGTAGGCTGTTTGTATGAAGATATCGAGTGAAACATTTGCGGGGTTTGCAAATTTTAAAGAAAAAAGCACTTTTATGGAAAAAAAATATATGTTAATTAAATTGATGACTGCCTCGTTAGTCTAGTAGTCCCAAGCGCGACTGCTATGCAAGAGGTCCTGGGTTCAATTCCCAGGTCCAGCAAAGTGTGTTATTGGGTTTTTCTATGATATACCCAGTAGCAGCTCGGAGCCTGGGTTTGTGCCCGGTTAATGGCAATAGGCTCGGCCCCTATTACATGGGATCTACTAAACATACCGGCGAAATGTGGGCGTAGTTTAATACACCTCTGCCTAACCCTTCGGGGAATACAGGCGTGATGGTATGTTGTGTTATGTTATGTAAATTGATGTAATTTTGATGGTGATATTCCATTAACCTTATTTTACAAAGATTATCCTCAATCTGATGAAAGTAGCATCTAGTAGAACTCTTTATATAATTATGTGTTTTTTGTGACTAACTTTTTGTACATAAACTTAAAGAAATCTCATAACATGATTGCCTAGTACCGACCCTTAACCGCATTCGGACACAAACCTTAACTCCAAGTTGCTACAGAAAATATCATAGAAAATTCAATAACTCTACTCGACCTAGGAATCGAACCCAGGACATTTATCATAGCAGTGCCGCTTACACTATAGCAATAAGGACATTTGACCTATTTATTCTAAGTTTTTTGAGTTGTTTCAAATATTTCAGGCCCTCATTAATACCTTAAAAAAAGAAGAAATTAAAAATGTAGAAATAGTCAATAACTGCATCGTCATAGGCGAAGTTCGAGCATTACTAAGAAGTAGGTATAAAAACGTAGTGTCATCGCGTCGTCGCGTCAAATTAGAAATAATCACGAAAATTAAATATAAATAAAAGGTGCTATTCAGCTTCGTTGATGTCTTTTGTACGTGACATTGCATGTCTAAACATATCGCTAGATAAATAATGTTGTTCAATGTTTTTCACCGATTCAATGTGGTGACGTCATCAGGACACGGTTGGATAGCCGGCCGCGGCTTCCAGCCCACGTTACGCCTGCGCACATCACTTGTTTTTGCTTCATTGAGGTAAGGTCTTACCGACAGCGGGGAGCGGGGAGCGGGGAAATATTTTTTTTTTTGTGCACTCAAAATAATTTAATATTGATATTTTAAGTTCTTTAAATAAATTTAGGTTTAGTCAATCTGAAAGTCCTCGAGGATTCAATTCCCAGGTTGGGTAGAATATTATTCGGATTTTTCGTGAAATTCTTAATAGTAGCTCGAAGTTTCGATTTTTGCCCGGTTAATGACAATAGGCTCACCCCTATAACATGAAACGTTAATTTCTCTAAGAACTGTGGGTGTTCATTAGTACACCTCTGTGTAACCCTTCGTGTAATACAGGCATGATGGTATGTTATTTTTATATTATTAGAAATTAGAATCTGAATAGATGGAGTACGTACTAGCGCATCTTATTCATTAATTTAAGTAAGTCTGTTGCTCTTATAACTTGGACCTAAGCGTAGTTCTTAAAAACAGCCTTCAAGTTTACAAAAACAAGTATTAAAGTCATATTAGTGATTTATTAGTAAACAGACTTCTAATTAATTAAAGAAGAGTAATAATATTTCATATGAGGCACTAATGATTTTAATTACAATTAAAAATATTTTGCAGCTACTTAATAGCATAAAATACATTAGTATATTATTCAAGGATAAGGTTTTCAGAGATTAATTGATACCAAAATTAAGTCACGTTTTATATTACATTTGGTAATGGACGAAGAGGTTATAATTGCGTAGCACATTAAATACTGTATATCTAAAAGGTTATATACTATCTCAATTTAGTGCTGTACAGTAAGAATAAAAACGTGACGTCATATACCGTACCGTATCCCCAAAATTTAGGTATTGCTGTATTGTCCGATGTTTCGCCGGGCGAGCGTATTGCCATTGAAAATATAAAAATATCTCATTCCAATATATTCTAACCTTGCGTTTCCACTGACGTCAAAACATGTTGCAAACATCTATCTAACTCTCAAAGAGTGAGTGGGATAGGTAGTTTTTTGCAACATGTTTTGTCGTCAGTGGAAACGCGAGGTAACAGAAACATTCCCCTTCCTTACAGAATATTATTAAATTAACTAATTTCAATAACTTCTCTTAATTTCTTTATTCATTTCGAGACTTTAAAAAAATCGTTACGGTCTTTAAGTAACATAATTATAATATCTAATCGAAATTACTCTTTATTCTGCACCTGTCTTAAAAATATCAGATGTTTGTTTTTTTTGTTTGTTTATTATTAAAAAAAAATACTTTTAAACTTACACTTAGCAACGCCAAACTGTACCTACAAAAGGTTGTTGGCGACAGTGACGCCCTTTTTAATACACTATACAATTATACAATACAGGAAACAATACCATATTATAAAACGGTACGCTCATACAAGACCGCTGACGGTGAGACCGAAGCCGATATCAACAAAAACTTGGCAGCACTAATTAACAGCGTCTGACTACTGACACCATGATGATTCGCTTTTTGTGAACATCGCAAACATTATGACCGTCTACGGTACGGTGTGAAAGATCATCAATGAAGAGCGTGAACGAACAGAATATTAAGTTTTAACTGAGTCTATATACAGTGATGCAGTGATAGCCTTGTTATATGACCATAGGACTGCCATGTCAAAGGTCTCGAAATTGAATCTAAGGCCTCTGATTTTTCGAAATCATGTGCGTATCAATACTAAATTATCACACACTTAAACGGTGAAGGAAAACATCGTGAGGAAACCTGCATGCTTGAGAGATTTTCTTGACGGCGTGTGAAGTCTGCCAACCCGCAGTAGACTAGCGTGGTGGACTACAACCTAATCCCTCTCATTCTGAGAGGAGACCCGTGCCCAGCAGTGGAACGATATATGGGTTGATGATGATATACAGGGTGGAAGGGACCTCAACGCACAACCGCTAACTAACAGGTTTTTCCTGCAAAAGTGCGATTCCTACACGGTCAAAATGTATGGAACAGCTTTTTTTTTAATAACTTACGAAAAATTTTAAAGCGATTGAGCGTCAATATTCTGTCACAAATCCAGACACCGAGATTTCCCTGAGAATTTCATATAAAAAATCAATGACACTGCTCGACCTGGGAATCAAACCCAGGACCTCTAGCTATAAGAATGAGGCTCATGATGCCCACTCTAGAGTACGAAAGATGGCAGTGTAAAAATTTCTCCTGCCTTCCAGAAAGCCTTGTTATAAGAAGTAATAGTTTGAGAAGAAGAGCAAGTTCTACCAAAAAATATATTCAATATTATCCTTGTGAAATGTTACCCAAAATTAAGTAATAACTCAGCCACTCCAAAAATATACTACATTCGCAACGTCTTTTTAAAAACCTCGAGAAAATATGTCTTCGGGACACGCGATCTTTAAAAAACTTATGACTCAACATAAAAAATACTGTAATGTGCCATAATTAACGTGCAAAAGGGTTCCGTAGAGAATTAGGGAGGTTCTTGTTTGATTACCTGCCTCGGGAGATGTTGCCAGGGTAAAAAAATACGCTTTGATAGTAGCGGCTCAGCGTACTAACGAGGTTTGGAAAGATTTTTGATAGCCAAGAAAAAAATATAAAAACCCGTCTCGGTTTACGAATCTGATTGGCATCTGCTACTCATGTTACTACGTCTTTTACAGATAACAAACGTTCAGAGAATCGATGTACTTACTTACTAAACTCTTTTAAATTTTGAAAAATTAGACGGTTGTCATTTTATTTTAGCAGCCGCGTAAGAATAGAATATTATTTATTTATTGCACTATACTTACAGTGAAGTTTAGTGCAGTGATAATGACCATTTGACTGCCCAGTCAAAGATCTCGAGTTCGAATCCAAGGCACGCACCCTTGACTTTTCGAAGTCATGTGCGTATTAATGATTAATAATTATCGTGAGGAAACCTGCAAGCCTCAGATATTTTCTCGACTGCGTATGAAGTCTGTCAACCAATAGCTTAATCCCTCCCATTCTAAGAGGTGACACGTGCCCAGCAGAGGGACAATGTAATGGGTTGATAATGATGATAATATTAAATATATAAGTAATTGTTTAATTTTAGAATTATGAAAGGTGTTACGAATCGAACTTCGAACTTATTTAACATCACCTTTTTGGATTTTATTTTGTCTTCTAAATTCAAAAGTACTGACAGGTAGTTTTTGACTAGTGAAGTTCTCGGATTCACACATATTTTTTTTGTAAAAGTATAAAATAAACTGTGGCTTCAACTGATTCCAGCGCCTTTTTCATTCGTAGTTACGCTCAGTAACAAAAGGCTTGAAAATAATTTTGTAGCACCTTAACTACCTATAAAATAATAAATCAATCAGATTTATTTTATTGAGAAATCAAGGATACTAACCTGTTTCAATAATTTAAATTAAAACCGATCGGATTTACGAGTTCAATATTCTGTATACATTATACTAAATAGGTGCGGTATTTAAATTTGGACTTGCGTCTGCGTCTGAATTAATTTAAAAAATATATCGCTGCTTCAATTCAAACCACGTATCAAAAATACACTTTCAGAAGAGCTAATTAAAGAAAAAAGTAGAAACTATTTTTTGTCTAATGCTTCTTATTTTATAACAATATATAAATATTTGATATAAAATAATAATTTCAATTTTTTTAATGATTTGGTAAATTTTTCAATTTCTTGCGATGATAAACCGAAATTCAATGACCAAAAAATTAAAAGTCTAATTTGACCTATTCCATTGCATCAGGTTAGTTGGTACCAGGGTCCCATAATATAAAAGAGATTAATTCGCAAGTGTTCGAAAACCTCAAAGTTCAGGACTGCACCACACTGGTGAGGCATAAACAAGTCCGATATTTACATTCTAGTCACGTTGGTATCGATAAATCTTTATTCACACATACCTACGTTTTATTGTTTATTACAAGTAATATGCATAATCATAATGATTTCTATTTAATCTGTTTAAATCTGTTTTGTAGAATACATAAAATTAACATAAACTCCGCTATTCAACGTTTTAATATCTATATATATATTACCATTATATTATCAGACGGAACAGTCTGCTCCATAAGCTTCGTGGTCGAGCGAATGGCATTCAGCATTATAGGTCATGAGTTGATTTCCTCGTTGACATTTATGCATGTGAGATTTAAGTAAATTTTGTATTACAAGAGTAAATTCTATTCTTGTAATGAAAAAAAAAAACATTTAGATACGTTGGTATAAAAAAATCTATATAGGTATAAATATTGCCTCATTTATGTCCAATATTATAATTTATATACTACTACTGCTATCCTGAAATATTGTGGAAGAAAATAAACACTTAATTTATTTTTATTTATTATTTATCTGAATTTGGGTTGTGTTTATACCGACGTGATATTGGCAATATAAATAAATGCCATAGGTAAACCTATCTCTGATCGTAACTCGAAAACACGACTGCTATAGTCCTGTTTTCTATAACTGGGTTGGCTTATAGGCCTTTCGGCCCCCTAGGATGTCGATAACATCCTACAGCCTAAAGTTCTTATTAAAACCGTTTAAATAGTACTTACTTTATAGGGTTTATCTCTGGTCAAAGACTTTATAGTGCAATAACCAAACGGCTGCCTACTCCTTCAAAACATTCCGATACTGAATAAATACGGTCAATTAAAAGTAAAAAACACTGTTGCTAAATAATTGTATCATTAAAGTAACCACCTATAAAGCTGCTAAAAAGTTTAACATTGCCGCAGATAAATCTACATGACCGACAAAGGTTGTAGAATGTCTCGAATAAAGGTCCATTTGATATCGAGTTGTGCAACCAGCTACAATCAACCTGGTACACAAATAACAACATCGTACCGACTAACGCGCTCGGCACAAAAATATAAACGCTCACTTACATTGCACACCAAATGTGGAATATTTCTAGTGTTAAATAGAGTGGCCAGTAGCTAATGTCCTTGCAAAATCCTTTTACGTCGATTACAGTCGTTAATCGATATGTTCTTAGAACACACTTTATCTCTATCGGTAAGTGTCCGGTTCAATTAACAGATCTAATCAAGATTTAAACCTTTTTTGTACAGATACAGGAAGCAAACTGTGTCAGTTTTTTGTAGATTTCTCATTAAAATTAGTCAGTATTAAATCTCCCTAATTAAATTAAAATAAAAACTTACCGAAAAAAGTCCTATCCGGGCACCAGCAGTGACAGTTCAAACGGTAATAAACAGAAAAAAAAACATAAATACACAGCACTAATCACAGACCGAGATCTCAACCAATAGCTTACAGATAAACAACACGATAAAAATACCAGAAAAAAAAAACCTGAACACTTATTTACAATAATGTAATTAATTTCACTACACTATTTTTTTAATATTATTTTTTGTTGGCAATTACTGCTAGCACAGACACAAAATCGGCGCGAAATTTGACAGTTCAAAATTCAAGATGGCGTACACCCGCTCTCGTCTATACCTCGAGGTCGACTGAATGAGTTAAATCAAATTGGCGAGTGAGAGAGCACCTATTACGTAGATAAAAGGCTTTACCGCATATGTATGAGGCTGTTTGCAAGGAAAACGGCTTAGAGATACATTTGGGCGAAGGTGTTTGTCATACTGCCAAATTGGTTAATGCTATGGAGATTAGAGACATAAGGTATGATGTCATGTGTGGATGTTAACACTCATTAGTCGACTGGTTTGTTTTTTTTTGTGAATTGGCGCCCTGTGGTCAGTTCTCCGAAAGCCTTTTATGAGCTTATGAGCGTAAAAATCTTACATTCATACACACACACGTAATTCTTCACGCTAATTATATCGTCCATTATAAATTATTATTATCAAATTATACCTATACTTATGTGTTAACAGATTGGTATTGTGCCTAATTGGTTACTTCTTACTTAAAAAGTTAAAAGAGAGGATGAAGCGATAAGCTAGCATCCTCTTTGAGGTAGGTATGAGGGTTAGGGATGTAGGGTTTAGGGAATTTTGAGTGATAAAGTAGTGAAAGTCTTGCCGTTTTAGATAGTATAGCCAAAGTGTTGCCGTCGAAGTATATATTTGACACTTTTGTTCCATTCACGCTTTCCGGAATAAAAGACGGAGCGATTACATTAAAATGTCCATAAGAAAACAAAATAAGTAGGGAATTTATTCAGAAAACTAGAGTATATTACTTTTCAATTTAAAATTGTCATCCAGTGCAATCTGGACATTGCAGTTAACAAGTTTAGTCAGAAATAGTCAATAGGACATAATTAAGTACTCATAAATAGACAATACTTTATAAAATGTTTTTTTATAGGATAACTCGGCAAACGATCAGGCGAGCTACCTGATGGTAAGTACAGTTTGTTCGAAATAAGTAAGCGGATCGGAAGTTAGCCGTTCCGAACTACCGCGGTGCTAAAATCGTTTAATTAAGTGTTTTAATATATAAATATCGAAATAATTAAACAAAATAATTAGAAATGTGAAACATATACGACTCTAATTATGTTTACACCGACTCTTTCTATTAAAATTTCCCACTTCTAAACCACTTGCAGACAACTTCCGATCGGCTTACTTATTCCGAACAAACTGTAGTCATCGCCGCCCATGGACATCTGCAAAACCAAAGGTGTTGCAGATGCGTTGCCAAGCCTATTTGGGGAAAGAGAAAAGGAGAAGGAACGGGATTGAAGGAGGAATTGGGCCTCCGGCCCTCTCGCTCGCGGAACGAAACGCAGTAGCGAAAGCTTGTGATTTAAAAAACCTACCGGTGAAGTATGGGTAGACATCAATATTCCTCTGCCAAATCCTACGGAGATAAGGCGTGATTGTGATGTTATGCTCGATAAGTTGACGACAATTTACTTAGCAACTGTCGCGGTGAACGGCCTAACCTAAACGTCACCGGTCCCTACTTGAATGACTAATAAAATATAATATTTACAGTATGTTCTAATCTGGGACTTTCTAAAAGGCGTGTTGCATACAGGCGGTACATGAAGCTCATAATGAGAATAACACGGCTTTCCTATTAAACGCGGCGAACAAAATAGTATACTGTCGCTTGCGCAAGTTATTTTGCAGTCCATTGAGATACAAATATATACGTTTTTTTAATGTTGTTCTGGGGTGCCAAAATTAGATTTTCATTCATTTCATTCATTTAGATGAATTAAGTATAATTTATTTATTAATTTATTGACACACCAACGACTTATTCACTAATCATTACATTAAATATATTCAATTACGACAGTTTTGCGGTGAATTCGTCACATAGGTGTGCACAGCACTTGTAAGTATAATAAGCTTTCGAAGAACCGAATTATTAGTGTGGTTTATATAATACTATAAATTTGCAATATAAGCTATCAGCTTATAAAACTGATTTAACTCCACTTCATGCGTACCGCTGAAATGTGGTTAGAGCTTCCCGAGTGGGTCTTCCCCGAAGGATATAATATGTGTGTCTTTATCACGAGTGAATCGGTTTCTTATAGGCAAGCACGCTTCATCATAGATCGCAGTGTCGTTTAACATTAAGGGGACTGGCAGTCAAGCGTAGGCCTATCATGATTCAAAGATTTATTGCATACTAATTGTACAAATATAGGTGTTACATAAATGTTGTTAGGTTCTTATTACTTAGCGACCTTTTACAAGCATTGCATTATATATGGAGGGCTAAAATTACTATTACATTATTTATTTATTTAAGTTAAGTTCTTACTTTAATACCTATTTATCTATCAAAGAATATAATTCTTGAATTATTTATTAAATATTTATTATTATTACTTATTTTAATAAACTCGCCGACAGCGCGTACTAAGTACATAATTATTGTATATGCTTTTCGCATAATGAGAGGTCGACTGATACTGGTCATTTATAGCATGATGTCCGCGACATCACTTGCGTGAGGTACGGCTGCTAAAGCTGCAGCCCACATACGAAGTATGGGGGGCAGGGATCTATGTATCAAAAGTAGGGAGGGGCGAAGAGTTGCCGTTCTGTACGTGGTAATATTCAGTTATTCTGTGCTACGACTTTACATGTATACACAAACCGATACCTGCTAATATTCACAGAGTGCGACGCAGTGTGAGATTCGCCTAAAAGTCCGTTCCGTAATCTTTTCTCTGTACTTTGATGTCCGCTATTATTTCAAGGATGAAGTCCTTTGACGAAGTTCTTTAAGTAAGTTTCGAAGTTACTTAAAGTATTTATTAAGATCTATATCACTCGTATCACCAAAAATCACTCTAATAAATACTTTAACTTTGACGACAATAGTGTGGGCTATACGTTTCTAAATCCGTTATCTGACAATTGTTATTTCTTATATTACCTATAACGTGTTCTTTCTCCTAAATAGAAGTCATAAGTCCCTCCTGCTAAGCCTTACTGCTAAATCGGATATGTTTAAATTGTTTTTCTCATATTATTACGTGTACAACTGTTTTTTGTCCCAAATTAATAAAATGAAAAGTTTTAAGCCTCTCCCGCTACGCCTTACGCCACAGTACAATTTCTTCGCACATTTCTGCTCGACTGTACTTCGCAGATAAGGCAGCACGCACCTACCGTCGCATTGTCACAGGTCCACCCACCTCGTGTCCACTAATAGCTGATTGGAAAATAAAATATTACATTATTGACCGCATCGGTTAGCTCGATCTAAACGATACTGCGAGTTAGGATAATAGCTTGGCTTATGAGGATTCGATGTAGGTGTAATCGATATTAGAAACTTATTAATTTATTCATACACACATAGTGGGTCCTAAATGGAGACATAACATAACATACCATCACGCCTGTATTCCCCGAAGGGTTAAGCAAAGGTACTAATTTACTAATGTACATTGGGTTATAGCTGTTACCTGACCCACCCTTGATGGGCCGGCGGCGTCTAAGTGGGTCAGGTAACAGCTTTAACCCACTGTACATCTACACTTCGCCGGAATGTTTAGGTTCCATGTAATAGGGGGCGAGCCTTTTGCCATTAACCGGGCACGAATCCAGAATCCGAGATGCTAGGTACTTAGCATTTCATAGAAAATAACACTGCTCAATCTGGGGATCCAATCCAGGACCTCTAGCAGTCGCGCTTAGGACCACTAGACTAATGAAGCAGTCCTGCACAGGCGAAATGGAGATATTATTACTTTATTCTAATAAGGAAAATGCAGACCATTATTAACGAACGCCAAGATTTAAAAAGATGAGACCGTTGAGATCTTATTATGACTTTGTGCTGAAAACTGTGATCAGACATCTCTTATAAATTGCACTTTTTACCCATCACGGGCGAATATAGTTCTTTTTTAGTTCGGAAAATCTTCATGGTTCGTTCGCCGCCTGGGAACGCGGCAGATATCGGACTCGTACGCACGGCTACACATCAAGCTATACAAAACCAGTTTACGCTGGCCTATTGTTGTTTGGAGAGCTTATCCAATGCGAGATCAGCTTAAACTGGATTTTTATAGGTTGACCTGTAGCCATGGTACCAACTAAAACTAAGTTTAACCTGAGTTCTGACGGCTTAAATCGTCCTAGAGCCTGGCTGCTATTAGGATACAAAAAGCTGGATTCATGAACTAATTACCTTCTGAACTACGAACCCTGCTCGTTTTTGGCGATAATAGCTCGGCTCGTTGGGAAAAATAGGTATCTATTACTATTAACACGACGTAAAGTAATACTTAATGATGAGAGGTGCGTGCCTTCGATTTAAAGTCGAGATCTTTGGCTTGGCAGTCCAACAGTCGTACCACTAGGCTATCTTTTTTTTCTTTTTTTTAAAAAAGCTACTTGCAATGCGGGTCACACATTACTAGTATTCTTGTTAACCCCTCGTGCTAAGCTAAATGCTTGTGTTACGAGTGGGTTGACGTCGGTAGCGCAATGGATGGGTTCGAACCGGCAACCACATGATCACAAGTCCGACGCCCTAGCCATTAGGCTACCGCCGCCCGCTTTAAGTTTAATCTATCACTGCTTGTCGTATGAAGTAGGTTAGTACAGTACCTAACTGTTCCGTCACAGATATAATAATACTAGCTTTTGCCCGCGACTTCGTCCGCGTGGAATAGTTGTTCCCCAAACCCGTGGGAATTTCCCAAAATATCGTTATAATTTAAAGCCTATATGTTATTCTGACGTATAAACAATAATACTTTAAAGTTTCATCAAAATCCGTTCAGTAGTTTTTGCGTGAAAGAGTAACATACATCCATCCATCCATCCTCACAATCTTTCACATTTATAATATTAGTAGGATAGGATATCTTACTATAAGTTCCGTCCTGTAAATGAGACAAGACGAACGCTGACAGACCGAATCCTTCTCAAGAGCCGGCTATGGGATTCTGTTGGTAGGTAGGTATTTTTTTTTTTTTTTTTTTTTTTTAAAAAAAAGCTTACTAGCAATGTGGGTCACACATTACTAGTATTCTTGTTAACCCCTCGTGCTAAGCTAAATGCTTGTGTTACGAATGGGTTCACGTCGGTAGTGCAATGGGTGGGGTTCGAACCTGCAACCACATGATCGCAAGTCCGACGCCCTAGCCATTAGGCTACCGCCGCTTTCCAGGTATAACAGGTGTTTAGTGGTTTAAGAAATCAGTCGGACTACACGAAAGTTAGTTTGAAGGCATCTAGATAAATTTTGTAAGAGAGTATGTAACGCAGACAGAATTTACCGGCTCTCAGAATTTTTTCTCATCATTTCCCGACGTCTTTGATCAAGAGGCTTTATGGAAACGGATTTCACTGCAACATATTTCATTATTGCAGCGCCATCTGTTGGCCAATAGTTAATAAAATATCTGCCATCTTTTGTCGAATAGATACATTAATGTGTAGTTTACTACTGTTCTGATTATACCTAGCGCCCCTAGTGTTAAATCTAGAGAAACTAAAATGTAGTTACCGCGCATTATACTACAAAATTAGCAAGACCCCGTTACCCATAGACGTGATAAAAATATATAACAATGTAAATCTGTCGGGCTACCTGTTATTATGTTCGCATTGACATTCAGCTCAGATGAAAAAAAAACACCTAGCTTCCGAAATGTGACATTGTTGACCTAAATTTTGTTAAATCTAGTCAATTTTAGCGTTAAAAAGGATTATAGGAATTCAATATTTTTGAGCAATACTCTTAAGCAAATAATTATTTTTATAAAAATATTGTGTTGTGAAGATCCTAAATATTTTAGTCTAAAAACCCAAATAGTTATCTAGTCTTATAATGTTACAAAATCTACCTAATTACGTGCCGTGCTAACTATTCATTATGAAGTTATAAATTTTATATAAATACTATTTCTTGATATTTCCCTGTTAAAATAGTTTCTAAATAATTGTAGAAATTTAAATTCTTCCAAAATGTCTTTTGTAAAATGTTGTTTTGAAGCTGGAGAGGGCCACGATTTTTTGGATTCGTTCGTGCAAAAATGTACTGATCCGGGCTGTAAGTAATTTAGCAAATTATCAATAACTAAGCTTCGTGAATATGTTACATAATTTAATTAACGATTATTGGCGCACCGTCAAGAATGGTCTATTGTTATTTTCATCTGCATTATTGATTACCTTCTTATAATTGCCGCCAAGGGCTAACTTCACGCAATCTAGCACTTCCGTCCGAGTTTCGTTCCGTAGTTCGTTCGATCCGTTCCGACTTTTACTCTGCTTCCGAATATTACGGAGTGCCAAAATATTTAAAAAATCAGATTATACGAAGCACATTGTAATAAATGAAAATAATATTTTTAGTAGTAATACAATATAAAATAATAAAATGTAATTGTAACTTTAATTTTTCAAAACTTAATTTAGAAACTTACTTTGGAACGCAACCCAAAAAAATCGATTGACTGACTCAGAGACAGTGTCTTGTAATCTAGTTTTTAGCTAGACAGTATTTTTCTAGTTATAATATAAGTACATAAAGCAAAAGGAAACAATGGCTGGTATGTCCTATTTTAATTATAACCCAATTAATCTAAATTTCCCATAAGAATTTTGTTTACAAATCTGGACGTTGACGTATGTTGAGCGAGTGGCGCCATCTTGCTCTTGACTGCTGTCACTAACGATAGAAAGCGTGTTTTTATGGCGTTTTTCCAACTTTTAGCTGTGATTTTCTCACAAATAATCAAAGAAAACGTTGCCAAGTAGTGTATAATAAACTCAAAATGCGATCAAGAGTTGTACGTTCATAAGTTTCATACTAAATTTGTGTTACAAGTGAAAGGAGCCAAATTACCGAAATGACGGCTACAACAGTGCAAAATCAGGCTAAAACTAGCACGGCGACGCCTGCTAAGGCTCAGAAAACATATGGGAAGATAATCCTTACGTTATACAACTGCCTTTTACCTGAAGCAGTGTTCAAGGAAACGCCCTCACAATCCGATGGCCTTGACATCGAAACAGAGACAGATCTTCGTATCCTGGGATGTGAGATGATTCAGACTGCCGGAATCCTCCTCAAGCTGCCTCAAGTCGCTATGGCTACAGGACAAATCTATCTCCAACGATTCTACTACTCAAAGTCATTTGTGAGATATCCCATGGAAACAATGGCCATGGGCAGTATCTATTTAGCATCTAAAGTTGAAGAAAAGCCATGTAGAATTAGGGATGTGATAAATGTCTTCCATCATATCAAGCAAGTGAGGGCACAGAAAAATATTAGCCCCCTGATTGTGGATCAAAACTACATTGAATTGAAAAACCAAGTTATCAAAGCAGAAAGAAGGATTTTGAAAGAGTTGGGATTTTGTGTACATGTGAAGCACCCACACAAGCTTATTGTAGTGTACCTTCAACTATTGCAATATGAGAAGAACCGTCAACTGATGCAAATGGCATGGAATTACATGAATGATGCTCTACGCACTGATGTCTTCATGAGATTCCCACCAGAGACTATTGCTTGCGCTTGTATTTATTTAACAGCGCGCAAGATTGGTCTGCCGCTCCCAAACAACCCACACTGGTTTCTCTTATTCAAAGTCCCAGAAGAAGATATCAGGGAAGTCTCAATTCGGATTCTTCAGCTGTACAAGAGGACTAAAGTTAACCCTGAGGAGTTAGAGACCAAAGTTGACATGCTACGTAAGGTATATCAGGCTAACAAACACATCCAAGCTCAAAAAGAACGAGAGAACTCCAAAACGGAGGAGAAGAAGGTAGAATCTCCTACTGCATCAACATCTAAAGATAGCAACAGAAGAGATTCTAAGAAGGACAAGTCACCTAAGACTCCCCCATTATCTTCTAAATACCATAGCAGTCATAAATCAAAGAAGGAGCGGAGATCCCGTTCCCCATATGAACGCAAGAGAGAATATTCTAGTAGTAGCAGCAAAAGACATAAGTCCCGTTCCAGGGACAGAGAGGTTGACCGATCCCGGGAACGCAATAGGATGGACGACAAGAGAGGCCGTGGGATGTCAAGGAAATATGATGACTATGAACGATCTAAATCTAGTAGGGATAATAGAGATGATAAGAGGAAACATTGAGACTGTATGATAGCTTAACTATTACTTGGAAATAAATGCTGGTTTTAAAGCAACTGTTCTTTATTTTATCTCTTCCCATGGTCGCCCCCAGATTCACTCCATCCCTATATAATAGTAAATAGTATAGATTTGTAATAGAAATAATCTGTATTTTAATCAATTCCCTTATCACTTACTAGGCTTCTATGCCATCTTTTTTTGACTACGCACCCATATATGTCTTACAGCACCATAGCTTTTCATCTTGCTTTTTTTTTATTAACATACACAGTCCAAAGTTTATTAAATTTTATAAAATCCTTGACTCAGATAAGATCAACCATTATTATATTACAATGTACTTAGTTTCTTTTAATATTTTTGCTTTTTGGTGTACAATAATAATGACTACCATATATGTCTATTTAGTAATTATTTGTATAGTCAGCATTTAATATAGGTATTGCAGCGAACAGACTGTTCATAATTAATTATAATAATAATACTGGTGAAATGTGGGTGTAAGGTGTACATTAGTACACAACTGCCTAACCCTTTGGGGAATACAGGCATGATGGTATGTTATAAATATCTTGCGAATTTGACTTCTAAGATTCGAGTTTTCATTCACCCTTCTATCTGCACATGGCAAAAACAGATGGCCCGTTTTTTTAACATCCTCTCCTCTACAAATGATCAACAAACTACAAACATGTCACAAATGTCACCCTTCAAGTCATCCCTTTCCAGCACAATCTATTTCGGGTGAGTGGGCAATGATTTATATTTAGCTAGTTTGAGTCGAGCCGCGACCCGATCGTTGCCTGTGCACTGCCGATCATAATATTAACGGTTTTAAAATTGATAGGTCTGATTTTGAAGTGCTTAACTGGTTATGTAGCCTTGGTATTTTGTGATAAGTTTTCAAAAATACTCAGAAATCTGATAGTACTTAGGTTTAATTAATAAGCGTCTTTTAAGCGGGTAGACCGATGAAATTAACGTCATATTTTGTGCTTATCAATATGGTATAGCTTTGCCGCAAATAAAGTGGCACATATGTAATAAATCAGTATTGTATTAGGCCAATTTCTAACAAATAAGCCCTTGGTCCTTTATTATTGGCAATTTAGGACCCTCTTCCAACAAACGTTTCTTGAGAAAGTTTTGAAGTGAAGTGTGTAAACTGTTACCCCGTTATAGCCTGATACCCATACATATCGGACAATAAAATGGGTTGATGATGATTTTCTAAGATAGATAATTACTGTCTAATATCTGAAAATAAATTGGAATACAGCGAGAGTATCATGATCTATTCTAGGAAGCTATGATTTGTTTAGTTGGTAAAACAAACACATAGGACCAGTTTTTGGATCGAAGGACCAAAATTGACAAATATGTCTTCTCGTACTAACACTTTATTACACCCCAGGAATTTTGATGTTGTTTAAGATAGATTGAGAGTTAACTTGCTTAACATTTTATAGGGCACCGATCAATATTGACGATGCGTAGAGAATATTGTCCCTAGCCTACAAAAATGATTGATTTAAACCTAAGTCTTGTTAAGTTTAGGCGTTGCTCACATGTACTAGTTTTCAATAACGTCTTATAAGGGCAGCAAGTTCCTTGCAATTTTAGTGCTCTAAAAAAATTTATTTTTTATTCAGTATCTTCAATCGGTATATGTATTAGTAGTAGTTCCCCGTTGGACTTAGGCTTTCCTTAGTGCACGCTTTCCTTTTTCTTAAAAGCTACATTTGACCAAAAGGACCCGTAAGACCCCGAAGATCTTTATACTATGTATATTAGTTGCTTTCTTGACATAGTTTTCACGTTCGATTTAGATAAGAGATTAGCTGTGCCCCGTGGTTTCACCCGCTTCGCCCCGCTCCTAAGGATAGTAGCGTGATGCTAGATAGCCTATAGCCTTCTTCATGAATGTGGCTATCATATACGTAAATAGTTTTGCAAATCCGACTGGTAACTCTAGAGATAAGCACTTTCAAATAAATAAAACATTACAGCTTTATTATACCTACTATTAGTTATATCTATAGAGATTATAGTTAAAAATGGATTCGAATTTATAATTAAAGCATTCGAGTTATCTTTTCTCGCGCCAGGCGGTTGTTTGTCTCACAGTTATGGGTATTTTGGTGTCGGTTTATTCTTGAATAATATGGCTGTATGATTAATTAAAATAACAGATACTCTCCGCCAATTCAACAAACAAAATAATACTTTATGAACTACAACAAAAATCCATGTTACAGATAGATCTTAACGTTTTTAGATAATTATGTTATGATGATCTCATACTATCTAGTCTAGGTCTAAATCTATCTAGACAGTACATCTATGATTCACTATTGTTCACCTGCCCCGACTTACGTCTGTTGACCGAATTATATACTATCGCAGCTTTTATTCGGTGATTGTATATCTACATTCTAGAAAACCGTGCTATATTAACTAGAACAATAAACTTATTTGCGAAAGATGTTAACATAAAATACTTAAATATAAAAATTGGGGTCTTTAGATACCACTTGGCTAATGTTTAATTAAATATAGATTGGTCTTTGCATATCAATGGCTGGCAGTCTGTAACCTTAAGAGAAAGATAATTTCCCGAAGGAACGCGAAGCGTAAGATAAATTCCGATATTCTACTAAGAACTTCCTAACGCTCGAATCTCATAGGAATCGAAATCATTAGTGCAAAGGACAGGTCCTTTACACTCAGCACACGTGCAGACGACCGATTACCAATCTCGCAGTCAACGGCTTACGCAGTTAAGTAGTACTTAAACATACTTTTCACTTGCACATAAGTGCATAAATATTCTATTCGCCGAAATTCAATGTGTCATCATAATAATATATCAATATATCAGTGTAAACTCAGCCCTATGTGTGTTATCATCTGGTGACTGGTCTTATCACAGAGCATGATCCCGCTGTAGTGTAGTGTACGTTATTGTGTCACACAGTTGTGGTAGACATCCTGACGAACACGTAATAATATTAACGTTCAATTTTGTGTAAACTGAAAAATAGTTTAAACTCTGACATAAAATAAAATTTATGAATGACTGTAAAATAAATGTTTATCAGTGTTTTCGTTGTTAGCAGTAAAAATGAGTGATTCATGTTGTGTTTATAATAAATTGAATAATTACCACGTCTAATCCAGTCAAAATCTAGTATTCGTAGGTTTTAGTCAGTGCTCCATTGTTATAGTGACCCATATTGAGGCTTTTGAGTCACATATTTACCTAAATTGTGGAATTTTTGGTTTGGTAATAAAGATTGAATAACGTGAGAATTTGAAGACACGAAAGGAAAAATATTTGTTGCGAAGAGTGTTGTTAAACTTCTTGATAATTTAAAAAATTGCAAATACATATTATCAGATATAAAACAAAAATTACGAAATTACATATTTCACGTCATAAGTATTTGATTATATTAGATTTAAGTCTCAATAATATTATTATAATAATTATTTATTGCATAAACAAACTTGAAGGGAGGAATCACAGTTTTCCTCATAAGTACATACCTATAAATAAATTATAAATATATATATTAATAAACATTAGCCGGTTTTAAAACATTGTGCAAAGAAAATATTTTGTATACAGGCAAACAAGTGTTTAAATTATCTAACATTTGAAAACACCATTATATTGTTTGAATAAGAGATCTAATTACCTACCTTAGAGAAATAGTATTCTTATACAGGTCATATCGTATTACTAGTGCTACTTATATTTAGCAATATGTTCGTAAAACTATAAAATAGAAGCTTCTATCCGCCGCTCCTTCTATCTTGCTATCAGTTTTGGTTTAGTAATTTACGGACTAAACACATATTTTTATTTCAAAGAACTCGTGTCTGTGATTATTTTGACCTTGTGCACTTTGAAAAATGTTAATAATTATTTATTTAAACGAACGACCTTTGCAATACGTACTTTTAGACAGCTACATTAATGTTTGGCGTTATTATATAAAGATATACTTTACATAATTATATTAAAATCTACATAGATGCCTATATTCTTCGATAGGACCAAAGGACCAATCCGACTAATTAGAGCTTAACAAAGAAGATAAAATACATTACCCTGTTAGAAATACGTCAATATTTTTGTGTACTTAAGGCAAAAAAACAACTCACTTTAACGTCACAGAAACCTGCCAATCTTCTAGGATATCATAAGTTTAAAACTGGTTTATAACAATGTTAAGAATACAAAGAGGCGTGTAATGAAATGCTCAAAGGGCTAGGGTACAAGTACCTAAGTAAGTGATGAGAACTAGGCTCAGAATCTTCTTAAGTGCCATAAAGTGATAACCTAGTGCCATAAAAATGATGCCAATGAGAAAAATAGCTCATCGAGCGTGTTTCATAGTCAGTAGGACAGTTTATATGACATGTAAGTATATATATAATAGATAAGGAATCAATAAGGACCACTTATTGTCATAAAATTGATAATTGTATCGAGATTGTTTTAACTTATCAGTTTTCATTGGTTTTGACATAATTCTAAAGATATATATAATATCCATTATAAATATATGTATATGGGACACGTAATTTTTCTTTGGTCCTAAATTTAATCTTCAATATTTAAACGCCACCAGTATTATCATCTCAGTTGCTGCAAAACATTTTACGATCTCAGCAGGAGACCTCTACCAACCTCATGATTGGTCAAGTGGTTAACTTTTTCCAACAAAATGACTTCAAGCTGTATCTTTCTCTCCCAGGCTGCTGTGGCTGTTGTTCCGCGCTGCGACCCCGCTACAAGCGGCTGGTGGACAACATCTTCCCTGCGATGCCGCAAGATGGGCTCGTCAAGACTAACATGGAGAAACTCACGTTCTACTCGCTATCGAGCCCCGAGAAACTGGACAGGATCGGAGAATACCTTTTTCAGAAGGCCTCTAGGGACATATATAGAAGACGACATGGGTAAGGACTAAGGAGTTCTAGCGCCTTTTTTTGGTATAATAACATGATAAAAAGCATTCCTAATGGTAAGTGGCACGTAGTCTATAGTCGCCAATAACACCAATAGTATCACTCGCGCGTGCCTCACATTTGAGATGTTGTCCAGCACTGTCTTTCAAAACTGCAACACAATAACGTCAGCACGTTACTACTTAGCTCTGAATAAATATCGATTCCCCATAACATCACAAATTTGGAACCGAACGCACTGCCACTCGTCTGGCTATCCAGTTTACGCCGGCCTCTTATTGTATGGAAAGTGCATACAATGCGAGATCATCTTAAACTGGATTGTATAGCTTGACCTGTAGCCGTGAGTACCTATTTTAGAGTCTAATTTTAAATAGAATAATAATGTTGACTTTGACTTTGAATGCTGTTAAAGCAAGGTTCGCACACCTCTAACCTTACCGTCTATCTTACTCTTACTTATCAGAATATTATCGTTTCTGTCGATGTCGAGTTTAACTGTGATACTTGAGAGTCACAGTATTATCACACTTATGACTTTATCATCGTTAGAATCGTAGGTGAAATATATTGGAAATAATAGTGTGTATTTATGCACGCACAAAATTTGCAAGTCGCAAGTCATTGTATAGGAATATCGATGGTTACCACAAAATGAAAAAATTTCTTAGTTGATTTTGAACTTAATCTTCAACATTTTAAGGTTTAAAATCATTTGGAGAAATTTGAGAGTTTTGTTTAACTTGATGTGTTGGCGACTGCACATCCTTAACACTCCATATGGGTCATAGAAATTTTCGATGTCTACTGATACAATACAGCTCATTGTAATAAGTTAGTTTACATTACATACATAATCCGCCTATAATGTTCTCACTGCTGGGACACAGCCCTCCTCTCGGTGAGAGGGCGTGGGTCATAATCCACTACGCGGGCCTAGTGCGGGTTGGTAGATGCCACATGTCTTTGAATTTTTGATTCTAGGACATGTTAGTTTCGGCCTTTACCGTTTTGGGAACAGTGGAGATGAAATAATTTGAACAAAGTAAAGCACCTGTCTGGGTTCGAGCCGATGACCTACAACTCATAAGTCGCGGACGTTACCAGTGCTCCTCCACGACCGCTCCTAAGTTAGTTTGTGGTGCGGAAAATCCTCACAGGTTTTCCGGCCTCAGGAAACCAATGTTTTCGCCTTGTACTAGTCTGGGACTATGGGCATTAACATTCTCCACAACTCAATACTATAAAAGTGTTTGGTATGTTATGAAGCAGTCATAAATCTCATGTTTATTGCTAACTACAAAAGGAGCCTTACTGATAAGACACCATTATCCCAGATATTATCTCATAAAAGTGCGCCATAAGAATTGTGTACTAACTTACTAGATACTCACTGGCTTCACACTAAGCGCCCTTTGGTTGTAAAGCAATGAGTCAAAAACTATGGCGCAAAATATTGGCGAACTTTGGTCAATAATAATGACGAACTTTGAAGTCAAAGTCAAATGTTCTATTTAAATTAGAACACTAAAGTAGGACAATAATTACCACCATTAACGACGCACTTTGGTCAGCAAGAATAGCGCCTTTTGAACCAGTATGGCGAATTTTTGTCAAACTTAATGGCGGACTTTTTTGAATCATTGGACAACAACAGTTTATGGCCAACTTTGTTCAAGTAATTAACCAACATTGAATGGTGCTATATGGCTCATGATGCCAACTAGGTAAAACTATAAATATGTTTTTCCAGTTTCGTGATAATAGCCATGGAGGCTATGGACCAGCTGTTGGTCGCGTGCCACTCGCAGACGCTCAACTTGTTCGTGGAGAGCTTCCTCAAGATGGTGCAGAAACTGCTGGAGTCCACCGACCCGCAACTGCAGATACTAGCCACTCAAAGTGTAAGTTACAAATTTATTTGTACACAAAGAAAGAAAAAGAAAATCCATGATCAGAAAATATACAGTACGAGTAGGTACGGCCACACATCAATCTATACAATTTCAGTATACGCAAAACTCGTGTTGACCGTATTGTGCTATAAGCTTTAACAATGCGAGGTCAGCCTGTACTGGTTTCGTCATAGCTTGATGTGTGGCCGTGGTTATATTTTTCAAAATTATTTTTTATTAAAATTAGCAGTCCTATTAAAAAAAAGAGGTATTGTCTGTATACCTAATTAATATACATAACCAGGTTACCACAAAATGTCAAATATTCGTCAGTCGATTTTGAACTTAATTATCAACAGTTTAAGGTTGAAAATCATTTTTTAGGCGTGACTTTTTCCGAGAGGACTGCCTCATTATTCTAGTGGTCCTAAGCACGACGGTCGAGCAAAGTGTTATTGGGTTTTTCTATGAAATTCCCAGTAGCAGCTCGGAGTCTGGATTGGTGCCCGGTTAATGGCAATAGGCTCGCCCCCTATTACATGGGACCTAAACATACCGGCGAAGTGTGGGTGAACATTGTTACACCTCGGCCTAATCCTTCGGGGAATACAGGCGTGATGGTATGTTATGTATGTTTTTCCGAGAGCAATTTTCCTATTGAGAACAATTTGGGCCTCAGTTCGTGCGCTTCGCCAACATCGAGGAAGACACGCCGTCGTACCACCGACGCTATGACTTCTTCGTGTCCAAGTTCTCTGCCATGTGCCACAGCAACCACATCGACAAGATCACCCGGGACAAGATACGACTCGCCGGCATCCAGGGGCTGCAGGTATGTGCTTCAGGAATTAGGATCATCATCATAGGTATTTGACTGATGTAAAGTTCCTATTAAAAAAAAAAGATTAGTTACTAGCAATATGAGTCTCACATTGCTAAAAAAGCGTCCATGGAGTTCCTTGCCGGATTCTTCTCCATAGGATCAACATTTTAGAACCGTACAACTAGAATCAATAACGTTTCATAAACGCCTGTTAAAGCTTATTTGAAATAAAAACACTTGATTTTATTAATACGCAAAAGTCAGAGTTCTTCTCTCCATCTGTCATCTCTCTCCTGCACATCAATATACTGCTGTATGTGCGAGAGACAGAGAGATATATATGTATATATATATAGGAAAATATTGGCACTTGTTTCATAAAGCTATTCTTTATTTTCGCGGAATAACCCAATATTTTTTGTTAAATAACTCCTGCTATATGCTTTATTGCACCTCTCTCTTCCTCACTGCTCTATTGTTTCAGGGCGTGATAAGAAAAACTGTATCAGATGACTTGGTAGAGAATATTTGGGAAGCCCAGCATATGGACAAGATTGTGCCGTCTTTACTCTACAACATGCAGGTATGTTATTAGCTTATCTTAATTATTAGAAGAGTAAATTTCTTTTGCACAGGTTTATGTTGTACCATCCGAAGGAAGGATTTGACATTTATCATAAACATTAGTATCCTTAGTATCATAAACATTAGTAGTCCTTGGGGAATGCAGATGTCTGTAACTTTTCACGTTCCATTAAACGGACCTTGGAGACGAAAATAGCTTTCGTTTTGTCTCAAGAAGTCCTTTGAGACGCGAGTGAAGCTGCGGGCATCAGTTAACACAGATTCGGAAAACATAATTTCATTTTAATGTTCTTGCAATTTAGTTCGATTTCCCCTCTGCTACGACACTATTATTTTTTAAATTTGTCTGCAGACAGCCGAGAAGTACGAGACAGCGTTGTGCATGGAGGGAGGGGTAGGAGAGGAGGGCCCGGCGCGGCTGGCCGAGGCCTGCCTCCGCGAGCTGGTGGGGCGCGCCTCCTTCGGACACATACGGAGTGTGCTGCGACCTGTGCTCACGTGAGTACCACGTATCGTTCGTATACTGCCTGGGGGAAGGAAGGGGGAGGGGGGAAGTTCGATGGTAAACCTTCAGTCTTGGGCGGGAAATCCAAGTTTTTTCTGGTTTTTCGCAAATTGTTCGGCTATAACACATTCTAGGTACAGTCGCCAGCACATAAGGTTATACAAAACTGTCAATTTTCTCCAAATGATTTTAAACCTTAAGATGTTAATTATTAAGATCAAAATCAACTGAGAAAATTTGACATTTTGTAGTAACTTGATGTGTTGGCCACCGTACATGGCAGTATAAATTGGTACATAAACAATAACTTATTCACAATTGAGTAGTACTAAAACTTTTGCTTAAAAATAGTTATATTAAAAATTTTGGTGTAAATTGTAAATTTTGCCCGAATCCTCTTTTATACACCACAATACAATCGAATTTCGCGCCCAGGACTTTTAACCTTAACCGTATGGCTTTTATACTATCCAGATAATTAAAATTGATACCATTAACTTTTTTTTTATTTTCACATTATGTTGTTACAGTCATTTCGATCGACACGAATTATGGATTCCGAACGACTTTGCGGTGCATACCTTCAAGATTATCATGTTCTCTATTCAGGTGAGATATTAATATTAAAAGTTTAGTTTAGACTGAACTCCCATTAAAGCCTTTACGGCTTTTCGTACGATTCAAGGCCAGACTATGCTGGTTTTGTAGCCTGTAGTTTTGTTAATTGAATTCTTTTTATTATTATTGTATTAAATATCTCGTCGAAAATCTATGGATGTAATTTATGGTGTTATAAGTTCGACGTGTTTGGTGTGTGTCTGTCTGTGGCATCGTAGCTCCCGAACGGATGAACTCATTTTGGTTTTAAACAAACAAAGAGTTATTAGTTTGAAAGGTGAATTAAGTGGGAGTGTTCTTAACTATGTTTGATGACAATCGGTCGATGCAATTGTCGGAGGTTTTTTATTGACTATAGTAATTATGTGTGTTGTAGGCACAATACTCGTACAGCGTGGTGGAAGCCCTGATGCAGCACCTGGACGCGGGCGGGAACAACAACAGCGCCGACTCCAAGGACAAGACCCGCGTGCGCGCCGCCCGCGCCACCGTGCTCAGCAACATCGTGGCCATCGCCGCCGGGGACAGCGTCGGTCAGTACACAATACTGCATATACATCATCATCAACCCATTACATTGTAGCGTGCGTGTGAGGTCGCTAGTGTTGTATGTACAGGTAGGCAGCGGTCAGCAGGTCTAGCGATGAAGGCGATGAATATGAAAACAAGACGATTTGAAGAGTTGAATGAGGATAGATGATAGTTACAGACGTTGGAGAAGAAGATAGAACGATACAGTATAACAGACTGAAGTGGTAGAAATGAAACAATGATATAATGAAATATACGAGTACCTCAGTGCTAGCGCAGTGGTTGAGGCAAAGCGGTACGTGTGTGCCGTGAGACGGTTGGGGACGCCTGGCGCAGCGCCGCGAGCGCACTGAATATATTCTCGCCGCTCCGGTGCCCCCTGCTCCCGCGTGTCGCACCGTCCCCCGCAGTGCAGGCCCTTCTCAAGGTGACGGACTCCAGACGATGCCACAACATTGTCCACGCTGGACACTGGTGTCTGGACACTGGTCTCCTCTCAGTACGAGAAGGCTATAGTCCGCCACGCTAGCCTACTGCAGGTTGGCAGACTTCACACGCCGTCAAGAAAATCCGTCAGGCATGGTTTCCTCACGATGTTTTCCTTCACCGTTTAAACGCGTGATAATTAATTATTAATACGCACATGACTTCGAAAAGTCAGAGATGCGTGACCTGGATTCGAACTCGAGACCTTTGACTTCGCAGTCTAATGGTCATAACACTAGGCTATCACTGCACTACTACATATACTCTAGCGATACTTCTACTTGCGAGTTCTCGAGTGGAGACCGCGTCTAGGCAAACGTAGTGTAGGGCGCCCGCCGGCCAGATGGAGTGACGACTTGCGGAAGGTAGCTGGCAGTGACTGGATGAGGAAAGCCGAAGATCGGGCTCTGTGGCGTTCTCTAGGAGGCCTACGTCCAGCAGTGGACGAGTATGGACTGATGATGATGATACTTCTGCTTACTTTCTTCTTGCTAGAAAGGTTATATATTGCTGAGTTATTGGCTACGAATATCTATCTACGAATGGTTTTATGTACAAATTTGCTTCAACAGTTTACCAGAATATTCAGGTCCCGTGTAATAAAGAGCTATTATTATATCAAGGCACAAATCAATACTCCGTACGCAAACACGGCTACACGACGAGCTATACAAATCCAGTTTACGCTGGCCTCTTATTGTATGGAAAACCTAAACAATGTGAGATCAGCTTATACTGGATTTTTTTTAGGTTGACTCGTAGCCGGGTGGACATTATTGCTTAGAGGCAGAATATTTGCCAATACGGTGGGAGTGATTTACGTGGGTAAATTATTATTTTGGCTTGAACTGGTCCTAATATACGGGGTTATTAGAAAAGCACTAAAAACCTATATTCATTATCATCATCATCAGCCCGATGCTATCCACTGCTGAACCAAGGATGCATGAAGAGGTCATGCATCTTCCATTCGTTTTTGCTTTGAGCTACTCTTGATCATTTTTCCCCCACTGCCTTCAATAGACCTAATACTAATATCATAAAAAAAATTTCGTTCTTTGCCTTTTTTCAAAACATTAACCAAAAAACAAATTGTCAAGATGTCCTTGTTCTATCTAACATAAACCAATTCTCCCGCCGCTCGACCCCTGCCTTTTGCACTAGACAGCAGCTTGTTTAGGAACATAACTGATGCATTCTTTTGTAACGCGTAGAGTTTGTTAACGTGGACTATATTAGTCCATAGAAGTTATTATTTTGTTACCAATAACCCTATTTACAATAGTTGTCGGCAACTTCAATACCATGATAAATAAATACACTGTTTCTTGTTCACCAAAGTTAAACAATGCAATGAACCGTTTTTCATCCAATCACTGAAGTTAAGCAATATATTAATGCACCCGAATACACCGCCTAAAGACTAACTACAACAGAATAGTTCTACCCCTTAAAAATATATAATGTTGATAGGAAGTTACAGTTTTTTTTTATTTTATAGGTCCATCAGTATTGGAGATCATCAACAATCTGCTGACGAATTTGAGAGCATCCGTGGCTAGAGATTCTGAGGTAAGTTCAATATAATAACTGTTAATATCAGTCTGTGCGTATCAGAGCACTGTCGAAAATTCCGGAATACATACTATCACGCCTATATTCCCCGAAGGGCTAGCAAAGGTATACTGTACACCCACAATTCGTCCAGCGTAACAGTCGCGCATAGCACTATAAACGTTATTTATTTCTGTGAATAGATCTTTTAAAAACACTTTTATTAGTCAATATTTTACTTTTTTTTACTACTCTGAGACGAAACGCCGAGGAAGTTTGTAGCTACAATTATTTATTATGATACTGGACGCGACTGCGGTTGATAAAATATTATACTAATGAAATTAACAGAAAAAAAATGGCTTCTACGATACCAACAGTTTGACCAACAGAAAGAAACAGACGAGAAGTTATATCAAGAAGCTCTGATCAACGCCCTCGGAGAGTTTGCGGACCACCTGCCCGACTTCCAGAAGATCGACATCATGATGTTCATAGTGAACAAGGTGCCCAGCACCCAGCGCAACAACAAGGGCACCAAGGCCGACGCCATGCTGCAGAGCATATTGCTCAAGTCTCTGCTCAAGGTATGTGGTTCACTTCAGGAGATTTTGGTACATTAGGCTGTTCTTACTCATACTGGATGGGTTCATAGTCAAATTAGGATTAAGACAGAACTTATCGATATCTATATTTTCTTCATATTAATATAAAAATGAATTGCCGTTTGTTAGTCTCGTTAAAACTGTAGAACAGCTAGATCGATTTGGCTTAATTTTGGTTTTGCAATATTTGTGGAAGCCCAGGGAATGTTCAGATGGTGACATAATATGGAAAATTGGACCCGGTAGGTGGCATTGCGATCGAATTCGGGTAGGACAACGTTGGGTGGGGCCACTAGTAAATAAATAAAATTAAAATATCTGTCATATTCATAAAAATATAAAACAAACCAATTTTCTAAAGTTATAATATTTTATCTCCCTTTTTGTCAGAAAATATCACGTGTCAAAACAAGACAAAACACATTTTCCGTTTTTGGGAGACTAACTGAAGCGATTCGTTATCGTAGCAAATCACAAATTACATTTCACAAAATTATTTTCAATCCGACTCGAAGGACCAAAAATGTGGGGGCAATGCCGTCCCTACACTAAATTGTTTAGATAACATAAGTAAAGTTACAGCGGCGGTAGCCCAATGGCTAGGGTGCCGGACTTGCGATCATGTGGTTGCCGACCCCACCCATTGCGCTACCGACGTGAACCCACTCGTAACACAAGCATTTAGCTTAGCACGAGTTTATAAGAATACTAGTAATATGCCATCCACATGGCTAGTAAGCAGCAAAAAAATGTTTTCCTTCACCGTTTAGGCAGTGATAATAAAATTATGATTCGTATATAATTACGGAAAGTCAGAATTTACCTACAACTGTGTGTTATGTAACGGTAACAGAATTTCACGATATTTTTCTTCACCGTATCTCAGCGATGTAGTCACAATGATCAGCGCTAGTAAAAAAAAAAGTATTGTTAACCCCTCGTGCTAAGCTAAATGCTTGTGTTACGAGTGGGTTCACGTCGGTAGTGCAATGGGTGAGTTTCGAATCGGCAACCACATGATCGCAAGTCCTACGCCCTGGCCATTAAGGTATTACCGCTTAAATAACATAAGTAATGCATTGTTTTGTAAACATAAGTAAAGTATCGTGCGTGGTGAATTATAGCCTAATCCCTCTCGTACTGAGAGGAGACCCGTGCCCAGGGGGCCTAGATGATGTTATATTTCCATATCAAAAACGAAGTTAGATTAATCAGAAATGTATGGAATTGGCATAATCTTTCGATATGTCACGTGATGTAATTATGCCAAATCCATACATTTTTGACATCGAACTTCGTTATCGATAATGAAGATGTGACATTGTCTAGGGGCCCAGCAGTGGGACACTGTAATGGGTTGATAACGAAGTAAAGTATGGTGTGGTGTAGGTGGGCACGACGTATCGCACGGCAGAGCTGAGCAAGGCGTTCCCTAGTGCGTTCCTGGAGGCCCTGCTGGCGCGGGGCGGCGCCGGGCCCGCGCCCGCGCGCGCCCTGCTGCAGCGCATCCTACACACTCTACTCGACCGCAGGAACAACGCCGCGCTGCTGCGCACGCCCACGTATGAATCTATAAGGGCCACTTTTATAGAAAACTTTCACTTTTATAGAGGGTGGAAGGATTGACGCACAATCGCTTACTATAAACACTTACTGGGACTGGAACCATATTACCACATATGAATGCGATCATTTAAGTTGTGAGAGAAGGATGCTGCTCTACAAGTTAAATAGTGGTATCCCTCTCTCACAACTTAAAAATGATCGTAATAACACGTAGTAATACAGCCCCTGTACATGATACTGGAAATACTCTGAAAGTTTTGGTCGAATATTTAATTAGAAATCAACTGTTCCATACATTTTGACCGTGTACGTATTACAGTTTTGTAGGAAAAAGCAGTTTTTTGTTTATAAACCGACGAAAAATATTCACGCACGGGAGTCTAAAATCATATAGTGAATGCATGGTAAGCGATTGTACGTCGATGTCCCTTCCACTCTGTATATTCATTATATTTTTTATTGACATGGAATAGGAATGACTAAGAAAAAAAACATTTAAGGCCCTAGGGAAGCCTTAGGCGATTGGCACACTGCACCGCATCACCCAGCGTAGCGCGGGAGTACGTGTTCTAACATTACTTAAAGTCTTTGCGTTGAAAACTCGCGTAGTACGCACGGCTACGCATCAAGCTATACAAAACCAGTATAGGCTACCTTGAATTGTGTGGAAAACGTTTACAATGGGAGGTCAGTCTAAACTGGTTTTGTATAGCTTGATGTGTAGCCGGGTGTACAACACACAGAAAATTCATTCATAATTTCATCCGCAGTGTTTTGGCACCTTCAAGTACCCTGCAGTTTACAGCGAAATAGTGTATGGTCTCCCCAAGTCTCGTATATAAATAAGTCGTCTAAAAATAAGTTCTATAATAGAAATTATTAATTAATGTATTTTCAGCGTGGACTATGAAGAACTCGGCCTCACAGTGGAGAAGTGTTCTCGGCAAGACCTCATCTTCATCAGCAAGCATGGCTATGCCTTGTTTAGCTCACTGTATGAAGGTAAGTCTTTCATCCCAGACTTCTGACGCCTCACTGATTTTGTGTAACCCCGCGTTTCAGACACTCACGAGAAAACATGTTGCAAACATCTATCTAATTCCATCTCACGTTTAGTGCGAATAAAACTATTTCTCAGCCAAAAGTTAATAATACGTTTATTGCGAGACTAAGCAAGATAGACACAGATTACAGCGACAGACGTAAGTTATACGAAGAATAGAAGTGATGAAAGATAATAAGGTATATAAGACAACAGGAGATAGACTAGCGAATATGGCAATAGAATTACGTAATGCAATAAGTACGCGAGCGCGAGATAAAGCGACATGCGGTCACGTTGAGAGCGTCTAGCTGTATTACCACCTTCAAATCCGGTGGCTTGAGTTACTGAGAAGGTTGTGGTGGATAATTTATTAATATATTATTTGTGTGGGTTAAATATGATGACCCCACAAGTGAGTGGGATAGGTAGCTGTTCGCAACATGTTTTGTCGTCAGTGGAAACGCGGGGTTAGATCTTACCCCCACACATTTTACAGATTTCCCTGCAATTTACTCCCACGCTGATAATGAAAGCGAACGGTTAGGCAGAGGCGTATTGTTAAGATTCCATTTAATAGGGGCGGAGCCTTAAGCCGACATGTAAAGGAGGTCCGGAATCTTTATCCCTTCAAGACGAGAGTGAATAGGTATCTTCTAGGCAAGCGCGCTCCATCGTAGACCACTTCGCAAGTCGTGTCGAGAGTAAGCGTATCTGTGAGAATGGGAATTTTATAGAAACATACTATCACGCCTGTATTCTCAGAAGGGTTAGACAGAGGTGTACTAAATGTACACCCACATTTCGCCGGTATATTTAGGTCCTATGTAATAGGGTGCGAGTCTATTGTTAATAAGCGGCCGAAAATTCAGATCGAGCTGCTACTGGGAATTTCATAGAAATATCCAATAACACTTTGCTCGACCTGGGAATCAAACGCAGTGTAGAGAGGCGAGGTGTGTTGCCCCTCCGATCAAAGGGAGGATCCTCCAATCAGGCAGGTGTTTTTGCCTGGCGAGCTACGGCCCGCAAGTTGATGTCAGGCGGTTGTATTTAATTATGCAAGTCGTGCGGTAAACTTCGCTAGCGCGATTCAGGATTTGCTGGACGTAGTGCTTATGTAGCGCGCTAGATGTCGCTACAGCAGGACCTCGGTAATCTCGCTTCCTTCTAGACTAATGACGCATTTGTGTTAATAAGAATGTTGCTATGATTGTCCACAGGTCTGCAACTGGAGTCGAATACCATGGAGAATGTGGAGGCGATCTACACGACGCTGGCGCTCATCTGTATAGAGCTGGGCTCCGAGGAGACCATCTGCGATATACTGCAGCTTATACTGGCGTGAGTCTTACAAACTTTTTCTTTATAAGAGCAGGCGAGCCATCTGATGGTAAGTAGTCATATCCGCCCATGGATATCTGTAATACCAAAGGAGTTGTAGATGCGTTGCTGAGCCTATTTAAAGAAAAGGAAGGGGGAAGGCTAGCATCATTAGTCTAGTGGTCCTAAGCGCGACTGCTACGCTAGAGGTCGAGCAGTGGTATTAGGTTTTTCTATGAAATTCCCAGTAGCAGCTTGAAGTTTGGGTTTGTGCCCGGATAATGGCAAAAGGCTCGCCCCCTATTATATGGGACCTAAACATATCGGCGAACTGTGGGTGTACATTAGTACGGTAGTGATGATGTTAACACGGCAAACGAGCAGGCGAGTCATCGCCGCCCATGGACATCTGCAATACCAAAGTAGTTGTAGATGCGTTGCCGAGTCTATTAACGAAAAGGGAGGGGAAGGAGAAGAAGGGAAGGAAGGGGACTGAGGGAGGAATTGGGCCCCCGGCGTTCCACACTCATCGTACGAAACAGTATGCATACTGCTACTTGACGTCGATATTCTGTGGAAGGGGCGTAGTACGTCCGGTGAACTACTTAGGTGAATACATTCTAGGTTCATTGCAGTAGAGATCTCGACATCTATAATAATATATTCACAACTGGGTACTTAAATTTTTGCTTAAAAATCTCATCGGTTATAGATTTTGTCAAATTCTGAAATTTCAGTACAACTTGCTGTGGTAACGTTTTTTTTGCCACATAATACTTGGCGCAAAAACGACGGGGTGTTATAAGTTTGACGTGTCTGTGTGTTGTGTGTGTGTGTGTGCTCCCGAACGGATGAACCGATTCGGATTTAGTTTTTTTTGTTGTGATTTAGTCGGGGGTGTCCTTAGCTATGTTTGATAAAAATCGGTCGAGATATAAAGCAATAATTGTCGGGTGATTGTAGACTGCCTCATTAGTCTAGTGGTCCTAAGCGCGACTGATACGCTAGAGGTCCTGGGTTCGATCCCCAGGTCGAGCAGTGTTATTGGGTTTTTCTATGAAATTCCCAGTAGCAGCTCGGAATCTAGATTTGTGCCCGTTTTTTTTTTTATGATAACTCGGCAAACGAGCAGGCGAGCTACCTGATGGTAAGTAGTCATCGCCGCCCATGGACATCTGCAAAACCAAAGGAGTTGCAGATGCGTTGCCGAGCCTATTTAGGGAAAGGTAGGGGAAGGAGAAAAGGAGAAGGAAGGGGATTGGGAGAGGAATTGGGCCTCCGGCCCTCTCGCTCACCGAACGAAGCGCAGTAACGAAACGCTACTACTCGGACGTCGGTCTTCTGCGAGAGTGTGGTACTTCCCCGGTCAAGCCGGCCCATTCATGCTGCGAACAGCGTGGCCCTACCACAACAAAAAGGCATGCCGTTTAATGGCAAGAGGCTCGCCCCCTATTAAATGGGACCTAAACATACCGGCGAACTGCGGGTGTACATTAAGTACACCTCTGCCTAACCCTTCGGGGAATGGTATGTTGATAACTGTACTATATATTATATTGTTCCAGTATCCAGCAGTCAGGTCTATCGAACCCGGTGCTGTCAGTGGCCCAGCAGTGCCAGCTGCACGCCGTGAGCATCTCCCTGGCCGCCCTGCTGCCGCACGTCATGAAGCTGCCGAGACTGGCCGACTACATACACAAGGTACGTCACTGATACTGGATCACGATTTTTAGTCACCTGCGTCCTGCATCTGTTACAAGTGGTGATTCACGTACTTCACAACTTTTCGAAAAAAAAAAATACGTTTTCCTATCATCATCACCATAATCATGAAGCGGCGGTATACTTATGGCTGTGGCCTCGGACTTGTGATCATGTGGTTGCCGGTTCGAAACCCACCTATTGCACTACTGACGTGGACCCACTCGTAACACAAGCATTTAGCTTAGCACGAGGGGTTAACAAGAATACTAGTAATGTGCGACCCACATTGCTAGTAAGATTTATTTTAAAAATAACATATAAATCATCTTCAGCCCATACTCGTCCACTGCTGGACGTAGGCCTCTCCTATTGAACGCCACAGAGCCCGATCTTCGGCTTCCCTCATCCAGTCACTGCCAGCCTATACAAAAGGCAAATGAGATGGGGACAAATGTCAAATGACATTAATAGGAAGTGCCATTTGACAGCTAAGTGCTAAATGATATTTATTTCTGTAAATAGATATTTGTGGGCATTGTTCGAAGAATGTGTAACTAAATAAAGGTCTTATTTTTATTTTTTTTGCATTAAATATTGCGAAATGTTCACAAAGACATGAATTTTCTAATTAAAGAAAATTTCTTAGATCTTAGATAAAAAAAAAATTCTTTCACTAAGAAATTTTCTTTAATTATTTTCTAATTAAAGAAAATTCATATCTTTGTTAATAAAGGTCGTTATGTTTCATATATACTTTACTTACTGGTCAGATATTAATATGTATAATACTTATTGACTACTAACGATCTAACTGTTTGGGTGCGGGGAGACGCTAAGCTAGCACAATGTAAAGCGAATGCGTCAGCAGTGTTCCTACATAATGGCATTTCCTATCAGACGACCTCTGAGAAGAAACGCCGAAACAAACTCGGAGAATCATAGTCTCTTAAAGTCCAGATAATAATTACCTATGTGCATCACAATGTACGTACTTGTACGTCTTGTAGGGTTCGGTCGAAATCACTGAAATACTAAAGTTTGCCGTTCTGAACTGCCGCAAAGATAGAACCACTTAATTTTGTATTGAAATTAAACTACTTTTTACGGATTTGATCGCGATATATTGATATTTTTAATTCCCGACGTTTCGGATCCTTTACAGCATCCATGGTCACGGGTGGACTGAGGTGTTGGTCGTCCTAATGCCAAAATTATCAACAGCTACCCTACATTCGTTTAATTATTATTTGATCCGGTCACGCAGAATGAGCTCACCGTAGCCTTAGGTTCTGCTTGGAACCCCATCATAGATTCCGTTAAATCCAAGCAAAAGACTGCGAGACCTAAGGATATGGTGAGCTCATTCTTCACACAAAATTAAGTAATTCTGTGTTTTTTATACATAAAGATACATCAAAATTAGTAATGAAAATAATCACAAACACGAAACATGACCCCAATCGTCTTTAAACCGACTCTTCCTATTAAAATTAACCACTGCTGAACCACTTACTGACAACTTCAGACGTGTCTTTCGGACGTATTAAAACAAACCATTTGTACAGATAATAGCAGCGCGTCGTGAGGAGGCTCCACACTTGTTGCCTCCCGTGCTGGAGGACTACGACGAGCTGCCTCCCTCCAAGATGCCCAACAAGCTGCCCTACCTCATGATGGACCAGGTCACTACACTTTTATAAACCACTTTTTAATTAAAAATTTGCTATAAATATAGATTTTTTTGACATATTTAGTTCCCGTATCCCGATAATTATTTCCAAGTACCTGACAGGTGTGCATAATAATAATGATTTAATTGATTAATATAATGGCATTCTTTGTAAACACAATAAATCCAATGTAACAATACTGGAAGTCCTAAATAAATAAATATCAGGTATCTATGCTATTAACTAACTTAACTATTTTTTTTTATGTCAGATATTTTGACGGTATCGCCGTGAAGGTTTATGTTGATTTTTTTAAATCTCAAGTAAAATTTTGGTTTTTCCATGTTCTTTGCCTTGTTCAAGATGTTATGTTATTTGATTCTCATACAACTGTAGAGCTAGTAGAAAAGAAAAGAGTCACTTTCTGGGGAGATGAAGTAAAAATAATCTATATGAATGTTTGTTACAGATGGCGTTGTGTGAACTGTTGAAGGCCCAGGGTATCGAGTGCGGCCGGCTGTCGGCCAGCTCGCCCTACGCGGCCGGGAACGTCGCGCTGCCGCACAGGCACAGCTGGGTCGAAGCTGGTACTATATCACTATTATTTCAATAGCTACCTTCATCATCATCATCAGCCCGTATTCGTCTACTGCTGGCGTAGGTTAAAAGGAGTGTCCAACGCAACAATGTTGCACTGTTGTCGCTGTCTCTATCCCTCACGATGCGAACGCGTGCCCGAGAGGTGAAACAACAATACATTTGCAACATTTTCGTGCGTATTGCTTGTTCCGAAATTTGAAGATTACTCTTTTAATATAGTTATAACGTAGATTATTTTTCTTGTAAAAGAATATTCATTATATTATCTAGGTTCCCCATGAGTCAAAATGGTTCTGAATTGGTACATTATCTTGAAATTCTAGCGTAAAGTTGTGTAATGTTCATTAAAAATTACCAATCTTTGAGCTTTTTTAACTTTATAACCGAGTATTGAAATGAAGTTTGATGATGATAAGATTGGTACTGGAAATTTTCAATGACTTTCATTGCTTTGAATTCAAGATAGGGCCAAACTACGTTTGTACGGAGCACGGAGCGGATAGTATCCTCTTAAGTGAACACCACAGGACGCCCGATCTTCAGTTCATTTCATCCAGTTGCTGCCAGCCGACTTCCGCAAATCGTCATTCCATCTAGCCAGCGGGCGTCCTACACTACGTTTGGTTATCACTATGAAATTTAAAAATTAAGAACAACTTTAATTGTTTAGAAAATTGTTATTGGGTTTTTCTATAAAATTTTCAATAACAGCTCCTAGTTTGGATTGGCTACATGACAATTGGACTGCCAACTCAAAGGTTTCGAAGTCATGTACGTATTAGTAATTAATTATCAGAAGCTTAAACAGTGAAGGAAAACATCGTGAGGAAACCTGCTTGCCCGAATTTTGCTTGACGGCGTGTGAGGCCCGACAACCTGCAGTAGGCAAACATTTTATTTAATAATAATATTTCTTGTATAATAACAATACATGTAGGTATACTCTATATAGTCATTGCAAATATTCCTTTTCCTTTTCTCCTTCGCCTCCCTTTCCCTAAATAGGCTCGGCATCGGCATATGTCTATGGGCGGCGATGATTACCATCAGGTAGCTGGCCGAGTTTTCCTATAAAATTTAATATTCTTCCGAAGACTTGAAATGTATACATGATTTTATGGAGTTGTCTATTGTTGTCAGGCGCCGCTCAAGGTCGCGACAGCCTGGCGGAGATCACGGCGCCCGGCACCGAGCTGGACAGCGCCAACAGCTCGCCCGGAGTGCAGCGGGTATGTATTACATTATACTGTGTACACACACTCTTATATCTTATGCGGTCCTGGTACACAAGGCTACAGGTCAACCTATACAAATCCAGCTTAAACTGATCTCGCATTGTATAGGCTTCCCATACAGTAAGAGGCCTGAGTAAACTGGTTTTGTAAAGCTTGATGTGTAGCCATGCGTACACACGGCTAAACCTATAATATACCAGTGTAAGGTGACCTCGCATTGCAAAAGGCTTTACGTACAATAGAAGGTCAGCGTATACTAGAAATTATAAAAGAACAATACTGTATCTTAGAATTTATCTATATCTACTATTATAAAGTCCTAAAGAACCTGTTTCCTAACATTGAAGTTATTTCAGGTCAGGCATGGAAGTCGGTAATCTTACGGTAGCATTGCAGGATTTTAATAATGCTTTTGATAATGTTGATTTCGATATTTTACTTGGTATACTACGCTCTATTAACATATCTCCATCGGTAATTGACTGGTTTCATAGTTACCTGTTTGGCCTTCGACAACGTGTCTGTCTCGAAGATTATTCATCATCTTGGAGCAGTACCTCTGTCGGTGTACCGCAGGGTGGCGTTCTATCCCCTCTACTCTTCGCGGTTTTTATTAAATTTATTTCCGAACGACTAATCTCTTCTTATCATCATGCCGATGATCTGCAGATTTATTGCCGAGCTACCCCTGGGAATTTGTCTCATGCGGTGAATCAAAACCTAGCTTTTATTTGTGACTAGAGTAACAGGTATGGGCTTACGGTCAACTCAATGAAGACGCAGGTTATTGTAGTTGGTAGCTCCAGAACCATTGCTAAGATTGACTGGTCGGCTGTTCCCCAGGTTTCTTTCGACAATATCGTAATACCTTTTAGAGATAAGGTTCGAAGCGGCGCTAGCCTAATGGCTAGGGCGTCGGACTTGCGATCATGTGGTTGCCGGTTTGAAACCTACCCATTGCACTACCGACGTGAATCCACTCGTAACACAAGCATTTAGCTTAGCACGACGGGTTAACAAGATTACTAATAATGTGTGACCCACATTGCTAGTAAGCTTTTTTTTTTAAAAAAAAAAGGTTTAGAACCTTGGAATATCAATTGATAATTGATTCGAATCATTCCTGGACTGCTCAACTGCAGGAAGTGAGCCGCAAATTATTTGGATCCATCGTGAGTTTAAGAAGACTCAAAACTTCCTCCCAACTGCGACCAAAGTTGCGCTTGCCCGATCCCTTCTTCTTCCCATCCTTGATTATGCTGATGTCAGTTATCTTGACCTGATAGAGGACCAACTTAATAAACGTTAGCGACTTCAAAACTTTTGCAGAAGGTTCATATTTAGTTTACGCAAGAAGTCCGCCTGTATTCTCCGAAAGATTAGGAAGAGGTATACTAATGTACACTCTAATCTCACCGTTCGGTATTATCCGGGCTTGTGTCCAAACTCCGAGCTGCTACTTAGAATTTCATAGAAAAGCTCAGTAACCCACTCGACCTGGGATGAGAATCAAGGATCTCTAGCGTAGTAGTCGTAAATAAAAATATTAAATTAGTTGTAATCACAGCAAACTCAATACGACGGGCTGGATGAAGAGTACAGGATGTTCATAGAGAAGTACAACCACAACCATCGACCCACCATGCAGAACTTCGGCGTTTATGTAATGATAACACATGTATTTTTATTTATAAATACGAGTTATGAATGTGGAAGGATGGAGGAGTAGAGGGAGACCAAAGAAGATGATGGGTGGATTGTGTGAAGTCGGATATTTTTTCTTTTTATCTCAGATAGGCTTGCGCTTGACCACACCTCGCCTGATGTTAAGCATCGAAGTGGTCTACGATGGAGCGAGCTCGCCTAGAAGAAACCTATTCACTCTCGTCTTGAAGACACCCAAATTGTAGGCCTCGGGGAACAAAGATCCGACAGCGAGTTCCACAATAGAGCAGTACGCACTATAGATGTAGAGGCAAAACGCTTAATGCGAGATTTAGGCACTTCCACCACGGGTATGATGGAAAAGGGATTGAATGATGAGATGACGACTAACAGGGATGAATGGAAGAAAAGGACAAGCTGCGCCGACCACAAATAAATTTGAAAAAGGGCAGGTAGATGATGATGACGATTTATAAATACCACGCCTGTTTTCATGCCTGAGAGATTTTCTTGATGGTGTGTGAAGTGTGCCAACCCGCAGTAGGTTAGCGTGGTGGACTTGAGCCTAATCCTTCTTCTGAGAGGAGTCCCGTGCCCAGCAGTGGGATAATGTAATGATGATGAACACGCCTGTTTTCCCCCAAAGAGTTAGGCAAAGGTGTACTGACTGTTACCCATGCTTCGCCGATATGTTAAGGTCCCATGTCATAGGGGACGTGCCTTACTCATTTACTGGATACAAATCCATGACTGCTACTGAGAATTTCATAGAAAAACCTAATAACACCTTTCTCGTCCTGTGAATCGAACGAAGGGCTTTAATATGTAGCAGGCACGCTTAGAACCACTAGACTAATGAGGCAGTTTATTTGTATTTATAAAAAGCTTTTACTACTTCTTTCTATTTGGAATGAATGAATCAAGTCTTTGTAATTTTTTTCTGACGGCATGTGAAACCTGACAACGGGACGAACTGGACTCCTATTTAAGAGATTGGGGCCGTAAAATCTTTAAACCGTGAGGAATGGAAGGTAGGGAGACCTTTGTCCAGCAGTGGGATCAAATGGGCCGATTAAAAAAAAGCGAAACCTGCTAACCCGCACTAAGCCAGCGTGGTGGTCTATATACCTCAACCCAATGACCACCGGTAGAGCGAGAGAAGTGATCTCTTTAGGCATCAGGTGGCAACGGTAGACTAAATACATAATAAGCCATAATGTTCTCACTGCTGGAACACAGGCCTCCTCTCGGTGAGAGGGAGTGGGCCGTAATCAACCACGAGGCCCCAGTCCGGGTTGGTAGTCGCCAAAACTCCAAATGGGAAATATACTATGTATTTGATTTGAGTTGAAATTACTCATTCGCAAAAATTTATATCTTTAAAAAGGTGTGTAATGAAATGCCGTATAAAATAAAAATATTGGATTCCTGTAGTATTATATCCTCATCCCTCCCGCCTCCTCTCCTAATCCTATTCCTCCATACAGCGCACGGACAATGACTTCTGGCACTGGGGTCGTGAAGACTATCGCAGCAGTGATCACGACATGCGACGTGATAGAAAAAATACGGTACAACGCCAACATCCTTAATCCCATACCTTACGTAGATAATCATCATACAAACCTGCGCCTGAGTGGCTCATGGATAAGTAATATTAACGCTCATTAAGGGTAAAACCAAACGAGCGTAATTTTGTGAGTCGTGAGTCGCGTATTTTTGGTCACTCATTTCACGTTCAACTGAATTTTTGAGTTGCCAGACGAACTTAATTTATTTATTCAGTATTGAGCGTTGGTACGGGCTGTTCATGTCATCGAGCACGATGGATCCATTAAAATATTGTGCATTTACGAAGCATATTCCGAAGAGGAGGCCAGAAAAAGAAGCTGGGTAAACCCACTCAATAGTCAGAGGCTGATATGTGGACAGTTCCACCACGACCGAAATTCGGTCGAGTTTACGCGCATTGAGTCGGCAGACAACTCATTTTGCGTCGTCGTGTGGCACCTACTGCCTTTTTTGTATGAAACCGAATGCAGCAGAATTTATGCTACCGAAATTCTGCGACTCACGACTCACAAAATTACGCTCGTTTGGTTTTACCCTAAGGGTCCCAAGTCTGCCATTTTAATTGCATGGTGCCATTTATTTATTGCGTAAGACGATTTTTGTCAGTTTTGAACCCCTATGTAAGAAAAAATATGTATCGGTAGATCCTTTTCCCCTCCTTAATATTTATTACATAAGAATGTAAAGGAAAATATAACTTTTAATTAAAAAGTAAAGATAGAACATTTTAAAGTATAAGCCTAACTGCGCATTTTTGTTATTTTACGTAAGAACTGTGAACCATCTGTGACCATCTCTTATTTTTTCAGAAAAAATAAGAGATGGTCGATACCCCTTTCCCCTAAATCATCTTCTTCTTACTTTATAAATGAATAGTCCAAACATTGTACACAAACTGTCCAAAATGTACTATTCCGAAGTGATTGAATGACGATTTTGACATTATAAAAGGTAAATAACTGGTATTCAAGTCTGTTAAATACAGGCATAGTGGTCGTACTACAGCGTGTTAACGCGATAGTTAGTAGGTTATTACAGAGGGAGGACTTTATTTGAGAGAGCCATCCAGCGGAGGTAAAGTCATCCATCAGAGGTAGAGCCATCCATCAGAGTAGCACCCCGCTCTCATAACAAAAAAAAACTCGTTAAGGCATTCGAAAACAAGCATGCCTTTTACGGAATATTCATGTTAATGTCAATTTAGTATCTAATTTAAATTAGGTAATGAATTTCAAGTCAAGATCATTCAAGATCAAAAAAAATCCTATAGCTATAATGCTTTGTGTTACACTACCTATAGGTATAATGTTTATTGTTATTACTGTTTAGAAAACTTTGTTCTTATTGACAGCAAAAAAATATATACTTCTTGTCAGTCAGTTTTAAGCAATACGGTAATGAGGTTGGAATCTTATAATCCACGTGCTCTTGTGAAATGCAACAAGTATAGCAAAGTATGTGTTAGGCGGGGGGCAGCAGTGAGTCCGGGGCCGTGAGCCTGGAGGCGCTGCGGAGGGCGGCCAGCGGGCCCGGCAGCGCGGAGCGGCGCGAGGCCGAGCGGCGCCGCGCCACGCTCAACAACGCCTTCCGCACCGCGCCCTTCGACCACCTGCTGCACATCACCCAGCCCAAGGTACTACACTATACACATGTCACTACAGTAGAGCGGCGCCGCGCCACGCTCAACAACGCCTTCCGCACCGCGCCCTTCGACCACCTGCTGCACATCACCCAGCCCAAGGTACTACACTATACACATGTCACTACAGTAGAGCGGCGCCGCGCCACGCTCAACAACGCCTTCCGCACCGCGCCCTTCGACCACCTGCTGCACATCACCCAGCCCAAGGTACTACACTATACACATGTCACTACAGTAGAGCGGCGCCGCGCCACGCTCAACAACGCCTTCCGCACCGCGCCCTTCGACCACCTGCTGCACATCACCCAGCCCAAGGTACTACACTATACACATGTCACTACAGTAGAGCGGCGCCGCGCCACGCTCAACAACGCCTTCCGCACCGCGCCCTTCGACCACCTGCTGCACATCACCCAGCCCAAGGTACTACACTATACACATGTCACTACAGTAGAGCGGCGCCGCGCCACGCTCAACAACGCCTTCCGCACCGCGCCCTTCGACCACCTGCTGCACATCACCCAGCCCAAGGTACTACACTATACACATGTCACTACAGTAGAGCGGCGCCGCGCCACGCTCAACAACGCCTTCCGCACCGCGCCCTTCGACCACCTGCTGCACATCACCCAGCCCAAGGTACTACACTATACACATGTCACTACAGTAGAGCGGCGCCGCGCCACGCTCAACAACGCCTTCCGCACCGCGCCCTTCGACCACCTGCTGCACATCACCCAGCCCAAGGTACTACACTATACACATGTCACTACAGTAGAGCGGCGCCGCGCCACGCTCAACAACGCCTTCCGCACCGCGCCCTTCGACCACCTGCTGCACATCACCCAGCCCAAGGTACTACACTATACACATGTCACTACAGTAGAGCGGCGCCGCGCCACGCTCAACAACGCCTTCCGCACCGCGCCCTTCGACCACCTGCTGCACATCACCCAGCCCAAGGAACTACACTATACACATGTCACTACAGTAGAGCGGCGCCGCGCCACGCTCAACAACGCCTTCCGCACCGCGCCCTTCGACCACCTGCTGCACATCACGCAGCCCAAGGTACTACACTATACACATGTCACTACAGTAGAGCGGCGCCGCGCCGCGCTCAACAACGCCTTCCGCACCGCGCCCTTCGACCACCTGCTGCACATCACCCAGCCCAAGGTACTACACTATACACATGTCACTAAAATAGAGCGGAGAGAACGTCTTCCGCACCGCACCCTTCGCGATGACGTGTCACTAAAATAGCCCTTGCAGAAGCTCTACAATAACCCTTGGAGGAGTTCAGAGGAGGTAAAATGTTTATTTATTAATTATGTTCACTTTCAATAAATCAATAAAATTCACGATACAATAATGAGATCAGCTTGTAATCAAAAGAGGCAAGAGAGAGATTTGACAAAAGAGGCTGTGGCATTACGGGACTTGAGAGTTATCCAGAGTCCTTGCCTTCACTTAAATGTAAGTGCTATTTTTAGCGCTGCTACTTTGGCGGCACAGACCATGAGGATTTCCTCACCAGAAAAAAATAAAAGTAAATATATAAATAATACCTATTAACCTTTTGAACGCCATTGTCACATATATATGACAAACGAAATCTTATCCTGAACGCCAACGTCACAAATATATGACATAATATACGTCCCACCATATTATGAAATAAACAATTACATCATTACTTTAGTGTGTTTTCATTTATGAAGGTCATTTGACAGAAAAAGTGGCCTGGCGTCAGGGGTACATAGTGCGTATGTCACTGAACTCCTAAACCGATTTCGGACTGGACCAATTTTTTAGAACTTTTTTGTGTTTGAGCGAATTCCTGGAAGGTTTAAATTCACAATTAGCTCCAGCAGATGGCGCTGCCATCTAATTAGAACATTACAACGTCTGTTGGATCCACTAGTATTAATTTCTTTTTAAGTACATTTTCACCATGATCTCGTATAACTTTCAGTACGAGATCAAGGATAAACTGGAGGAGATCTTCAACTCGATCAGCTCGGAGCCTCTGCTGCCGGTGTCGGGCTCGTGCTCGCCGGCCGGAAACAAGTCCTACCAACAGAACGTCCCGCCTTACACCAAGTACTTCCCGGAACTGTTCCTATATTGAACCAGGTATGTGTCTACATCAAAATGTGTTGAATTGCCTCATTAGCAGTGATCGGAATAGGTAGAGCTATTTAGGTTCATTGACCACAAACATTGATTTAATATGGTTATTCCACGGAATTCCGACTGATACTAAGGGATTTTATAGAATTTCATTATTTTTGTCAATATGTTTATAAATGGTTTATGTAAGCCAATAAGCGCATGAGCGACGTTGTCAATTTTACGTCAACAGCACGCTATAAAACTGTTTGCCAAGCGCGCGACGTTGCCGCTTTGTTGAGACGCGTAATTAGTCCCGAAGGCGAGAATAGATTTTTTTATGATTTTATTACTTAAAAACCAAATACCAGGACTCGGGGAATATCCATATTATTCTAACCTGTGGCAAGTACATACTCGTAAAACAGCTCTACCTATTCCGATCTCTGCTCATTAGTCTAGCTTGAAAGAAGTGTTATTAAGTTTTGAGTGATGAAATTCCCAGTAGCAGCTTGGAATCTGGATTTGTGCCAGGTTAATGGCAATAGACTCGCCCCCTATTACATGGGACCTAAACATACCGGCGAAGCGTGGGTGTAGATTTTATACGCATCTGCCTAATCCTTCGGGGAATACAGGCGTAATGGTATGATATTAAATACAGTTTGTTTGAAATAACTATACTCCATTTGGTTAGGTACTTAACTAAAGGTAAACAAATCATAAAAAAGGTTCTTTTATAGGGTCATTTTTCATTTCGAAATAAAACATCACCAAAATAAATTATTCAATAACTCAAAATCACATTCTCCTTTTATACTAGCATATCTTACTACTTTGTTTAATATTAAATAGTTACTATTATTCTTAAACTTGCAAACAATTAATTAAATCAAAATTTATAATTATGTCAAAAAGTATTGCAATGTGCCTACTAAAACGAATCTAAAAATACAGATATTCAAAACATTTTTCTGCGTAGTAGACTTTAGATAACTCGAAAAAGTTGAGAAGTAGTACTGCGAGGAAGCGGAGCGAAATAATTAACCGATATTATACTTAGTCGGGTAACCAGACGCCATACGTAACAGTTTGTATTTACTTTACTTTCGTTCGTTTTTGTGTTTCTTTTGCCGCAAATGGTGTTAGATAGTTATTGTTCTGTTTGTTCGTTGGTTTTATTGATTGTTGGTTGTGTTGTTATTAATTTCACTCCCAATTCATATGATACCATTGTAATAAAAGGTTGAACAGCTCTGAACGCCGCCATTTTTGTTGTTTACCTTTAGTTAAGTACCTAACCAAATGGAGTATAAGCCTGTCGGAAGTTAGCCGTTCCAAACTACCGCGGTGATAAAATTGTTTAATTAACCTGTCAAGCGGCAGATTGTAGACACAATGCAAAATCTATTGTTATGTGCTTAAAAGAGGAACTGTACCGCTTGCCAGGTTAAGTGTTTTAATACATAAATGTCGAAATTAGTAAACAATATAATTAGAAATGTGCAACATATACGACTCTCATTATCTTTACACCGACTCTTTCTATTAAAATTTACCACTCCTAAACCACTTGCAGACAACTTCCGATCGCCTTACTTATTTCGAACAAACTGTAGGTATGTGTGCATTTACGACCGATGACACGTTAGTGTACTGCGGGTTGGCAGACTTCACACGCCGTCAAATCACTCAGGCATGCAGGTTTCGACGTGATGTTTTCTTTTACCATTTAAGCGCGTGTTAAATAATGATTAAACGATCAATTATTTATGTTACAGTGTACAACATGGCGAAATTTCTTCAATAGTTCTGTTAATGTCGTTACAGATGTCGATATAATCGTGTAGTTGTTAAATATATACGCATGCGACAGCTACAAAAGCATTTTTTAAATAACAAAATATAATTAGAACACAACCAATATGAATTTTATTCGAGGTATAGTGATATTAAGATACATTATTGCATATAGTGATATCTCATATTGAGTTGTAATTTACCGTTAATATCGGTATCAGGACCCTAACACATAAAAGAGCATAGTTTTGAGTTAACTATTTTAGCTGCTAACTGGCTTAATCTAGCAAAATATGTATTTTTATTTTATAGTATTATTGAATTACTGAAATCTGTCTTTGATAAAACACTCAATATTCTTATTCATCTCTTTTACGTAGTAAACTCAACAAAATGACATACAATGTTTTAAACTGTGTTTATTATAGCCCTCTTTAATTATTGGATTAAAAATAACCAGGATTAAAAGGTAGCTATTTATTTTTTTGTGATTTAATTATTTTATCACATCAAATATTTGAAAAATATAAATTTGTTCTTAGACCATTTTTCTAGTAAGATGGAGGTGGACGTAGAAAAAATATTCCTTGTAAGACTTATAGGAACTTTTTAATATAATCAATCGTGTTCAAATTTAAAACATATTTATGTCACCTGTGTATAGCAATTTTGACTTTAATTATATTTAAAAAAAACTGACTTTGGCTCCAAATATTTTATAATAGTTAATCAAATGTACACTGTATTACATTCCTGTCGCTTTTACTGACAAATATTTATTATTATCTAAGATGAATCTCTTACTAATGTGGTGGGAGAGATTAGGTTATGTACTCTGAATATTGTGCTATTTATCTTCTAATTGATGTAAACACATATGATATTATCGGTATTTCATAATGAAAAGTACCAAAAATAATTTTAAAAAATGATTGAATTACTTTGTGAATAACAGAGCCTTTTATCGGTTAAGAGTTAAAGACATATTTAAAAAAAACAAATAAATTAACTTACCAATTTATCGATAATTCAATTTACAATTAATTTGGATTCGAACATCACTAAAATATTCAAGAAATTAACGCAATATACTGAGTGTATAGAATTATGATATTTTAGTATCGAAGTAAGGTTGGTGAAGCAATATTCTTTTCTTTTTATGTTTGCCTGGTATTGTAGGGTAGGGACCAACGTATCTCATGGTGAAGGTACACGGTGGCTGCGCATGGGCCGATGATATTAACGAGAATAGAAATGGCTGTGGGAATTGGGAATAAATGAAAACTAGTTTTAGGAATAGCGGGAACGTAGAAGTGAACTACATTGACGATTCAAGGTAAGTTACAAATACCATGCAAATTCTATATATATGGGGTCCGCCCTTCTGTACTTTGCTGAATTCAATATTTTTCATACTTAACTTTTTAAGTAAATAAAACTGACTTCAAGGGCTGGACTTCTAACTTTGTGTGTGTACCTATCTAAAGATCCGATGGTCAGATACCTGACCAATATAGTAACTTCTGGGAAGTATATTCTATCAGATATCTCTTTCACTTATACACAAAACTATCCATTTGAGACAATCCTTATTTTTTAAAGTCAATAACTATATAGGTCCCATGTTACTAGGATGTAAAATTTTTCTTGTAAAACCTTGCCAAAAAAAATCTAATTGCACATTGCTATTATTCGAGTGTTTATCGACTCGCTATTCGTAAAACTATTTTCATTTACAAGTACTTTTAAAGAAGTATTGATTGATTGTATTTTTATATTCTAGTTAATTTATAATAATTAATATATTGTGATTATGTTATAAATTATTATCTTTAAAATGTTTAAATGTGACTGAATCTACTCTTCTTATTTTAAATCTACACTTGTTTGAAATTGTTAAAATATACCAGAGTTGTCATGATTTTCAAGTCGATATTAAAATCATTTACCGATGACTGCCTCATTAGTTCAGAGGTCCTATGAAAGACTGCTGCGCTAGAGTTCCTGGGTTCGATTCCCAGGTCGAGCAGTTTTATTAGGTTTTTCTATGAAATTCTCGTTGGATTTGGGTCCGGTTAATGGCAATAGGTTCGCCCCCTATTACATGGCACCTGGAAAAGTGTGGGTAAATTAAAACTTTAATACATTAGTACACCTCTGCCTAACGCTTCGGGGAATACAGGCATGATGATATATTACAGATTTGTTAAGTTGTAGGAAAGATAAATAACAACAGTAGGTAATATTGTGAGCGGTTGTGGTGGTGATGATGTAAGGTATTTGTATAAGATATTGTTCTTGTACTTAATGTTATTAACAATCTGTTCAGTACTTGGTTGTGTACGCTAAATAAATGTGGTTCAAAAAGTTTTGTTGATTAATTATGTCACACCTTTATTACAATACCGGCACTATCCTAAATGTGCAAATTATGCAGGTGAGTTTTTAAGGGTTTGCGGAAATTGGCTTTTTTTTTTATAAAAAGCTTACCAGCAATGTGGGTCACACATTACTAGTATTCTTGTTAACCCCTCGTACTAAGCTAAATGCTTGTGTTACGAGTGGGTTCACGGCGGTAGTGCAACGGGTGGGGTTCGAACCGGCAACCACATGATCGCAAGTCCGACGCCCTAGCCATTAGGCTACCGACGCTTCGAATATATATTCGCTTTATATATATATATATAAAGTTATATTTACTTTTCAGGAATACATTAAAAAATCAATTATTATTCCTAAAATGTTAATGAAACCTTTTTTCCTATGAAACTATACCCTATTCGCGAAAAATAAATACATCTTCCTACACAAAAGTAAACAGACCATATTTCGGCATTAGGAAAGCCCTTTTTTCACGTAGGTATGGTATGGTATAGCGGGCTTTTTCCCGCAACTCCACAATTAAGCGCGTATCTAAGTATTTTGCGTGTGGATGGGAAGATGTTTGGTCGTATTCAAACCACCCCAACTCCCCGAGAAAGGCCGACAAGCGCCCCAATGTTGCCTACAGCACGGGATACGTGAAAAATGTTTCACGTATCCCTATAATGAGTTTAATAGGGAAAATCGGTCAGTATAACGGGTAGAATCAACCCTTTAATGGGTGCAATGACTAAAAAAAATAAAAATGTGATGAGAGGATGTTAAAAAATAAATAACAACAATATATTTAAACAACAATTATATTTTAAAATAACATTGATCTATCTACAATACAATTTAAGTTTGTTAGTTCACCTATCTACCTTTGGACGTGTTATCGAGGTCATTACAAATTAAATACAGGTTTTTGACAATAATTTGTAATAGTTAGGTACGAATTGAGCCAATCATGTCTACATCGACACAGAAAATTTACCAACACTGCTTTGTAAATAAAAAATGTGTAAGTGTCAGTGCTGCACCCTGATTTAGTGCAGCATTGTGCTAAGATAGGGACCCAAGACCCATTCTGACATCGCAAAAGATAACGTAATAAGACTAGAATCCATTGTTATGTTGTTTTGTCGAAATAACTTTCTGTCTTTCTTCTTCTTTCTATGTAATATAGTTTTATCATTATCATCTTCTTCTCTTCCCTTTTCTTCCATTCATCCCTATTAGTCGTCATCTCATCATTCACTCCCTTTTCCATCACATGTGACTTCACACAATCGATCCATCTTAGGTCTCCATCTACCCCCCCCCCCCCCCACCCTATCCCAAAATAGTTTACTTATAAATATTATTTTTCATCACAGGAAAAAAATTAACGGTTAAGATCAACATTGATGTTATTATGACATTAATTTGGATCTTATCGTCAGAAGTGAAGTTGGTTATTATTGATTAAACGAATATCGTTGTGGACATGTTTGGCAGTAATGGCACGGTATAAATTAAACAGAATATTTCTGCCCATTTCTGTTTTAAAATACTTGAAAGTTATATTTCGATAGTGCGACATATGTACAATAACGTATAATTGCACTATCAAAATATGACAATATGTAATATTAAGAGGATAGTATCCGCTTCGCGCCCCATACAAACGCAGTTTGGCCCTTGCTTGAATTTTAAACAATGAAAGTCATTGAAATTTTGCAGTAACAATCTTATCATTAATATACGTGTTTCTGTAATATAAAATTTCATTTCAATATACGGTTAAAAAGTTACACGAGCTCAAAGATTGGCAATTTTCGTTGAAAAACGGCCCAACTTTATGCTAGTATTTCTCGACAATGTATCAATACAGAAACATTCTGATTCGAAGGAAACCCAGATAATATAGTGAATATTTTTTTACAAGATTTTTTTTTACATATTAGCAATATTATAGGAGTAATCTCCAAAATTCGGAACATACGAAATACGCGTGAAAATGTTGTTGTTTCTCCTCTCGGGCACGCGTTCGCATCGCGAGGGATAGAGACAGCGACAACTGTGCAACATTGTTGCGTTCGCGAGGGACACTCCTCTTAAAAGTTCATTATCGTTGGTTGGTTCACACCGAATGCAACATGTTTGTGTTTGTTAGTACGTTACTCGAAAATATATCATAATTTACTTTCCTACTGACAGACACGAGTCTACCCTCAAATTAGGCAAGTCCCTATGTAGCTAGCTTAGTGCGGGTTGGGAGACTTCACATGCCGTTGGGATATAAGACAATCCGGGTAACCTCACGATGTTTTCCTTCACCCCTTAAGCAAATATTTATGATAGTTATATTATTACGCACGTCAAGTATTTTGGAAAAATCAAAAGTGCACCTTATGCACCGTGACAATTTAGTCATCTTAATAAAATCCAGAATAACGGTCTCATAATATTGTCGATAAGGACCAACCCTTAAATTGTGAAAAAAAAAATCAGCAGTTTCATATAAAAGTATTTTTTGACCAAATTAAATGTTAAAGATAGCTGTTATTATTTTTCACTATTTTAGGGTTGGTTATACAGCAGATAGTTTTCAAAATAATCAGTATTAAAACAAGCTTTTGGCTGTGAGACGACTATAATAACATGGTGTATAGTGATATAGTATATATAACGTGCTGCATTCGGTATGTTAGTCTAAAAATTTGCGTTTTTACATTTTATAATATCTATAGATTCACATCGATAAGGAGATAGCAACGATAACTAGGAACGTACTGTTGGACATTTATTATTCATATATTTCCTTTTTTTATATACACAGTTCGGTTTTAGTGAAAAAGGTCTTACGTAGTAATGTTCTGTAAATTGTAGATCTCAATAAATTTAATATAAAATCTTCAGTTTCTATATACAGTATTGAGCACCTATGATTTAGTAACTTTATTTACATTATTTACAGATCTGTTTACAGTTTTACAGTCTTGTGATGTTTGTGACTTGTGGTGGGTTTGGTATACTTCGGATTACCATTAACAATAAAGTTAAATAAAAATTAAAACTTAAATAATTAACTAAAAATATAGGTCTCTAAAAATAAAAACAAAATATGTAATTATAAATATTTTCACAGCTGGCAACTTCTTGGTACATAATTACTGTCTTGCCATATATAAAAAAATACTAAAATAAAAACTTTTTATAGAATAATAATTTTACTACTTGTTTAAAAAACTTAAAACTAAAATATCAATTCCGCTAAGATGTACTGGCCGCAAATGATTTAATATCAAGGAAGGATTTTTTTAATAAGTGAATTTTACTATTTTTTTCTTATTCACAGAGGAAATACGACTAATTATTGCTTGTCTTCAAATCGAATAAAATGATATGCACAATAATTTACATTTTATCCACACATATCCAGTCGTTTATAATTTAAATTAGAAATACCATTCCACAGGAACATTAGTTTTTAGTTCCTACATTATTAACATACCTTATTAATTCTGCTGTCCTGGTAAAACAACTTATAAAAGTTATACGAGCCCCACTCAGGCTATTTGGTATTTTGTATCAGTGGAGTGACCATAAGCAAGAATTACATTGTTGACGAAAATATAGTTCGATCTTTTCCAATTACTAGTAAAAACTAATCCTAAATCCCTTTATTCATGTCACAATGTGTTTCAATCCAACGGAAAATTGGAAGATGTTTAATATAATATGTATCTTCAAAAGGGGATCGGAATCTTATGAATAGCCTAACGGTCCGCGATTATGGATTAATTTCGTTTACAAATTGAACGCCTAATATTAAAATAAATTCTTTTAACATCGTTTCGACGTGTTTTTAATCTAATTTTACTTGTGGGAGATCCATCAAAATATGTATCTTGCCCTCCAAGAATACCAGGACAGCATAAAGTTGTGAGAAGTGTGTGGAAATACTATGGGAAGCGTATGACTGTGGTGCCGATCGCATCGTCGCTGCACGCATGCGCGAGGGCGCTTTCGAAGTCTTGTGGGAGATACACCTGAAATATGACCAGTTAAATGAGTGACGATAACTGAACTCACCAACGTTAAGTAAGCAGGTTAATCCAGGGAGTACTCACCTTGTCAAGTATTGGTGCCAGCGCTCCTCGCTCCACGAGTTTGGTAAGCGTATCCAACCCGTCTCTAAGCCTGAAACGATCTTCTAGCCAGTCTGTGTTGGAACCACAACCGAACAACCACTGTCAAAATAAATAATTGTATAACTATCACGAAAATAAATCTGATAACTCGGCGATAATGTTCGACTAGTTAAAACTCACCCTAAACACTCGGTAACTGTAAAAGGTAGTGGCAAACATAATGGCGAAGGGGGTCGGCAGTCGGTCGGTGATCATTGGGCCCGGTCGCAGGTCCAGGAGAGCTTTGCGCGGTGCTGTTGCCCTGGTTATATAAAAATATTGTTGGAAATATGTCAAAGGATTCGTCAATATTTTTTAATTGAACAATCAACATTATCATCGACGGCGTTCGTTCGTAAGCAATATTTTACTGCTGGGCAATATAGGCATCTTCCAAAATATGCCAGTTGGCTGGATCTTGGGCCCCTCTCATCCAGGACTAAGTTGAACCGATCTCTTGGGAGGGGGTATGTCAACATCACAGCCAGAATCACCAAGATATTTTTTCCAGTCAGATAATGTCAGATCCTTATCAGATTCCCACGTTATTAGGTAAGTATAAGAAAAATATATCCCAGAACTGCAGTATGACATGCCATGGCAGCATGGCATTTACCAAAAGCTTTAGTCATTATGTCTGCGTACTAGGGCGACATACTTGAGTAGAGCGGCCTTGTTGGCGAGCGCGGGCGGCGTCACCTCTGGCGCGGCGCAGGCCAGCACCGCGTCCCAGGGCCCGGTGCGGCGAGCTCGAGCCTCCAGGCTCGGCCACGCACCTGATTCACGATTACCCTCGATGTCCACGAAGTCTGCCGCACCTGATAACGCATTCTTTTGGTGAACATCAATCAGCATTTGGGTCAAAAAATCAAAATTAATTAATTCTTGATCTGATCTTTCTTGACTGCTTTTTACACGATAATGAAAATTGAACCAGAGTCCGTAGAACCCGATTACACCAATCTTATACTTTTTTCCTTCTCAGTGGTAGACAAAAGATCACTCGTGAAAAAACATCAATTAAGTCACCCAACTAAAATGAATAAACCTGATAGGTACTAGGAAAATATAAAATATGAAGAGGTAGTCTCACCTAAGTCCTTGAGTGTGAGCGCGGCATGTCTCGGCGCCACAACAGTGACGTGTACTCCCCACGTGCTGAGTAACTGCACAAGCGCGCAGCCCTCGCCGCTAGCCGCGCCACATACCGCAACCCTGTATCAAACTTGTTCATCGTTATGATAGCCTGGTACTTTGAAACAAAAATGTTTGCTGGAAATCTTCCTCTTTCGTAATAATTGTTTTAGTTTGGCTAGTAAGTAATCAATGTGCTATTAATTGTTTCATGTTCTATTTACTACGTAATTATGCGCATATTGCAATTTTCCTTATATAGGTAGACATACCGCTTTCCTTTGCAGTTCTCGGGTGTGTAGGAGAGGTTCCGCAACGCTATTAGGGCTTCGCCACCCGCCCATGGCATCGACGCAGCAGTGTCTGCCGCCAGTCCGCGGGGACGCTTGCTCACCCGAGTACTAGGACAACATAGAAGGAATAGGCACAGGGCAGAACAAGGAAAGAGCGAGAAAGTTATAAACAAAAACTGTTCTTTCATTTATTCAGAAAAGAAAGAGAAGTCCCATAATTATAATCATCTCGCTCTTATTCCATTCTGATCAAGACGCTTCGCTATAATCAGAAAAGAAAAATCAGTAGCTTGTCCCATCTTCCCGTCATTATGTCAGATTACCAGGCTCGCATAAATTCTAAGGAAGTAAGAGTTACCTTCGTATCGTTAACAGCTCGGTGGCAGCGCCGCCGCTCCACTCGGTGACGCATCCCCATACTTCGTCGCCCATTTCTAAGTCCGTAACACCCTGGCCAACATCTAGTACCACACCTAGAAGAAGAATATGTGACTGAGCGCCACTAAGGCGAATTCTGTGTTTAAATGGTCTGGTTGTCCCTCCTCATACAAATCAATAACCTGATATTTATACTGTGATGATCTTTCACACTATAAATATCAGGATATTGAACTGCAGTATCTGCGGTCTGCCTGTTAACGGATAACAATTTTTAACTCATCCTAACCCCTTCATGGTCTCGGATGAACCAGGATTAAGATCCCAGTTGTCATGCGAATGAAGTTACCTATGAACCTTAGTCGTTAACGACTAGTTATCTTAAAGTTTTGCAATATTTTGTAACCAAAAATTACCGAGTAATATTATTTCAAATATTTCGCTGTAATCGGGTTGCTAAGATCCGATGGCAGCCGTTGCATTTCTGAACTAGAAGCAGACTATAACGTTATTGAAAAAGGTTACACAGACTAGGCGAGTATGAGTCATCAGGAGGTTGTTTACCAGCGAAACCTCTGCCGACGGTGACGTGACCGCGGTACAGTAGCGACCGCAGTAGATGTGCTCGACCGCGCAGCGCGCCGCGGTCTACAGTGCAGATGCTGAACGCCTGAACGCGGACCAACACCTCGCCAGTACCCGCACCTAGCGAATGATTAATACATAATCATCAGCTTTAAAAATTAAGGTTTCTGTAGGAATTCAAAAACAGAAAAAAAAAATATAACGATTGCAAGCGCTATACCGGCTTATTAGTAAATAGACGTATTCAAGGAATATGGGATACACAAGCTAAAATGCTACAATGTCAACCCTCCCGAAAACTAGTTACGGAGAAATGTTTTTTCTTTTAACCAAGAATTTGGCATTGAATAGGTTTATTTTTTATTCAAGTATGGTCATAAACAACACTTTAACTAAGCTAACGTTACCATAACTAAAATTAACTACTCGAAAATTCACGATCATTACATGATTCTTAAAAAAAATTATATACAAAATTAATGATTGCTGAGTAGGGTAAAGGGGTAAAGCGTCTAGTGTACTTAACCGAATACCGTAGAAAAGTGTATATTTTTTTTTTATTTAACTTCACTGGCATGTCTACATGTACGAGTCATGTCGACCCATTCATACAGGCATGACCGAAGAAGTACTACCCTCCCACAGAATATCGACGTCAAGTACCAGAATCCATACTGTTACGTTTCGTACGGTGAGTGTGAAGCGCCGGAGGCCCAATTCCTGTCTCAGTCCCCTTCCTTCCTTCCTACTTCTCCTTAAAAATATAGGCTAGGCAACGCATCTGCAACGCCTTTGGTATTGCAGAAATCTATGGGAGGCGACCACTACTTACCATTAAATAGCTTACCTGCTCTTTTGCCGAGTCATCCCATAAAAAAAGAAATATTAATAATAAAAATTAGCAGTAACATCTTACTAGGTGCAACAGCGTCCTCCACCAGTATGACGGACTGGTCTGCCTGCGAGTGCAGCGCCCGCGCATGTGGCCCCGCGTGCGCGCGCCGCGCCACCCTCACCCCCACCAGCAGGCCCGCGCTCCCCCCCACCACCACCCCGCACGCGAAGATCAACATGCTGCGACGCCATACTAGAGCATCATGAAGAGAAAGGAGAATCATATTGTAGTCGTGATTTGTTTTAAAGGAGTTTCTATGAAATTACGTTTGGGTTTTTCAAATCAAATCTTTTTATTTCAAAAGTGGGCCTCTGTTCTTCCTAACGTCAATATGAAGTGGGAAAAAGAACATAGTTTTATGGAAAAAACTGCTATAACGTCTTAATATCAAGTTTTACCTCTGTCATGCCACAATGCCACCAGCTCTTCGTACAGGAGCACCGGGGACAGGGGCGGGGCCCCTTCACGGATACGTTTGACAGCCTCGCGCGTCCAGGCCGCCGCGCGCTCTCGACCCTCCGCTATCAGCTCGTTGTGCCAGACGTCGTGGAATGCCTCACGAATCTGTGCAACATCTACTTCAAAGCCATTTGTTGCAGTGGTATTATCATTTGTCTACATGCCAGCATGCATTGGTCGCCACGACCGGGGAAGTACTACCCTCCCACAGAATATCGACGTCACATAGCAGTATGTATGCCGATGCATTTCCCTTGGTGAGTGTGGAGCACTGGAGGCCCAATACCTTCCTCAGTCCCCTTCCTTCTCCTTTCTCCTTCCTTCTCCTTAAATAATGCTAACTCCTTTGGTATTGCAACATCCATGGGCGGTGATGACTACTTACCATCAGGTAGCTTACCTGCTTTTGGCCGAGAAATCCCATAAAAAAAGTTACCTCACAATGTTTTTCTGCACCGTTTAAGGGTGTGATAATTAATATGCACAAGACTTAGGAAACTCAGTAGTGTTTGGATTTGAATTCGAGAATTACTAATTGGCGGTCCAATGGTCAGATCACTGTCTGAGCACTATCAGAGCACTAACAGCTAACAAAACTTACTTTACAAAGATAAGTAACTTTATAAAGTGAAGTTTTTAGTAAGTATTGTATTAACTCAAAACCTTGTTTTTTTCTCAGTCCAAGGGACATGTGTAGACTAAAGTATTTGATATGATTATATTATCTTATATAGCGAAAATAAAACAAACTATATGGCTAACCTTCCTGATGGCATCCACGGTTGTCTGGACAGCATCACTAACTCTGGACTTGCCATGGTCAGCTGCAGTTTTGGCAGCTACCTGAGCAAATGCATGTGAAATAAGTACTTATAAGTAGATTAAATAAAATAATATTATGAGGTTTTTGGTGCATACATTCAAATTATCTTAGAATATGAATTAATATATTTTTTATGATACTGATAGAGGGTTGATGATTTGTAGGATAATCAACATTAGTCTTTTTGACTGGTATTTATACTAATTACTCATATAAGGAATACCAACCACCACAGTGTCTATTCTTCAATCATAAAAGAAGTTATTTTATAAAACCATTGATAAGCTTATTCATAACATTTTATTGTCAACTTAAACAATGAGTATCAAATGGATGTTGGAACTCAATATCAATCTATTTTATAATATCTGTAATCAGTTGGCATGAGAAATAAATAGATTTTATGAAAAGACTGGCCTTATTTTTTTTTATCGAAACAGTTACTATTCACGATACTTGAGTTTTCAATCCCTAATTTATTTATACATACAATTTCCCTGTTTTATTGTATTTTGGTGGCCTGATGCAAATTTGTGTCATAGAATAGTCACAGAGTTGCCTTTTAGGTAAATAGAATTAGTTTTAAACACGAAACTAAATTAATTATATAAGTCCATGGCCATTAGCAACTAAAGTAGGGCAATGACATTTCATTGTCATAACAAACAAACAGATGAGCTCTGAGAAACAAATTCGTTGTGGCTTCATGAAAAACTTTCAATTTCTAAATTGTTTGCTAAAAAAATGACGTGAATAACCGACGCACTTTCGCGCGAAACTACCAGGATACCATAACTTAGCTAGAGTTACTTACATGCAATGCTTCGAGTTTTTCGCCAGCTCTGTGCTTCAGTTCATCCATGTCAGAGCGTTACGAGCCGAGGGAGGGTCAGCGTAAACCGCTCAAACTGTTAAATCACATCCAAAACCTTAACCTTTGGACACAAATCGGCCTAAATAGTTGCAGTCTCAAAATAGACTGAATGTCACAACAAACACTTGCTCGAACACATATTGTGTGAAAAGTTAATAGTATAATTTACTTTTCTTTTGATTTATTTCATTGGTTGTGTAGGAAGACTGCATAAAGTTACATAAATTTAGAATTAATACCTTATCCAAACATAACCTCTATGTTTTGTTTGACAGTTGCATAATGACAGTTTGACATATATTATGACTGTGACGTTGACTACGTTTCATTTCACAAAACAACTTCCGAATCTGTTCACGTCTGACTGTATGTAATTATTTATGATTAACGAAACGTAAGTTTTGAAATAATAATAATACTGGATCATCTGACAAAACTATAAAATTGAAAATTAATGATATTTTCCAAGCAACAAGTGACGTAGTGTAGGTCGCTCGACACGACCGGCCATATGGAGTGACGACTTGGTGGAAGAACGCCGAAGATTGGGCTCTGTGGCGTTCACTAGGAGAGGCTTACGTCCAGCAGTGGATGAATATAGGCTGATGATAATCATGATGTTGACGAAGTAAATATAAGTATGCTTTTTTTGTGTTAGGATCATCAAAGGCAGGTGATTCTTGTGTGTAGGTACAAACAAGAATCACCTGCCTTTGATGAAATATCTTAGATCTTTGATAAATCATCTAGTTAGCATGGTCGCATCGGCCCTAAGACCAGGGTATACATGCACTGTGCACCACGTGAACTTAGAAGTCATCATATAACATTAATTAAACTTCCAAACCCGAAATATGGATGGATTTCAGGATATATATAGAAACGACGATCAAATAATATAGCATTCTGCATTCCATGGAGGCTGACTGAGCATGTAACCCTTTAGGCATAGCGAGAGTATAATTACATTCTTGGGCATAAAATAAAGGGCGCTATTAAAAAAAAGAGATTCTTGATATACTAGGTATAGCTATAACCTGTAGTTCTGTACTATAATAACTAACAATTCAGATTACAAGTTTTTATAAGTAGTTAAGTACGTATTAGGTTTATACAATATTTATTTCTGTTAGTAAGTAATTAAATCTTTTTAGGCACTTTTACAAGTCAATGTTCTAGAAATAGATGCTAGATGGCGCCAGCAGTTCCAGACTGATTGAATATTTAATTTGATCTTTAGGGGAAAACACGAAGCAAACTCGGAAACATGGGTTTTAATTGGCCTTTCAAGGTAATTTGATTAATCATACCAGTTTTGAGTACTTAGAATGTTTAATAGCATTCAATAATCGCCGTTCAAAAATAAAATAGCGGTCGCTGAACCGAAAACAATCATCTTTATATGACAATGGTGCCTATATATTATTATAACAAAATATCTTGCACCAATTTTGTTATAGGAAGGAAGACAGAATAACCCTATGAGGCTACAGGTCAACATAAACAATATCTAGTTTAAGCTGATCTCGCATTGTATAGGCTTTAAAGAGAATAAGAGTTCAGCGTAAACTTCATTTGTATAGATCTACCAAATAGCCATGAATACGTTCCTAAATGATTTTGGCAGGTACGTACCTAAGTAAGGGAATGAGAAAATAACAACGTAAAAGACAAAATATTGATTGACTCTTTTATAATAATAAAATCAATAAAATAAATACACATTTTATGTAAATCCTTTACTAAGTCGGTCCATATTATATTTGTTTAATCCATGTCGAGTGGTATCACATTTTCGGTGCTGTCTGCGCTTTCTGTGTGTTCCGGTATCTCACCAAGCACTTTATCTATCCATAAACGACTGTAGGCCACCTGGAAAAGTAAACTTCGTATTTTAAACACCAAAAACAGTACGGATCAGATACGTACGATTGTCGAAAGCAGAATTCTGAACAGTTCTTTGACCACGTGCCGTCTGTGAGTCGGCGAGCACGTTTCTAACATGTTTTACATTAAGTATGTTGGACTCCCACCACTATGACCTCAATACCATCATAGTGGATGAAGAAAAGCTAGGCAGACGTGTAATAAACACCTCTTACGTTTTATAAACTCCGTGTACGTTTATCTAACTCGTATATTATATACTCGTCACTGTCATGTATTTTCAGCAGGCGGAGTTTTATTAAAGAGGTATTATGACGCGATGTGGGAGAGGCTTGGGGCCTCAATGAACTGTGATAGGCTGAATTGATTGATTGATACTCTCGCCTTTTGAGCGAAGTATCGTGAATTTGTGAATCATTCCAACGACACTGAGACAACGCATTTGCCGACCAATTTATTGAACAAATTTTAAATGGTTCTCTTTCGTTATACGCATGCTATAATTCTTTATGATAATTAAAAAAATACCTTAGCAAATACTCCTGGTTTGGACTTGTAGGCGCACTCCTCAGTGCCGGAGAATAGCGCTATGCCGAAGAGCGTACCGGCGCGGTTTATTCCGTTGAAATGTACCGCCGGATCACCCGTGTCACCCTGGTAGCAAAACATTGAAACCACTGTTACTTCCTCGTTCAAGGTTTTAACATCATTTTGAAACAAATATTGATGACTCAACCTAATTTTGTGAATTTAGAGCAATTTTCAAAGATCTACCTATATTTGGTCTAATTACTGGGACCCTTCATGAATGGAAAACTTTTTATTGCAGAAAAGGAATGATATCGGTAATCTGAGGATTCTGTCATATGAACATAATAAAATGAGGTGTAGAAAGAGTATGACTAACAGCACACAAAGCAACGCCTTTTATAACGCTCTGCAGGCACATATTGTCATGCTGCAAATGGTAGTCGTTCCCGTAGATCAGGCGGCATTCCCCTCTAGGCACCTCTCGAACAATCATCCGTCGCAACTCTTGGTTCTCACCCTCACGAATCTGTCCAGTGACCTGTCAAAAGTTTTAAACAATAATTTTACATACGATGATACGTTCTAACTTCTTACAAGTTTCTAATACCCTGGTACTGTTAGATTAGAAGTAACGTAACACTTGATCCTTTAATACGTCATCTCGTCATTAAATCATCGGATCAATGAAAAAGAAGGGGAATCTGAAGTAGGTTACTCCATGAAGAATTTATTTTATTTTATGAATTTTATAAAGACTGATAGATAATCCGTCTATCTTATAGAATTATGATCTAATTTTGCAGATAATGACGGGTTTTGCAACTAGGTGCGCGCGTGCGGCCTTGGCATAGTGCCAAATAAAATAACTGATTTAAAAGCTACGCTTTTCAGTCATGGTTACCTGGTACCCACGGAAGTAAATACCAGATTGATGATCCACAAAACAATAAGGTAACAGGAGAGAAAATTACGAAAAAAGTTGCATTCACGTGTATTATTTATACTTTTGTCCGTTTTGTTGTTAATAAAAACAAAATAGTTTCTACTTCCACACAAGTTTAAAATCTTCACAAATCAATTAGTTTGGTATTACCACAGAACCGTAACCGGTGACGACGGTTTCCCCGAACAAGGGAGGTAGGTCTGCATCAGCAATAGCTATCGACACGAGCTGCATTCTGCTGTTCGGAGTAATCGGGAGATTCACCTGTAACACCAGGATAACATAAATTTGAGATGCTATTTATTATGAACTTATTATAGCTTGTAGGTTATGCTTGAGCATGGCCATTTATTGCATGATTGCATCCTTTGCCAATTGAGCTGGCTCATAGAAGATTGTTGAGATTATTATTGATTTAAATGGCATTATCACATAAAATATCACTATTGTACAATGTTCCTAAAAATTCGCAACAGTCAAATACAAAAAATATTGTCGGATAAACATACTTTGATCATAGCCAAATTGTGTTCGGGATAATATTGATCCATTCTGTACTCGGGATGTCTTCTGATCTCCACCACCGATAGTATTCTTCCTCCAAAGTCTCTAAACACAGAGCCCATTCGCACTGATACTTCTTCTTTGGTAACACTGTTGAAAAATATTAAAAACGTAGGTACATAAGCATAATATCTAAAACTGTTTCTATATTCCAATTTTATAAAAATAATGATTCATCAAATACTTAACTAATATTTGAAGATAATATTTCTGCATGGACAAATATTGGGAGGCGTACGTCCAGCAGTGGACGAATATGGGCTAATGATGATGATGATGATGATGATGGAGAAATATTTATCAAGCTAGGTCTCGTAATAAACTGGTTAAACATAATCACCTGACACCCGCTCATTATAATATTGCCCTACCATATGAGGACCTCCCTCTCGGAATGAGAAGGAGACCCGAGAAGGAACTTAGACCACGTATCGAGCGAATTGACGTTACTCTCAGAATGAGTTGGAGACTATAGACCTGATAATATATTATCAATATTATCATATCATAATATAAAGTTTCAACGTGCTAACCCGGCCGTTCATTGTCAGAGAATTTGTGTCCGAATGACCTATGACCTATGGTGCTCAATCCAGAAATCTGTCTTGAACCAAAGAATACAGTGTGCAGCAAGTCTGAACGTGTAAACCCGGCCGTTCATTGCCACAAAATTAGGGTCTGAATGACCTTCTACGGCGCTTAATTCAGAAATCTGTCTTGAACCAAAATACAGTGACAGGTACTTTCAGCAAGTCGTACGGAATTCTGTCTTGACCAAAATGTATATAAATATGCAGTGTCTTGCAGCAAGCCTCAGTTTTACGACAGTGATTTAGTGATTCAGTGAACTTACTAGTCGAAGCACTGTGCCGCAGTAAGAACCCATAGTCTTCCAACGATTGCTCCACCGCACCAATGTTTTCCGTGCAATCTGTAAATAATTTGAATTTTTTACTTAGACAGCAGAATGGCATTGTGCACACCCGCTGTTTGTTTTTCTTTATGGGTCGAAGCGTGATGTTCAGGTACTCTTTGTAAATACTGCTTACCGCTTAAGTATCTACCATTTGCAGTACTGTCAAAATCGGTTCAACCATTTCTTTTGAGATTACCCGAAATAAACAAACGGAATGTCTTATTATTTTAAGTAGTGGCCGGAGGTAAAGATATTCCTTTGGAGCAAGAAGATAAATATTTATTATAAAGAATTTGTTTTTTATTTATTTACCTTACGGACACAGTATATGGATAGTCTTCTAGACAAACTAGTCCAGTCTCCGTAGTAAGTCTTTTTCTCCTTACGTGAGTGAGATCTTCTTCCATTTTAGGAGGAAATTCACATTCTAGCTCTGACTTTGAAGTGGTGGTACCTGTAACAAATGAATCAACCCTTTGTAGACCTATGATTTCCTAGTAGATATAGATACAATGACTGAAGTTAATACTGAGTAAAAAAAATGACAGAATAACAAGTTCTCTTTTAAACCTCATCATACACAGTTTGTTCGAAATAAGTAAGCCGATCAGAAGTTGTCTGCAAGTGGTTTAGAAGTGGTAAATTTTAATAAAAAGAGTCGGGGTAAAGATAATTAAGGTCGTATATGTTTCACCTTTCTAATTATTTTGTTCACTAATTTCGATATTTATGTATTAAAACACTTAATTAAAAGATTTTATCACCGCGGTAGTTCGGAACGGCTAACTTCACACGTGCACAGTTATTTCGAACAAACAGTGCAACTCTTGAAACTCATGAGGTCTGTATGAGAATCAATTAAGACTCGAATTGGGATTTTGTATATATTTTTTTACAGGTTTTATTAAGTTAGATAAAGTTAGGCCTTCTTTTGGTGGGAGTATGAGTGTTCATCATTTTATCTTGCATACATGGTATGTAGGTATTTTCAAGACCTTTTTCTTTATAGTACGGATCTGTCACCAAGATAGGCGACTTAAAACTGCATTTGCCTTCTCTGCCATAGGATTTGTGACTTTCGACACATAGCAAACAGAACATAAAAAAAGTAAATTAATCCTCTTACCACTTTCTACAAATAATTTATAATTAAAACTACAAACTAAGATTACAAAAGCCGTTGAAAATTTAATGCACTCCATTTCTTTTCTACGAGATTATTTGAAAGGAAAAACAGTTCACATTATCTATCCATTTTTGTGTGAGCACGTTGAAAATGTTGGAAAGTTCAAAAGAAACTAGTGTTTCTAACACCATCTAATCACTACTTTATGAAAAGTTATTAAAACAATAATTTCTGATTAGGTAACAATGTATTGTTCGAAGCACAATAGCGGAACTTTGTTAAACAAACGTTATAATTTTCACAAAAACCGCACTTGGAATTATTAATTTGTAATCAACTATAATCACATTACGTATGTTTTATTGTTTTTGCATCAATGAATGGGGGCAGTGTCACAGGTGTGAAGAATGTATATGTATAATAATATTTTTGTAACTGCATTATATTTATTATTTTGTAGGGTTCCTGTAGCCAGCAAATAAAGGATGGTATCTCAAGATTTCTGAGACATTCAAAAAGTCTCTCGTAATTTCTGACCACCGTTTAATTACTAAGATTGAATTAATTCTAAGTAATTAAATAGTGAGGAAACTTGACATGATGTACGCCTGAGAGATTTTATTGACGGCCGAAGTCTGCCAACCTAGAGTAGGCTAGCGTGGTGGACCATAGCCTAATCCCTCTCATTCTGTGACCCGTGCCCAGCTGTGGGACAATGTAATGGATTTATGATAACTTATGTATTAGGTCCATATTAAGTAATTAAGTATAAAATCTTTCTCAAGTTTATCCGGGAATTTCAACGCACGATTCTCCTCAAAAATGATGCGCTACAATGGGCATTTGTAATTTTTATTCTGAGACACAAATAAAACAATGCCGAAAAAGGAGTACAAAAGGTATAAAATGGTATCTACCATTCTGCGAGCCGAGAATCTAAATTAAAAGACTAATAATAATATCAGCATCATCATCATCCCATCAGCCTATTGCTGACCATTGCTGAACGTAGAATAATAATATACGGAATCCAATCGGCCAACTCACGTTTACTACCACGGGAAACAGAACAACTGCTGGCCTATTGTCCTACTTAATGAACGAGAAACTATTTATACAATTTATCTCACATGGAACCTGAGCGAGCATAAGGCATAAATTATTTACCTCCGAGATGAATGACATCACGTGTGAAAGGACATAGGCTAGTGCTGTTGTGTGAACCTATAAACAATATTGTGTTAAGTAAATTCAAGAATAATTCAGGTTTCCTATGAAACCTCATTATAATGCTCAATATGCAATTTGCCGATTTTTCTCCATTTGTTTTTGACTTAAATAAAAACTTTTTTGAAATAAACCATTTTGACTGACTAATTCCAGGTCCAGAAAATAATTTTCAATGAAGGAAAAACACTCTCATACTACTAAGTGATGTCGTGAAGTCGAAGGAAGTGTGTCAAGTTGATGATGAGAGATGTGTCAAGTTTGTCAATTTTAGACCTTGCAAGGCTTGCGTGGGCTTTGGCCCTAGCTACATAGGTACTTCACAAAATCAGGACTCATGTTAGCTTTGCAGCTCTTGGCTTTTTAAGCACTATTTGGCAAATGATGTAAGAAAAATACTGCTAATTAATAATGTTGATGACTGTTATTATTCTGAGGCTCTGCGTGATGAGCTCCATTGAGAGTGAGCATAGCTCCTCCTAGCTCATAGCAACACAGAATTGCCATAGATTGGCCCAATTGAAAAGTTTAAGACGGGAACGTTCACAGACCACCTGAATCCGTCCTTTTTCTACAAGGAGGATGCTCATAAGTGGTTTAAGTAGCAAAACTTTATTTCAATCCTGGCTTCAGTAACGAGCACATCAAGCAGAGCGACTTAAACTGATGGCAGTCTTTCATGCTTATTAACAGCAATTACGGCAGTGCATCACATCATATAAAACATGGACACCAAAAAATATACCAGTTACGCTATGACGAGGCTCGGTACCTTCAGGTTTTCGGAAGTCTCATCCCTATTCAGCCTCATAGGGACTCTAAGCTATGTAAAGCTGTGAGAAGGTCTCTTTAGGCGTCAATCTTTCTTACAGCAAGACCATCAGCGCCAAGATGACCAAGACTTATAAATATGTAACCGAATTTATCAATGTAGGCCAAGATCGAGAATTTTACAAAAGACAGCTGGCGGCACACAAATGCAATTGTTCAACCATACTTAAACCTCTTTTATTTGTTCAGCTCAATAGACGATTAAACGTGTTATCTTATATCTTATGGTTTATTTTCCATAATTTTTAACCATTGTATTTAACACCTGCATTTGAAGAGGAATCTTAGCATTTCTGGTAAACTTCATTCAAAGAAACAAATCCTCAAAGACTTAGTGTCTTCACATTTAAAGCATGAAACAAGTTATTTATTTATTCATATTAATTGTTGTAGTTGATTCGCGAAGTTATAAAAAAGATTATGATTGTAGCAGCCAAGAACAGGAAAGCAGTGAATGTGATTCTGATAACGAAGTCAGTAACCATAGCGAGAATCAAGAGGGTGTAGCTTCAGGCGAACATCGGAGATATTATAAGAATAGACCCGTGCCTCGAAGACGAAATGATGCAAAGGAAAATTTCATCAGAGATTACGCTGGGAAACAAGAAGAATATACTACGGATACTGGTAAACAAATTAACATTAATAGTGCTCAATTTTCATCTTCCGTACAAGAATGGAATTGACGGTTATTGGAATAGGTCTCTGTCCAAAAGATCTTCAAGATTATGTTCTGTGTTGCTTTCTTGTGTTACATGTAGGCGTTACATTTATATGGAACGGTACAACATGAAACCCCATAAGGATGGTACTGCACCATTTAAAAAATATGTTATTATAATATCTGACTGCCTCATTAGTCTAGGGTCCTGGATTCGATGTCCAGGTCGAGCAAAGTGTTACTGGGTTTTTCTATGAGATTCTCAGAAGCAGCCTAGATTTTTGCCTCTTCTCGGCCTCTTTTACATGGCACCTAAAAATACTGGCAAAATAAGGGTATACATTAGTACACCTCTGCCTAACCCTTCGGGGAATACAGGCGTGATAGTATGTTATGATATGTGAATTTAATAGACTATTTAAACCAGCTGGATAAGTGATCTTGATTATTTATCGTACAGTGTTAACGTTAAGAATAATACATTTGGAATTACTACAGTTAACGAGGCTTATACCGTTGAGAATGTAACCTGTGAGAACCAGAACAACAGCTCGGAGGAGGACGAAGATGAGGCGAAGAGCACTCTCATTGACTATCCCTTTTCTGTGTCCATACAGAAGAAGGGAGCTCATTACGTTTCTGGTGCCCTAATAGATAAAAGGTGGATTCTGAGCGTCGCTGGGGAATTTTATCAGTAAGATTTTTGATTAGTAAAAGTAAGATTTAATCGTTTGTAAAAGAAAGATTATGATTATTTTAAGTACACCGATACATCGAAGTATGTTCCAAAATCCACCACTAGTTTTGATCTTACCCTCGTGGCCAAACAGATGTCTTAAATATATATACTCATAAAGTTACCTACGTGATTAACATTAAATATTCACATTATGTAAAGTGTAACCCACCTGTAAAGTTAATACCTACGTAAACTAAGTACTAGAAAACATTGTGTATGACATATAATGTTGCCTTGTGATATGACCATTGGACTGCCAAGTCAAAGGACTCGAGTTCGAATCCAGGGCACGCACCTCTGTCTTTTCGGAGTCATGTGCGTATTAATAATGAATTATCACGCGCTTAAACGGTGAAGGAAAACATCGTGAGGAAACCTGCATGTCTGAGAGGTTGTCTTGACAACATGTGAAGTCTGCCAACCCGCAGTAGGCTAGCGTGGTGGACTATAACCTAATCCCTCTCGTTCTGAGAGGAGACCCGTGCCCAGCAGTGGGACAATGTAATGGGTTAATGATGATGATTATTATGTAACGAAATAATGGTGAACGAGGTGGTGTGAGCGAGCGAATCTTTGGATCCTTCAAATAATAGTCATTCTAACTTCACTTTTGTTTTGCTTATTTGCAAAGGAAACTGGGCGTTAGTCACTTTGACAATAAATTAGACTAACTTACCTGACCATTTACAGAATATATTATAATTAAATGTTATTAGTTGATAAACAATTTTCTCGTTCAAAGTCCCAAAATTTTTATCAAGTTTTGACATGACTGGGCGATTCATGATATATAGATACGGCCCACTGAAGTTTGATCAATATGGCTTATTTTTTCAGCGTAAGAGACACCCTAAAATTATTCAGAGCAAGACTAGGGTCCGTGGACTGCAAAAGAGGTGGTTCGTTGGTCCCCATCAAGAGAATCGAGATCCATCCCTACTATATCTATGGGAAACCAAACTTCGACGTTGCTTTATTGAGAATGGCGTTGCCTGTCGATTATTCTGAAGTCCTGAGACCGATTGGCATTTCAAACATCAATGGGAAAGTACTAAGTGCCAAGTTTATGACGACGTACTGGCCAAGAATAGTGGTGAGTAACGAATGTATTTTAGAAGTGAAACATTGATCTAGAAAATATAGTTGAGCTTAGAGACGAGGCACGTGTGCCAAAAGTTGTTGTGGTACTTGTGGTGCGATAAGTTGAAGTTAGGACCATTCAAAAGACTTCCTAAATTATTGTCTGAATACCTACATCATTATCGTTAATATAATAATCGGTATGTTATGTTATATGTATATCCGAAAAATATGTATTTACGTTTTCCAGCACAAGGGCAAGACGTTACCAGAAACAGCAAAAGAAAGGATAAAATACAACAGCATGCGAGTATCCACACAGAGGCTGATACCAACAGATAAATGCAAAAATATAATGACGGCCATAAAAGAACTCTTAAACGAGTCGAGTCTGTGTTTGAAGCCCGTAGTTACTCATCATAGTATCTGCATGGTGAGTGATGACCTAATTATTTTGCTTCCTATATGCTTCTGCGCGCCTAGTATCAATGTTGGCCTGGTACTAAGTTTCCGTGCTCCTTTCCTTTGGGCCGACATTTTCTATTACTTTTTTTTCTTGAAGCAGCCGAGAAAGACGAGGGAGGTACGGTAAAGATTATAAGCCCATGACTTTTTTTTCATTCATTATAATATGTACTTCGGATGATTTAATTTGTAAGGCAAAAAGAGCGCTGGATTGAAATTGAAAACTAGGTATGCCTTCCTAAATGCCTTGCTGTCTGGTCTGTAATCGTTCTTATAATTACTTCAAACCCGTTCCAATTAGGGTTGCCAACTTTATTTACTAGAAATAAAGTATATTCAGGTCTATGAAGAATATTATACAGTATTTTAGAAAAATGAACAGTATTGTTTGTGGCTGCACTGCACTGAGCAGTGAACGCCCTCTGACTAAATAAATGTAAACAGTATTTTGTATACTTAATTTTTGTTCAACAGTAAAAAGTATAATACAAATTAAATGAATATAGGTATTGTGCAGGCATTTATTTCAGGCGTTTCTATAAAAAAAAAAAAAATTATTTCAAACAAAGTTTTAACTACCAAAGACTGCCTCATTTATTATTCAGTGGTTACAAACGCGACTGCTACGCCCTGGGTTTGATTCATAGGTCGAGCAAAGTGGTATTGAGTGTTTCTATGAAATTCCCAGTAGCAGCTCGGAGTCTGGATTTGCGTCCAGTTAATGGCAATAGGCTCTCCCCTATTACATGGGACCTAAAGATACCGGCGAAGTGTGGATATATAATACATACACCTCAGTCTACCCTTTCTAAGAATACTTATGGAGTGTTTGAAACAAAGTTTGAGTTTTGAGTGGTTGGTTTAGATTCACAACTGGTATCGTTAGATGGCGCTGCGGTTAAAGTCAGTGAAAACAGCGTTCACTAGTTAAAAAAAATATTCTTTTTTAGTCGAGACTGTTGCAGTTAATTCAAATTGTTCTTAAATTGACAGCCTGATGCTGGGGCACCAGTAGTGGCAGAAGATGGCTTATGGGGCATCACGTCCGGCTGGATATCCCCGACGTGTCCGAATTTTGCTGCCCCGACGATATTCACACGGCTCTCTTCATCATCCGTGCGCTCCTGGTTGGATGCGCAACTGCTCAAACTTTAGGTTAAGGTCAACAAACACCAATCACACCCGCTTGACCAAGGAGATTATCGGTTGGTTACGACATTTTGTCACGTTGTTACTAGGGAAGCATAATACTGGTGGAGATACAATTCCGCAGACACGAAACAGGTTTTACAGCAATCCACAAAACAGTTTTTGTACAATAATCATTGATAGTTCAATGAAGTTATTTATTTTACAATTAAGTTGTTTATAAAATAGTTTTTACATGCTTTGAAATATCTTTTATTTTTACAAACAAAATAATATAAATATGTCTTTAGTATGTAGGTATATTTTTAATCTTTCAGCTACATTCTTACCAAGTCATCGTAGAATAAACCTTAGAGGAAAACATTAATTGTTTTATTACAGTCATCATAATTTACTTATTTATCTACCCTCTTCAATGTATAATGTCCTAGTACAGCTCACAGCTGATTTTTGTATAGGGAGTAAATTTTTGATATGACAAGATATTTTTTTTTATGCTCTGTGATTGTAAGTATGAATTTATGCAACCAGCTGTACCGTACCTATTATATTTATACAGTGACCGTATCTTCATAAATTACTAGCTTTCCGCCCACGGCTTCACCCGCGTGGTCTATCGACTTTTCTGTACAATAAAATGTATATAAACAATGTGATAAATGAAGAACCGCTCGACCGATTTTGTGCAAACTTCACATAAACCATCTACTAAATAGTCCGAAAAAAGCCTAAACATTTGGTTTGGATAGGTGAGCCCGTTCTTGAGTTATAAAATTACAACGAAAAGTGGCATTGATTTTTATATACATATATAGATGTAACACATTTTTTTTAAATATGCGTAATAGGTTCTTAGTGCCGTTTTGCATTGCAAACTGTGCCTTTACAGCTGCGGTGAATCTAACCGTTGGCTTATATTCTAATCTAGGTCGGCAGACTTTAAACGTAGATATGTTTTACACGCCCACCAGTCGTTAAAATCTCTCCTTCATGCAGGATGTCCTTAATAAGAGTACCAACATCATCATCAGGAAAGTCAGGTACTTTTAAGTTTTAAATGATCACTTTTAAACTTCAACTAAATAATGATAGGTTAAAAAAAACTGGTTAAATCTAATTATCTACCGAAGTTTTGAATTATTTATCATTATTTTGTTATTAGGTAATATTTACTATTATGTACTTATGCATAAAATAAATTTAAACAATTTAAATAAATAAAACAAAACTCCAAGCTACTAGGCATCCATAATGCTGTAAGAGTAAAAAATGTTCGTTAACCTATTATCGCTTTTAATTTGTGTTATCTGCCTAAAATAAGTACTTATTAAACAATGTGTGCACAGCTACAGTAGGAACCTAATTACTTACTATACCTAAATGTCGGTAGGTACGTACCTACTCTATGGGTAACCCTACTTTAATGGAAAGAAATTGATGTAGAAAGACACCTTTGACAATTCCAAAAAAATAGAAGTAAGTAGGTACTTTTATGGTTATTCCATTTATTCATTTAAATCATATTATTTACATTTTAAATATTTTTATAAAAAACTGAATATAAAATAAAAACATTTAAAAATATAAAAATAGTTGTCCACCGGCATGGGGAGCAGGGTCCAAGCTGCCGATGGTTAGGGCCCCAGAGACAGGAACCTCCTCACAATACGCGCCGTATCAAGGAGTACGGCCTTCTTCGAGCCTCCTGAGGTGTTGGTCGAGGCTCTTGGCGATAAGTCCATTGACCGTGACGACTATCGGCACAATGATGGCCGAGTCCACATCCCACATGGCGACCACCTCGTGGGCTAAGTCGAGATATTTTAGCTGTTTCTCTTTCTCAGCCTTCACGAGGTTCTCGTCATGCGGGACGGTGACATCGATAATCATTGTGCGGCGCGCTGATCGTTCTATTACCACTATATCAGGCTTATTGGCTACAATAGTCCTGTCAGTGATAACAGATCGATCCCAGTACAACGTGACATGGTCATTCTCGAGAACTGGGTCGGACGCATACCTGTAATACGGTACCTCAGAATCCACAAGGCCGTATTTTAAAGCAAGTTGCTGGTGGATAATCCTGGCCACTTGGTTATGCCTTGGTTATTATTGTTATGAATGAAGAAAACATGGATACGGGCTACCTATACTGATGTAGGTGATAGGTAGTAACTATAACACAATATCGCACATCTAGATCTAAAGAGAGTTAACTCAAAACTCTGTGACTGAGTTATGCTCACCATTTCATTTCCTATACGGATACCTATTGTTGTTTTAACCTGTTGTTTTATTGGTCAGATAGGTATACCGTATACCTATCTGACCAATAAAACAATGTTTCAGCAAACAGATAGGTATCCGTATAGGAAATGAAATGGTGAGCATAACTCAATCACACAGAGTTTTGAGTTAACACTCTTTAGATCTAGGTGTGCGATATTTAGAAGGCCCTATCCCACGCAGGAACACCCCACGATAATGAAAAAAAATATCTAGGTAGGTACTTCGTTTGCTTCTGCAATCCTTGGAGAAACCTAACAAAAATATTATACCATCTATAATGATAAACATAACATCTAGGTACGCACGGCTACACATCAAGCTATACAAAACCCGTTTACGCTGTCCTCTTATTGTATGAGAAGCCTATACAATGTGAGATCAGCTTAAACTGGATTTGTATAGGTTGACCTGTTGCCGTGTGTACCTAATTAAATATTTTCTATATGAATTGAACAGCTACCCAGCAAAATTCATATACATACTTAATTCTAATAATTTCGTATGGACAGTATTTATTTGCAATATAATCAATAAAAATATTAATTAATATTGCTTTGTAGGCAATATTGTAGGCAAAGTAATTAATATAGTAACGTAGGTACCTATGTATATAGTATAGATAGAAGTGGGCGAAGTGGGCGTTCCCACCTTGAAATGTTCATCATGTATGCATGTTTCAAATGTTAGCTCCGTAGCGCTTATAGCGCCCTGGTACTTAACAGTGAAACGTCATGTTGCGAATACAACCGAACGAAACAGCGCGATGCGTGAAGAAATAGAGTGTAAAAGGACAGTGAGTAAGTAATAAAAAAATATTATAAACGTTAAAGCACCTTAAAGCATCCATATAAGTACATATTTCATCTGAAATTATGATTTTCACTTATTTATTTTAAACTGAGTAATTAAATATAATATTCCACGCCCTCTATAATGCTAATCGCAACACTGGACTGGGACGCGTAGAGAGCGCCGCTCAATTGTGTCACTATTCCACCAAAAAGCGCTTCGAGGTACTAGGAAAACATACGTTAAAGAACGTTGACGTAAGAGGAAAGGAATTTGTATTAAGTAGTGGTAACTGTTCTTTGGTTGGTTATTATCATTATTTATTTCATTAGTCAAGATTCTGGGTCCCCTGCGTTGATATTTTTCGTCGGTTATTAAAAAAAACTGCTTTTCCTACAAAAGTGCAAATTTGATACCTACACGGTCAAAATGTTTGGAACAGCTGTTTTTTTTTTAATAACGGACATTTTTTTTTACGCATTAGGGTGTCCAGAATCATATACCTACTGAAATTATGGTACTTAGGCGGTTGTGCGTCGATAACCCTTCCATCCTGTATACTTAGGTACCTTAAGTACCGTACGTAAGTTCTGCGTGCTCGGCGTGCTATGCTCGGAGTCTCTCTGAAGGTCAGAATCCGCAACGAGATTATCCGACAGAGAACCAAAGTTACATGACATAGCGCACCGGATTAGCAAGCTGAAATTGGCAGTGGGCTGGCCATACTTATCTGTAGCGTTGCCAGGCGTCCGGATAAAGTCGGACACTCAGATCAAATAAAAAGTTAAGATGGAACTTTGCGAACAAAGAAGTGAGGCCGGCTAAAACTACGCCTAGCCGTGTACAACACACAATTAGGTACAGTCAGTCAGTCAAGATAAGGCGTAGTTTCGGTATACGTGTGTGCGTATAATTGTGTGTTGTACACGACTAGGCGTAGTTTTAGCCGGCCTCACATCTTTGTTCGCAAAGTTCCATCTTAACTTTTTATTTGATCTGAGCGTGGTACATGCCTCAAGCCTAATAAGACCGACGGACGGCGACGCCAATTTAAAAAAAAACGAAAAAAAACGCCTGTATTCTCCGAAGGGGCAGCATAAGTGATGCAATAGGTAAGTAAGTACTTAGGGGTGAGCCTAATTTTACATTAATTGCTGTGCTACATTTTACTTAATCTAGGTAACATATATTTTCTAACAAAGACAGGACCCTTTTAAAACCAATTTTAGACGTAATAAAATTAAGGTTTAGGAAATTGCACATTGTATACTTATAGAATGATAATGATATCACCAACCCCGGTGTTATTATTGCGTTGTTTACGATAACGTTTTTACGACGACGACCATTCAAATAACATAAAATCAAATATCAACTGCTATCTCTCTCTTATATTTGCTTGTTGATATGGTTGCAAAAAGAGACGAGTATATTATTGGCGATACGATTATTGGGCGTGGCAGCGTCGTCGACGGGCATATTTTTCACTCTTCTTAAATCCTAAGCACCTGGTAGTTGCGATTGTGAATGGCTTGTTGTTGCAGAGATTTCTTGACATTAATTTTTAAAAGTACTATGTAATTTACTTTCCAATTTCCATCGTGTTAAGGGTAGCGTATTACCTATGATTATTCTAATAAGTTGTTATCGTTTTACAGTACTTATATAATTATTAGGCGACAGTTCAGTCTTTCAGATATACAAGAAATTCAAATAGGTACATAAAAGGAACATTTAAAAAAGGAAAAATAAAACCGAGATGATACAGAGGACCAAAGAGATGCAGAGCCTGAAACTGTTTTACAGTTATACATACAATAATTCTGTTCATTGAATACAAGGAAGTTTGAGTTTGGAAAGTAATGTATTTTTATAATGCCTACGCCTACGTGCGGAAAATTTTATTCTCATGCCATGCCATTACGCCTGTATTCCCCTACGGGGGGGTAAGGGCGGCAAAGGTGTACCTACTACCATTCACCCACATTTCGCCAGTATGCAGGGTATATGCATCTATAAATGTTCCCAATAACATTACCGCGGCTTATGAGTTATGATTATGACTCATGGGTTAAATCTATTGTCTAATATCTCGGCAAACTGAGCTGCTACTGAAAACAAAACATCATTACATTTTCATTTACAATAACAACTAGGTATTTATTTTAATTTTTTTATTCATTCGCTCATCGCTACATCATAGTGTAATCATTACACTATGGCTACATCGTGTTTAAACAATCATGTATCCTTTAAAGTCATGTTCTCCTAGTATATACAGTCCCTTAGTTCGCTGTTGACGTCGACAAAATGTCGGATTGCGTGCATGTTGTTTAGTGTGGTCGAGGTCGTCCGTTTCGTCACCACACCACAGACAGTCGTCAACGCAATATGCATCTCCTAGTTATCATATTATCCTAGTATATTGAAACTTATTTGCTTTTCACATACAATACCGTAGCGAGGAGACTTTGTTGCACAACACAACCACAACACAACAACGCGCTGCCTTTTGAAAAACGTTCCGGCACTAGCGATTTATGTTAGCCTAGTAGAAAAGGAGCATTTGTTACAAAAGATCATTCCGAGTGTGATTTATTTCTTGCAACATGCTAACCTCGACAGCTCTATGCGACTGCGACTGACCAACTCTCAGAAATAATAAAATAATTTGTAAACTGACACAATAAAATAACTACATAAACATTACAGTTTGTTCGAAATAAGTAAGCCGATCGGAAGTTAGCCGTTTTCTGGGGCCGCGCAGTTACAGTCGCGTAATAAAGTGTTAGCGTTCGGAAACGTATTCAAATAATTTCGAAAATAAGATAAATAATTTGCTAACATTACGTGTAATATTGTTGGATTGCTTCATTGATAAAAACCATACTTGAATTTTCAAAAAAATATTAAATTGTCATTTAAAATTTAAATAGTCCACAGATTTGCAAAACAGTGTTGCGTTTAGGCATTTTTCAGCAAAAAAAAAGTAAGTACAAACCACAATAATACATTAGCAACGAGAAATAACAAAAACAATATCCGAGAACTAAACAACAATAACGTCAAAATATAAACAACGCATAGCACTTTTGGCACTGACTGTGTACTTGCACTGGGGGAGCGAGACAGAATTATGCATCAAACACTAAGGATTGAGTGAAACAGCGAAGAGGCGCTGACCCCGCCCCTCGCGCCATTACCACGCATGCGCGCTACTGATTTTGTCGTAAAAATGACTGCTGCGCAGCGACTTGCAGACTACTTCCGATCGGCTTACTTATTTCGAACAAACTGTACATGCGATCATTTATTTTTATTTTTCGGGCACATTAGACGACAGAACGATGAGTCGTGACACTCGTGACAGCCATTCTGGAGTCCCAAGGCCAGGGCAGGCCTCCTAGGGCAGGGCAGGCATCAGTGCCGGATTTAAGCAAGCGCGGGGCCCGTAGCATATTCTAATACTCAATAGGTTTAATTTGACATGAAATAATCCGCTTTGGCACTTTTTCGTGTTGTCGTAGTGCGCGGGGCCCGTAGCATAAAATTTTAATGCTCTTGCTATATGGTTAATCCACCACTGGCAGGTATCGCTAACCAGCTATTCATGAGACCTGAGATAAAGACCAGAGGCGGTGACATGATAAATGATGCGATGGTTGATCAGGCACGCTTTATTTTGAAGTACGCATGGGGACACGTCAAGCTATACAAAACCAGTTTACGCTGGCCGCTTATTGTATGGGAAGCCTATACAATACGAGATCAGCTTAAACTGGATTTGTATAGGGCGACCTGTAGCCGTGTGTACCAAATACAGACATGTGGAATTGGCCCCTGCAATTTTTGGCTAACGTGTGAACCATATTATAATATTATTGTATTATAATATTATTATAATATTATTTATATGGCCCAATTCCTCCCCCAATCCCCTTCCTTCTCCTTTTCTCCTTCCCCTCCCTTTCCCTAAATAGGCTCGGCAACGCATCTGCAACTCCTTTGGTTTTGCAGATGTCCATGGGCGGCGATGACTACTTACCATCAGGTAGCTCGCCTGCTCGTCTGCCGAGTTATCCCATAAAAAAAAAAAAATTTTTCATTCCATATCTCGTGCCAAGAGAGATTTTGTCGACGACCGACGGCACCTCATGGAATTTGCCAACCTGGAGTAAGCTTGGGTTGTTGGTTTTAGCCTAAGACACTCTGAGAGAACATTCATGCTTAACACTGAAATAGGAAATGCATGGATATCTCTATCTCATGCCAGAAGTATGTTTAAACACAACAATTATTATGTCACGGGACGCATGTTAGCCCCTTGTGGTTTAGTAACTGCAAATTTCATGTATGGAACAAGAATACTAATAGGTATACGGTAGGTACTTACTTACTTCTTCAAATCATACAAGATAATAATATGATACATGAAGTATACATAAGTATATGTAAAGAAGGCGAATACGATTTCTTACATAATAAATTGTGTTTTTGTTTTCCATAAAAGTTAGGCTGTTCGGAATATAACAAAAATATTTTTTTTTCACTGCTTCCTGGTAATTGACAAAAAAAGTAAATAAAAATATGTCACTGTCACTGTCAAATATATTTGACAGTTAATCCAGATCTTTGCTTGCTTTGATCAGTTTCTGCTGTTTTTGTGGTTACTGAAAACTGTAAACTAATAAAGCACCGACGAGCGGCGAGCTTATATTTTTATAGCTAAGATATCGGTTTCCTTGCTATAATGAAGAAATAAACACTTACTTGAAAACATAAAAAAATTCGTAAACAAGTATAAATTGCCATACAAGTGTCAAAATGGGGCTGTTATCAGATCCTGAGTATGGTTCTGTGAAATGGGTGAGAGTTCTGAAGAGAGTGCATGGTCCGCTGTGCTTCCTGTGCTATGTTGGTGCCCTGGCATGGTTCTTCATGTTGGGTAACAAGGAGTTCAACAACGAGACGTACTTCTCCGAGAATGCGCTACTTCCCGGTCTGGTGACAAATGAATTCAATGGTGAACATACTGCGAGTCAATTCTTCAACGAATTTTTGGAGGAATTACAGGTTATTATAGTTTAGATAACATTGTTATGTTGAGTACTTTGTCAACTATGTCTATCTGTATATGCCTGAATATAAGTAATATACTTAAACTTATTAGACCTAATTAAAATTTTAACAACTCTTCTTAATTAATCGTCGCCCATACTGGCCACTGGTAACCAAAACAATAGATTTTGGATTGTGTCTTTATTATAGTACTTGAGTGGTTATTTTAATGGCTGTTATAGTCATTAATGTGACATCATACACTGCCTCTTGCAACTCTCATCAAGTCCCATACGGCATAATGTTAAATGTGTTTTGGTTGCCAGCAACTGGTACCTATGGGTATCAGTGAGTTATGGAAGATTATTATTTTATTATTATTTCTTCTTCTTCGAAGTGCCTCTCCAATTACTGGAGGTTGGCCGTCAGTTCGGTTGCCCATCATTATAAGTTGCAGCAGTTGGTATCTATCTGTATGACCCAGATAACCAACTTTTCTCTGTTTCACGGTCTGCATAATTTGGCGTTTCTGACCAGCTTGGCTGAGAATTTGTCACTTTATGTGTCCAGCTAATAGCCAGCATGTGCCTATATTATTATTTGGTAAAACACAATAGCAGCTAATTAACTGATGCATGTGTATTAAATAGCTTGGAGAGCTTTTCCTTGTCCAATCTGTTCTCGAAGCAGTTCAATGTTGGAGCCATGACATGTTCAACTCATGACATGATATTGAGGTACTGTAGTATTGACGATGAATCATTACAGCTGTCTAAAGCCTCTTTAAGAAAGTAAAATAAATTAAATATTTTTTTTATAGCCCTAGTCTAGCTAGGTAAAGTGGGACTGCTGATTATTGTAAGAATGTTGTCCAACAGCATGGAATTAGGATTACTTTCAGTACATCTGCATTAAGCTAGGTATGCATGGCTATACATCTATACAAAACCAGTTAACATTTTCATTTCATTCCAGTTTCGTTTCCTTTTGTGAACTGATTTTCTTTTTATATTTGTATAGTAGCTATCTCTCTATTCAGCGGCATCCGCAAAATTTCAAGTGTCAGTTTACCGGTTCATATCCTCAGTCCACGGTACTGAGAAGTTAGTCAGAGATATTTTAGGACCATCTCTGGCTGATATTGAGGTACCGTTTTTGTCTGATGCTATGAACGTCTGGAAAATGACTTGCCCTAATATTGATTTACCCCTGATCCCATCTTCCCAGAGACTATGGGACGCGCCGCTTTGCAGTTTGACGCGGAAAGAACTGCTTAATACGTCGGTCAATACTGCGGAGCGTGCTCGTCTTGTGGCTGTGGGTTGAATGGGAATTAGGTTTATGGCTTCGGGCACTTCCTTCATCCAACATAGGGACCATGTTGGATGACACAACTTTTCGGCTCGCTACTTGTCTTCGTCTTGGCGCTCCTTGTGTTGCCCCGCATCGCTGTCACTGTGGCGAGGCTGTCGACAGCCGCGGATATCATGGCCTGTCATGTTGCAGGAGTGCAGGCCGCATTGCACGACATGCCAGCATTAACGACATTCTCCGTCGTGCTCTTGCCACCGCCGGCGTACCAGCTGTTTTAGAACCCAATGGCTTGTCACGTGACGATGGGAAGAGACCAGATGGTATGTCGCTTTTGCCTTAGAAAATGGGTAGGCCTTTAGTGTGGGATGCAACTTGTGTCGACACCCTTGCTCCATCCCATCTTCCCAGCTCAGCTGGCTGCGCTGGCGCTGCTGCTGCTGCCGCGGAGACTCTCAAACGGCGCAAATATAGCAACCTGTCGGGCATATTTGAGCCGTTTGGGGTCGAAACGCTCGGGTCATGGGGTCCGAGTGCTCGTCTTCTCCACAAAGAAATATCTTGGAGACTGGTCGACGCCTCGCGTGATCAGAGGGCTGGCTTATTCCTAGGGGAGCGTATAAGCATTGCCATTCAACGTGGCAATGCTGCCAGCCTTCTTGGAACGATGCCAGACGACAGCGATGCCGAGGAATACTTTGACGCCTAGTCGCAGCCCACTGTTTTTTTTTTTTTTTTTTTCTGGTTTGTTGGTTTTTTCTTCTTTTTTCTTTTGGAATGTAAAATATGTAAATAGTGTAAATATAAGAGTAGGAGCTGAATACTATTCCCTCCAATAAAGAATAGTAATAGATCTCTAACACTGTTCAATTTGTGAGTAATTGTGTCATTTTTAATGAATTAAAACCAATATTTGTCAGATGTTCTTAACACAGTTACACAGCTTCCTTTAGAAGTTTGCATGCAAAATGATCAGAAAATAATTTAAACATTTCAGGATAAATATGATGATTCTGAAGAGATACCGGTGCCATGGCTGGTGGGCAAGATGTCACAGCTGCATCTTGAGGTGTACACACACAACTTTACGCTCAACTACCCTCTGGGGCAGGGACAAGTAAGTTTGTAACCCCACAAGGGTGAGAACCATAGTTTTTAATAAGTACAGATATTGCTTATTTTTAAACGACTTCAAAAAAGGAGGGTGTTATATGTTCCTATTCATATTTTCTCCTCCTGTATATTTTTTTTTCTAAGTATGTTCACCTATTTCTCCGTCAATTGCGAACCGATTTTAAAAACTCCTTTCTAGTCCGAAAGGGTATACTCCCGAGGTGGTCCCATTGTCATCAAGTTAAAATCTGACGATGGGATCCCAGAGAAATCAAGGGAACTCTTCAAATATTATATGCATACCTATAACAAGATTCATAATTTTTAAAGTAACTCGTGCATTTGCTCTCGAAAAGCTCTTTCTCGAGAAGAAAATGAAGGGGAAATATTTTGGGCATTTTTCTTATAACCTCCTACCTTATCTGTTCCTTTTTCTTTTGTATATTTTTATGAGATAATAACTAGATATTTTTGTGTTCTTTTGAGCGCCTTTTACCCTTAACCCGGGAAAAAAATAGATTGCTTTTTTGACTTTTGTCATTTCTGACACGTTAGGGGCCCCTGTAGCCCGGGGGCCCGGTATCATTGATACGGCTGATATGGCAGTAGCTACGCCCCTGATTGCCATCCTAATTGGTTGGACTTGGACAGGTTTACAAAGGCACCAATGTGTATGGCATACTGCGAGCTCCCCGCACGTCGTCGCTGGAGGCGTTGGTGGTGACTGCGCCGTTCAGATCGCTCAATTCTCACCAGAAGGGAACAGCCGCTGGTATCGCTCTCATGTTGGCCTTCGCTAAGTTTGCGAGACGTGAGTATGTTAGTAATTTATGAAGTCCTGGTAACTGCTTTTCAGACGCGTAGTAGTGCCATTGGTTAAGAATGTAGACAGACTATCACCAGAAAACCTAAAAAGCTTTTTTTGCTTCTACACTTTGTACATGGGAGAACTTTGCAGATCTTTTATACTTAGCTATATTTTGTATTTGTGTATTCTGTATTCTCAAATACAATAAACGGACACAAAGTACGTACACCAAGACTAGAAACAAATATCTGTGGAAAAATACAAATATTTTCGTTGGTTGGAAAATAAATCCAAGATACGCGGCGACCCTTTTACCCTAACCGTTACACTAAACAGCACGTCAACGGCAAGAGTAGATAGCTAGATGACCCAAAAGCACCATTTGAAAGGGTAAAGCTGATATAGAATTTCGCAACAAATATTCGGGCGATGTGAAGATGTCCATAAAAATACATTTCATTCTTCTTTAATTCCAGCACAGAAATACTGGGCAAAAGACATAATATTTTTAGTCACGGAGCACGAACAACTAGGAATGCAGGCATGGCTAGAAGCTTACCACGGCTTACAGAGTGATGCAGAAACATTCCACAGTAGTCTCGGCAGTTTCTGGAAGCCTGGTAGTCCCAGCTTGGATTTCGGACGCTACCTATCCGGCTTCGATTGGGGAGGGGACCATAAAAAGTGCTTGAACCCAGGGAAGCTGAAAGGAAGGTCTGGGTCTATTCAGGCGGCAATTAATTTGGAATTTCATACGCCAAAAATAAGTAAGTATACCCATATTTGCCTAACACAATATGGCCGTATTTTTTCAATAAGTTCAGAGGCAAGATTGTTTTTTATTGAAATTAGTTAAAAATATTTTTACTGATTTTATAGTGGCATATTGAAGCAGCGATATGACCTTATAAGTTTGAGGCTGTAACTTCTCGTAACCATGCGTGTATTAATAATCACTTGCTTAAACCGTAAAGAAAAAAATCGTTAGGAAAACTGCATGCCTAAAAGATTTTTTCTCGGTGGTATGTGAAGTCTGCCAACCCACAGAAGGTAAGCGTGGTGGCCTAACCTCCTAAATGAAAACAAAGTTTTTTTTTTCTAAAATAAGTTGAGATTTGAGAAATGTTCATATTATGTAAGTAATTATTGCAAATATTTATATATAGGTATACAGTAACATGCTCTTTTCAATAACTTCATTTAATTTATTAATAACTTCATTTCCATTTCCATGCTCGGGTCTTTTGTTTAAATCATAATGCGCCTAACAATATGGTTTTACCTGGATGGATGGATTCTGCTTGGATAGTTACTAGCGATTGTGTATCCACATGAACTCATTACACACACGCCATCACGCCTGTATTCCCCGAAGGGTTAGGCAGAGGTGTACTAATGTACACCCACATTTCGCCGGTATGTTTAGGTCCCATGTAATATGTGAGCCTATTGCCATTAACCGGGCACGAATCCAGAGAGACGTACTAAAAATTTTATAGAAAAAGCCAATAACACTGCTGGACCTGGGGATCGAACCCAGGACCTCGTAGCAGTCGCGCTTAGGACCACTAGACTAATGAGGCAGATTTACTACCAGTTAATGATATTTAAAACTTTATAATCAATGTTTCAGAATACATCGAAGTCAAAATAGAAGGTTTGAACGGTCAGCTACCTAATCTAGATCTTGTCAATCTAGTACACAAACTATGTCTGAAATCTGGTATACATCACTCTTACAGAAAAAGGTATTTATACTAAAAACTTATTTGTTATTCCATTTTTTTTTATTGATCAGCATCGAAAAGTACAGTGTATACACCTGTATATGCATACATACGCATCGATAATTAGGTATAATGTTTGTTTTTTTTTGGATTTTTTCAATAACCTGAATAAAAAATTCCAAACAAAATGTTCCATCAAAAATACATCCTTTATGTGAAATTATGGTGATAATACTTATTACTTTATATGGTTATAACTCTATAATTTTTTATTTATTTATTGATATTTAACTCAACTCAGGACAATCAATATCCCATAGGATATAATATATAGATTTTTAAAAAATATATTTTGGTAATAGAATATTAATATCATACATACCATCACGCCTGTATTCCCCGAAGGGTTAGGCAGAGGTGTACTTAATGTACACCCACAGTTCGCCGGTATGATTGGGTCCCATGTAATAGGGGGCGAGCCTATTGCCATTCACCGGGCACAAATCCAGACTCCGAGCTGCTAATGAGAATTTCATAGAAAAACTCAATAACACTTTGCTCGACCTGGGGATCGAACCCAAGACCTCTAGCGTAGCAGTCGCGATCGGAACCGCTAGACCAACGAGGCAGTCAGATATTAATATCATCAGTTGCAGTTATCCCGTATTCATGGACTGTATAAAATAATCTTTGTGCAGCTATTCGTGGATGCGCGGGCGTGGCAAAATGGACGAGTGGCTGAACGGGTTCCGCACTATGTTTGACATGGTGATCGCACAGATAGACGGGGTGAGTCATATTCTATCAAACTATTTTTATCCATGGCAACATTATCCATTCAATATCCATTCCACACATTCACACAATGACAGTCGCATACAAAAGTGGAAAAAATATCGATAGGTGGAAAAATAATCACGAATGCAAAACATTTACCCTGTGTCTTCTTTACCGAGTGTAGTATTGACGGAACGTAATAGACTGACCGCGCATGCGCTCTGGTGTTATCGTTAAACTGGCTCCTGCTGCACCCATTTGCGTAAAAATTCATAAGGTAATAGACAATAGATGTGATATTGTCGATACTGTATAAATATCAACTCTACTATATACTATGATATTATAAAGCTAAATTGTTTGTTTGTTTACTTGAACGCGCTAATCTCAGGAACTACGAGTCCGAATTGAAAAATTCTTTCAGTGTTAGATAGCTCATTTATCGAGGAAGGCTAAAGGCTATATATCATCACGCTAAGACCAATAAGAGCGGAGCATAAATGAAAAATGTTGCACAAACAGGAAAAAATATTCCTTTTAAATGCAGAAAAGCCGAGAAACCACGCGGGCGAAGCAGTGGGCGGAAAGCTAGTACTATTTAAAATCTAAAAGTCTACATATTATCATGCTGGTATTCCCAAAAAAAATAGGTAAAGGTGAGGGTATGTTTACTAAAGAGTAGAGTTTGTCAATTCAAGTACTCCAAGTTTTTAGGTGCCAAAAGTTGGTTATGTATAAGCCCCCACCAAACCAACTCGAACGGGCTCAGCGAACGCTGGATCACAATTTTTTATAGTCGCGGTACTACCGACGTGAACCCACTCGTAATACGAGCATGTAGCTTTGTACGAGGGGTTAACAAGAATACTAGTAATGTGCGATCCACATTGCTAGTAAGTTTTATCTATAGATACTAATATTATAAAGAGGTACAGTTTGTTCGAAATAAGTAAGCCGATCGGAAGTTAGCCGTTCCGAACTACCGCGGTGATAAAATCGTTTAATTAAGTATTTTAATACATAAATAACTAAATTAGTGAACAAAATAATTAGAAATGTGAAACATATACGACTCTAATTATCTTTACACCGACTCTTTCTATTAAAATTTACCACTTCTAAACCACTTGCAGACAACTTCCGATCGGCTTATTTATTTCGAACAAACTGTAAAGTTTGTAAGTTTGTGACGTTGTAGGGGATAATCTCTCGATCTACATAACCGATTTTGAAAATTCATTCACCAATAGAAAGCTACATTATTCCTGAGTGACATAGGCTAATATCCCGTAAAAAGAAAGTAAACTTATAGTCCACGCGAGCGAAGCCACAGGCGGAAGGCTAGTAAAAAATAAAAAGTAACTTGTTATACAATGAAAGTCAATTTGAAGTCGAATACAGCAATAATTATAAGTACCGGACTGCCTCATTAGTCTAGTGGTCCTAAGCGCGACTGCTACGCTAGAGGTCCTGGGTTCGATCCCCAGGTCGAGCAGTGTTATTGAGTTTTTCTATGAAATTCTCAGTAGCAGCTCGGAGTCTGGATTTGTGCTCGGTTAATGGCAATAGGCTCGCCCCCTATTACATGGCACCTAAACATATCGGCGAAATGTGGGTGTACATTAGTACACCTCTGCCTAACCCTTCGGGGAATACAGGCGTGATGGTATGTTATGTTAATTATAGGTACCTGATGGCAACCACGGCCTGTTCCACCGCTTCGGCATCGAGGCCGTGACCTTGGAGGGGCGCGAGGCCTCGGACCCGGCCGGGCCCGCGCCCCGTGCGCATGCGCTCTCCACCTCCAACTTCTACAGGCTAGGGGTGGCCCTTGAGAGCATACTGAGGTCTCTCAACAACCTGCTGGAGCGGTTCCACCAGAGCTACTTCTTCTACCTTCTGGCTGCTACGAACCGGTTTATTTCTATTGGCGAGTTGATTCTATGGTTCTTTTTTCAAAAGATCAGGGTTGCTTAAATGGTAAAGGACAATGGCGAAATATGTTTGATGGAATTAATAAGCGTCTATAAATATCATCTTTATAGATGCATATAAAATTATTTCCTACGTTTTTTCGAGTAATTTATCTAGTCTGTCTAAATCTGCAAAAAATTGTTCGGGAGTTCGCCATTGTCCCTTGATTAATCAAATTATGTTACACTGTTTCACGGCTACACATTGTAATTCATCAAAAGTCGCCATTTTAGCTGCCCAGTAACGTAATTGTGGTACTTTAAAAAAGTGTCTTTCAAAGATCTATGTAATTACAGAAATCATTATAATTTTACCTCCTTTAGGTTTTAACTTGCCTAGGTTAGACTTTAGTTTTATTTTAAGTTTTTTAATGCAACTATTCATCAAGTTTTGGATATTATTCCAACTACTACACATATCTAGACACACGTAGAACATAATATAACATTGTTTAACTCTATCGGGAAATATCCATTTTGCAGGTCAATATATGCCCTCGCTATGTCTACTATGCGTAGCTATGCTTATCCGAGCGTTATCCTTATGGGTTTCTACCCAACAAGATGGAGAAGAAGAAACAGAGAAGCAAACAACCAAAAAGACAAACAAACACAAACCAAAGAAAGATAAAGATTCTGACGCAGAAAGTGATGACGAGAAAATAGAGTCGGAGGAAGTTGAGAAGAAAGTGTCAAGCGATGAGAAAAAACTACTAGGCGCCGAGAAAACCGAGAAGGTGACAAAGGCGCGTAAAACTAAAAAGAAAATGGAAGATTCTAGTATGAGTGTCGTGAATATTGGCGCTAATTATCTGCTTGTGCACTTAATTGGATATGCTGTTATGAATTCGCCTATTATTTTGAGTCAAATTGGTGAGATTCTTTTACTCATAACTTTTTTTATCATCATCATCATCATCATCATCATAATCAGCCTATTGCCGTCCACTGATATATATACAAGAAGACTTAAATTATATTATTTTTCAGGCACCAAATACAATAAACCGTCAGAAGTATCAGTGTACTATGGCCTTATCGCCATATCAGTATTTCTAACAATGGTGACGCCATTCATGCCGCGTCTTTTACGCAAGGGTCGCATAACTTATGAGGAGTTGTCTCTAGTCAACATATTGCTTCTCATAGAACTGTCCACTGTATGCTTGAGTGTTGGCATGCAGAACTTCCCATTGGGATTGGCTTTGGCCGTGCTGTATACGCCTCTAGCACTGATGAGCAGTGTCGTCGTTATTGGTGCTGGTAAGAAAAGGTAAGTCTCTTTATATGTCATAGTTGCCTGGTACTTATTATTTCGTTATGTTACCTTATTAATAGAAGATATAATTAGGTTCGTTGTAACCGTGTCTGATACGCAAGGTCTAGTCAACATACTGCTTTTCATAGAACTGTTCATGGAATGTCTAAGAGCATTGGCAGAAGTTTCTTTTGGCATTTACCAAGGCGGTGCTATAAATGGCGCCGGAAAGTGTGTCGTCATTAAAGGCGATGGGATAAGAACGTCCCTTTATATTCTATGGTGTCCTAGTAAGTGAGATATGAATCACTCTGTTATTGTGAGTCAACTTCACTGATAAGAAGAAAATGTATGTAGGCAGTTCTTACATCATCTGCATATTATGTTTAAAGTGTAACTGAAATTTTTCATAGGCAATTTGTACTCCATTAACTTAAACTGGGAAAGTGTACTCGAGTTTTGGGGTGTAAATAATATTTATATTTGATCATCTAGCTGATTCCAGAAAAATATAATGCCTTGCAGTGCTCTCTACGTGATGGTGAAGCGCCTAGTCTGCCTGCTAGTGCACCCTCTGGTAGCTGTGTCACTGGGCATGATCGGCTACAGCAGGATTCTGTTCCCAGAGGAGGATTTCTTCGACATGCTAAGTAGAGGATCCGACGCAGCGATGCAAGCTACAATGTTCTCTATCGTCGATTCCATGGTTAGTGTTATTCTCTTTTGTTTATGCTATCCTGGTATATTAAAGTGAAGTTTTTTTTTTTAGTTCTTTACATTTTTAATCTTTAAACCAAGAGCTGTATGTAGTAAACAGTTAAATCTTATTTTAGTGTTTAAAAAACCGTCGATTTCGTCGAAAGAGGCGTGATGGTATGTTATGTTAAAAACCGTCAAAGTTGTTAAAGTTTTTAACTGACTTGTGCCTCATATCTTCGAAGTTTCGCGATCATGAAGTGTTATCTTGGTAAACGAGTTAACAAGCCGCCCATGGACACCTGCGAAACTAGAGAACTTAATGATAAACCAAAAAAATGTTTGATTTTGGCGCTCAAACACAGACAATCCAACTTAACCATCTCGTGTTGCTGCATGTTCTAAACAAAACCCCTTTTATTTTCCAGCTGTACGGCAACTGGTTGTTCAACGTGTCGACTGCAGTGATCCTGCCAATTTGGATTATATTCTGGCAGATACAATGCATCAAGGTTGAAGCGCCCTAGTAGTCACAAAGCTGTTTATTTATCTTAGAATAAAGTATTTTATACTCTTATGGTCTCTTATTCATTATCAACCCGACACAACAATCTTCTTCTTCTTCAACCTGTTGCCATCCAATGCTGGATGTAGGTCTCTTCATATGCACGCCATCTCGAACGGTCTTGTGCCTTCCGCATCCAACACACAACAATCTATCATCATCATATCAGCCAAATTAGGTCCACTGCTGAACAAAGGACCATAGACTTCCACAATGACCGGTTATATGCCACCTGCTTTCAACGACTCCCACCGACCTTTATCGTAGATCTGTGTAGGTATTAGTAGTAGTAGTGCCTCGCTGGCGCGCGATCAGATGACTGTAATATTTAAAATTCTTAGAGGGATCATTGATGCTCCTGACCTACATAATGAAATCTGCAATCTATTTGTCCCAGACAACTACTGTCGTTACAGGAAACATCGTTTACTGGCTGTTCCAACTTGCCGTACCGTTGCACACTCCATGTCGCCTATTCCTCGGACGCTGGCCGCTATTAACGCTTTCCTGAACTCAAACACCGATATTGATATGTTTGCGAATGAATGGAAGATGATACTGTCAGAATGTTTGAATTTTTGTGAGAAGAATGCATGACTGTGTTAAATAAAATTATGTTTAAATAGTGTAATTGGCTTCGGCCGTTCTATTTAAATAAATAAATAAATGTCTAGATGCTAGCATGAATGAGTCGACACGACCGGGAAAGTACTACCCTCTCACAGAATATCGACGTCCAGTAGCAGTATGCATACTGTTGCGTTTCGTATGGTGAGTGTGGAGCGCCGGAGGCCCAATGCCTCCCTCAGTCTCGTTCCTTTCCCTCTCTTTTCCTTAAATAGACTTGGCAACGCATCTGAACCTCCTTTGGTATTGCAGATGTTCATGGGCGGCGACGACTGCTTATCATCGGGTGGCTCGCTTGCTCGTTTGCCGAGATATCTTATAAAAAAAAATTAACCACAATAATATTGCCTTTGGGTGTTATTACCTACACCTACCATGATCGAAGTCACATGGCCACGATGCTACATAGACCTCCGTCTATATGACCTTTAGAATAAATATCCTATACCTAAGGAGTGTATCCGTAATATCATCATCTTGCCCATTTCCAATTTATTTCGGGTTGGCGCAGCCTGGCATGCGCGGGCAACAAATAGTCAAAAAAAATCCCACAATCCCCTGCAGACTACAAAACTACAAACTATCCATCGATCGATTGGTTAAGCTCCCTTGTACACAACACCTACTTAGTTTTTATTCTTGTTTTATTTTAATGATAATACGTCATTATCTAACAAAGTAAGCGAGTAGTGTGAAATAATTGTGGAAAATAAAATAAGTTTGTACCAGGGGCTGGACACTTCTATACTTGATACTTATTGTGTAGGCAGTAGCGCTATCTCTCGATAAATCCCATAAAACAAAAATAAGTTTCATTGCGTTGTGCCTCATAATACCATAGATGGAGCTTATTCCAAGAATTGGTACTAGTGTTACTGTTTTATCGACATTATGTGGAATATAATATGGTGGTTGTTAAGTTTGGTTGTTTTCTCTCAACTTCAGTCACTGTTTCGTGATATTTTGTGCGTTATTATTCAGAAATTGTGTTAAGTTGTAAGTTTTCGATGTGAAACACACAAAGACAAAGTAAATGTATTGATTTACAGTTAGTGCAAAAGTGTTAATCGAATTCTGTGCGGTAAAATGAGGACTAATAATGCAATGGACGTAAATTGTAATGGCGTAAATTTATTATGAAAAACAAATATTATAAAGCACCGAAATAAAGAAATTTCTGAAAAACTTGTTTTTTTTATGCACTATGACTACATACAGAAGTATATAAACCTAATAAAGGTTAATATATATATATTAATATACAATATACGTAGATACGTATATATATCTATATATATCTCTCTATATAAAACAATCAGTACATGGGAAACGTCAAAAGATGGCCTTAGTGTTCAACAAATGTCAGTTGTGGTGAGTGGTGACACGAATATTGCTGAGAGGGCTCTCTTTTCCTAGTATATTATTCTACTCTTTGGTTTGTACGTACAAAATTATATGCGTATTTCACGCTATTTTGCGGAAATATAAAGGCTGCGACCGACTGTTAAAGTTTATCATAATGTACAGTCGCTATAGGCCGACCGTTTAACTCGCGTATCGCCTGCGCGGTAAGAAGGGAGCGGGGGGAGATGTTAGCGATACTTAAAAAAGATACTTATTATTTTATTCTTTACCAACAATGTCTATCTCGAGATAAATCTTTGGATGATTGACTCCGTGTGTAGCGTTACCCGCCCCCGCTCCCTTCTTACCGCCCAGGCGATACGCGAGTTAAACGGTCGGCCTATAGCATATCAGGTTATAAAAAACTGTAAAATTTCTTCAAATTATTTTAAACCTTAAAATGTTCACGATTAAATTCATAATTGATTGAGAAAATTTGTCATTTTGTGGTAATTATGTGCTGGCGACCGTATCTATGTAGGTAATGTAATGAGCGTGTTGCATAAAATTAAACATCGGTAGGTAGATTATAGATCCCAACAATGTAATGGACATTATCCCACTGTTGGGAACGGGTCTCCTTTCAGAATGAGAGGAAGAATTAAATACGATTGAAATCCGTCCCCGCTTCCAATCATATTCACATGTCATGGTAAGGCCTGAGATGGCGCTTCAATCGTCGAACGAAAAGAAAAAAATCACAATAAAACACGTCTTGTGCAGAGTAGTTTGCGACCAGGAGCGGTCAGTTTAGTTCGTAACTCTTCAGCGAACTAGTTGGTTCCGTTAGTTCTTCAGCTCCCATCTTGAACCAGAGAAATGCAGATCGTTCGTACTCGATCTTTGACGTCAACGTGATTAGTGAATAAAGCCGTCTCGCTCACTCTCGCTATACAAGTCAGTCTTATCATGTCTTATCAAACAGACTAAGGAGCGATGGATCTAAGAACTAGTTCGCTCAGTTCGTCTGTTTGAGCGTTCTAACGACCTATTTCGTTCACGAGAATGAACTACACAAGAGTAAAACAAAGAAGCTTTAGCAAATCCGGCTTTTATAAATGTCATTTGCACTATTTTTAGATTTTTTAGTCGTCGCATCTAATTTACATTGCAGTTTGTTGGTCAGGTGCCATTGTTTTAACTAAAGGCGTAGACATATTTGTTTGCAATAAGTTCTTGAGAAGCCAGCCGGAGCCGTGACAAAAGTTTATACGAAAGACACTGTAACTTTGCATACTTCTTTATTTATTTACAAACCGTCATGTCTGTATTCCCCGAAAGATAAGGCAGAGGTGTACTAATGTATCTACACCCACATTTGAGAGGGTGCATTACCATTAACCAGGCACAAATCCAAACTCCGAGTTGCTACAGATAATTTCATAGAAAAACTTAATAGCACTTTGCTCGACCTTGGAATCGAACCCAGGACCACGTAGCAGCCACGCTTAGGAACACGAGAGTAATGAGGCAGTTTTCTTACTTTGTTAAATACATATAAAAATCAGAATAGAGAGATTTTACAGACGACAAAGAATCTATTAAGACGGCTTGTGCGCCAAAGCCAGAAAAAAATATTTATTATAGTATACTGTCTCTAAGTTGGATCGTCGTCCAATTTTTGGCAATAAATCGGGGGAAAATTTTGAATATTTCGCAGTTACTTTTTGCAAATTCGACGTGTGTATGTATACAGCCTAAACAGTATCAAATTTTGCGGTGTCAACCTCATTCAGTATTGTGCGATACTTAGACTGGTTATTTACATAGTCGCAAAACTGCCATTGAAATAAATAGTTGTATTTAAATGTAATTAAATTGTATGTGATAAGTTCTGCTCATCAGCATAATTTATGAGTGTACAAGAGTACCTACTGAAAACCTGTTTAGTTTTTAAGCTAGCGTGACTTCTAGGAGAATAGTGACGAATTATCATGGGAGACGCATTTCAAATTCTGGCCACAGTTTTACGTAAGTTTTCATTTGTGTATCTAGGTATGATAGATTAAGATTTTTGAGGCATAGTCATCATCATTAACCAATATATTGTCCCACTGCTGGGAACGGGTCTCCTCTCAGAAAGAGAGGGATTAGGCTATAGTCCGCCACGCTAGCCTACTGCGGGTTGGCAGACTTCACACGCCATCGAGAACATCTCTCGAGCAAGTTTCCTCACGATGTTTTCCTTCACCGTTTAAGCGCGTCAAAACCTACCTACAAAAGTCAGAGGTGCGTGCCTCGGATTCGAACTCGAGACCTTTGACGTGGCAGTCCTATGGTCATATCACAAGGCTATCACTGCACTCGAGGCATAGTACCTTTCCACAAAGATATGATTTTTCTAGTGAAAGATAAAGCCAGCTTCAGGCAGGGCTCGAATCTTTGTCCCTCCGACAAGCACACCGGACGATTTACCAAATAAGCTACCGAGACCACTGACTGCGATGTCAAATTTCTCTTCCACATTTTACGTCTTTAGGTGACGTCAGCAAATCTACTATGTACAGTGGGTTATAGGTGTTACCTGACCCACCCTAAGTGGGCCGGCGGCGTCTAAGTGGGTCAGGTAATAGCTATAACCCACTGTACATACTTAGCCGGAGGCACGCAGGTTCGAACCATGCATGCATTTTCTTAGGCAGTCTCCTTTTTTTCCTCCACAAGTGAAGGTAAAAGTGAGAGTACAGTCGTATCAAGAGGTCAAACGGAAGGCAGAGAATAGAGAACAGTGGCGATTGCTCCACCGACAAGAGCTGAGCTCTTAAGAGTCTCAACTCAAGAATTCCTTCTATGTGTGTTGTAGTGTGTTGCTCCTGCATAAACATGGGACTAATGTTCGCGTGGCCGTCTTCCACCATCATGCTGTTCAGGTCTGAAAACACAACGCTCCACCGGCCTATAGGAGAGACAGAGGTATCGCTACTTGGGAGTCTACCTGCCATTGGATCTTTGATAGCAAACCCCATTGCTGGAGTGGTGCTCGACAAACTGGGGAGAAAGAAGTCAGCCATGTTAACGTCTTTGATGTTCGTGGTGAGTACCTACTAGGATAACATAACTAGCATAGGTACCTAACGAACTACTTACATCCCTTTCTTGCTTGTTAAATAAAACGAAATGGCAAACACTAGTACACTCGGACCAGTAGTTACTATTTACTAGTGCTAGAATAGTAGATTGTTACACAAGGGTGGAAAGTCATCAATTCCCATACGAGGTATTTAGACGCCCGATCGCAGCGAGGGCGGCTATAGTCCGAGTAGGAATTGATGTCTTTCACTCGAGTTAAGCACTCTACTTTTCATTTCGAATATAAGGAAAGTAGAAAATAGTTTTTTTTTATCTGCTCGGCACTTCATAAAATCATTGTATGTATTTATGTATCTTTGTTTAGAAATTTCTGGCAAGAGATTTTCGATTACTGTATTTCCCTCGTCTTTAACAAAATCTGGGGTCAACATGTCAGAATCACTTGAACTCATTTTTAATAAAGATTTCGATATAGCAAAAGTTAAGTTAGTATCCCGCCAAATTACTTATATTGTCATTGTCATAGTCTATTTAAATTTTTAATTATGGAACACACCGCGTCACTGCCTCAGCCGCACGCGTTTTTTTTTAAATTCACACAGGCCGTTTATAAACACACAAGACCGCAGCATTTTTTTCTTAATTATGTTAGGATTTTTACAGCTGAATGCCTAACCAAATTTTGTTCTATTTTCAAAATTACTTTCCACCCTAGGGAGGAAAGTAATTACTATGAGTTATTCCCGCCCAAGGGTGGGAAGTAGCATTTTCCACCCGCTATTCAGATCAAATAAACACTACTTTCCGAGTATGAGAAATGAAAAAGTATATACGACATGCTAATCATAGTATTTTGTACCTTGTTCATGGGTGAAACAGTAAGCCTGCAGCCAGGAGTTAATAATCCCTCAAGAGGGGACGGTGGGTAGTTTGATACAACAAACAACTACCAGGCTACTATGAGTATAGAAGAAGAAGGAGAACGAGGATATTTAAATGTGATGGTATGATATCTTTCCGTTTGAAGTTTTTACTAGGAAAATCTGCAACTGTTCCAGATTGCGTGGTCAATCATTGCTATAGCGACTCGTGTTGAAGTCATCCTTACAGCCATGTTGATAGGAGGATTGGGGTTCGCGATCTTTCTAGAAGTGACTATTTACATCAGCGAGATCTGCCAGGACTCCATAAGAGGTAAGATATCTCTTGTTGTCAACATGCTGAATAGGTAGGTACCTACCTACTGCACTTTTTCTTCTTAGCCTTTTCCACACCACGTTGGAATCTGTTTCCAGTATAACCAGATGTGGCTGAATATCAGTATTTTCACGAAGCGACTGCCATCAGACGACCGCAACCCAATTTCTAGGCTCAGATCAAATAAAAAGTAAAGATGGAACTTGCAAACAAAGAAGTGAGGCCGGATAAAACTACGCCATGCCATGTACAACACACAATTACACGCACACATGTATTAGTTAACTACGCGTTATCTTGTCAGTCGAGCTTTCGATAGCTCGATAGCTCGACTGACAAGATTACGCGTAATTTCGGTAGAAGTGTGTGCGTGTAATTGTGTGTTGTAGACGGCATGGCGTAGTTTTTTTATCCAGCCTCACTTCTTTGTTCGCAAAGTTCCATCTTTACTTTTTATTTGATCTGAGTTTCTAGGCAACAACCGATATTCGAAGGACAGGAATTTTGGGCTTCTCCTACTAACGATTGTCATTGGTATTCGTATGACAACCGGGACCGACGGCTTTACGTGCTCTCCGAGGCACGGAGGGGTCTCAATATCTTAATTATGGTCACCTATCCACAGAGAGGCCGCGGCAAGCACATCTTAACGTTGTAAATCTGTTGAACGGTGTAGTTATATAAACTTAGCCACGAGCAACCTACACAGCAGACATCCGCTACTTAATTGATTTTACCAATGATAAATCAGGGTAAAATTGGTAACCAGTTTGCTGGAGTTGTTTTCGGTTGAATAACATGAAATAACTCTTATCTTTCTCAGGCACAATGACCGCTGGACCGATGCAGTTCTATGGCTTTGGGATCCTAGTCTCATATTTCCTCGGCGGATACTTAGCGTACCAGCAGATGATATACGCCTGCCTGTCCTTCTCTATTGTTGGAGTTGTATTCATCTCTGTGCTGAAGGAGTCGCCTTTGTGTCTTATGGCTGAAGGTCGGGAGGAGGTAATTATTGACAAATCATGAGCTAGTGTTCACTACCATAGATTGATGTTGGCCTTGTATTTTCAAAATAGAACAACTCAAGTTCTGATTCTAGGAAGTGAAAAAACATAATATACTAACTTCTGTATTTCCCGAAGGATTAGGCAGAGGCGTACACCATTCGCCGGTAGATATTTTAGGTCAGGTTTAATCGGGCATAAAAAATAGAAAAACCTACAAACACTTTGCTTGACCTGAGAATCAAATCCAAGACCTATCGCGCTGAGGACCACTAACTTAATGAGGCTGGCGAAAAAAAAGTCGGCAAGATTTAACATACATAGTAAAATAATTGATTTTTTATATTAATGTCAGGACGCAGCACAATCAATAGCCTTCTACAGAAGTAAAAAGCCCACTTCCAAGGAAGTACTAGAAGAGATGGTCAAGTTGCGACGAATTTTTAACCCAAACACGGAAGGTTATAAATAATCATTAATTTTTTTTGCTTTTTCTGTTGTTTATGTTATTTAGTCAGTCTATTACCGAATGTAAATTTTTTCCAGACATTCAATCTTTGACAAAGGTCGAAGAAACGGTAGAACCGACCTCGAAAACTAAGGAATCATGTTGGCAATTTTTCAGTAAGTTGTTTTTGTATATATACGATATACCTTTTTAACTATAGTTTTTGAGAAAAATATTTCCTGGGAGTTTCATTTTAGGTATGAAAGAAACTCAGGCCGTTTTGAGGAGGGTGATTAAATTCACCAATTATAGAGAAGCATAATATTTTTAGCGCAGAAAAATAAAAGAGTTGACATCTAAGCAAATCTTGCAGTTAATAATAGTCGTAGAGTTTAGCAACTTGGGATCTGTTAGAGGACTTATTTTTATCATGTACAGTGGGTTATAGCTGTTACCTGACCCACTTAGACCCCGCCGGCCCGCCTAGGGTGGGTCAGGTAACAGCTATAACCCACTGTACTAGCTGACCCGTGCCCACTTCGTTTGGCGGTAAACATTTTAACTTGATCGACTCTCCGACTTACTTTGCAAATCGGACTACCACGAAAAAGTCTTTTATTTTTTTCGGTTAATAAAAATTGGACATTTTGTGGTAACTTGATGTGCTGGCTACCGTACATAATCCACTTGCTACAATTCATTAATCGTTATTATATCCTATGACACTCACAAATAACGTGGCTTTCTATTGGTAAAAGAATTTTCAAAATGGTTTTAGTAGATCCAGAGATTACCGCCTACAACCTCACAAACTTTATAATATTCGTATAGATGGCTTTGGCCCGAACAAAACACTTGACAAATGTAAACATAATTATTGTAATTACATACATACATACATACACTCACGCCTTTTTCCCACAGGGGTAGGCAGAAACTATGGACTGCCACTTGCTACGACTCTTGCATATCTCTTTCGCTTCTTCCACATTCATACATCTTTTCATAACGGTAAACGTTCAACTTTTATTTTAATTAATTTTATCATTACAGAGAACTCCCCATCAACGCAACGAGAATTTTTCGTCATAATGGTGATGAAAGTGGCTTTCGTCTTGCAAGGTCTACCAGTAGTGCAGGTGTACGCTGAGCCTTTATTTGCCGAAGCAGTACCCCGTAACGTCATCTCCCCCAATCTGTGCAGTGTTCTAATGGGGGTCGTCACTCTAATCTCTGGTACTATTGCCGCGTGTCTGACGGATGTTGTTGGGAGACGGGTGAGAATATCTCTTTAGAGTTTATGCTTTCCTGGTATTGCGATATTTATTTCCTTGAAACTTTCTTAGACGTAAAATTTTATTGATTGGGCTCTCATCTCATAAGGGCTAAAGCATAATTTTATTATTGTTCTGAGATACGGCCCGATTCCGCAGTTATAGATATTCTTTCTTTGAAAAGGAATGAAAGGAAGTCAAGTCACAGTCACAGTTAAGTTATTCAGCAATGCTAATTAATAATCTTCCCCTATTGCATTCTACTCAAATGCATAAATGCAATATCTTAAGATTTTATGAACTCCTGGTAATCCTGTGGTAGTTATTCGAAGAGTGCAACCGCTACCGCAAACAATGCCACAGACACACACACACACACACTCACACACACACACACACACACACACACACACACACACACACACACACACACACACACACACACACACACACACACACACACACACACACACACACACACAACTCACACACGCAGACACACACACACACACACACACACACACACACACACACACACACACACACACACACACACACACACACACACACACACACACACACACACACAACTCACACACGCAGACACACACACACACACAGACACGTGAAACTTATAACATCTATCATCTTTCCTTTTCTAGCCCCTCCTAATCTACTCTTCCATTGCCGCTGGCTTTTGCTGCGGGGTACTAGGAACGCAGATCATCACAAAGTGGGGACCAAAGTGGACTGTACCACTGTTTGTATACGTGTTCACTATGTTCTACACGTTTGGGGCTGGCACTGTGCCCGTTGTGGTCCTGGCTGAAGTATTTTTACCTAAGGTTTGTATTTTTATTGTAATAACTTGACAAGCAATAATTCCAGCTTATAGACACCAGTATCACCAGTAGAATCACTAGTGCGTTGTCATGCCTAGACCTCATTTATTAAGTCTCTTATGCCAGTAATTTAATTGGCTACAGTTCCCTTCAAACCACAACACAACAACTTAGCACATACGCAATGCAATGATACCCAGACGGACTCAAACTTCAATTCATCACCATCATCTTCCTGCCTTTTTCCCAATTTACTTGGGGTTGGCGCAGCTTGTCCTTTTCTGCCATTCATCATTGTCAGTCGTCATCCCATCACTCAATCCCTTTTCCATCATAATTCTCTGACTTCACACAATCCATTCATCTTTTCTTTGGTCTCCCTCTACTCCTCCATCCTTCCACATTCATACTCATAACTCATTTCATGTGTTACATGCGTTTCATCCCTCCTCATCATCATCGTACAGTCGCGAGCACGTCAGGTTATACAAAACTGACAAATTTCTCCAAATGATTTTAAACCTTAAAACATTGATAATTAAGTTCAAAATTAACTGAGAAAATTTGACATATTGTGGTAACTTGATGTGCTGGCCACCGTAGGTACTACCTCAATTATTAGGTCTATAGTTTAGTTTTTTTTTCAGGTGAAGAGCATCATGTCGATGTTATTAGTGGAGTGGGCGTGGATAGTCGAGTTTCTAATACTGTTCCTGTTTAACCTCCTAGTGTCTGCTGTAGGCCTGGCCCCAGTCTTCTATCTCTTTTCTTTCGTATGCTTTACTACTGCTATCTTTTTCTTTTACTTTTTGCCGGAGACCAAAGGATTGCCTGTACATGCTATTCAAGAGTTGTTCACAAAACGAGTTCGTTAAGAATAAAGTGTTTAAAAATTCTCTGTCTAGTGTTATTATATTCATTATCACCATTATCATCATATCAGCTAAATGAGGTTGTTCCGGCGCAACTGCAAGCGCCTGCTAAAATACTACTACAAAACTACAGATTGTACGAGACATTGCTCTGATATATTTGATAGGCGTTTCTCTTAGTATTTCAAATTGTGTAATGTCAATTACGATCATTGGATTTTTATTTATGGCACCTGGATGTTAGCTAAAGACATAACAGAGGTCCACTGCTGAACGAAGGCCTGCCGGGACCATAGATTTCGACATCGACTGGGGTTATGCCGCCTGCATCCAACGACTCCCAGCGACCTATACCCAAGTCGTCTGTCCATATCGTCGGATGACCGCTGGAGCAAAAAGGTTTTCGAGTTGAGACTACGCACTGTAAAATGCAGTGTGGAACAACCTCATTATATTAGCCTCAATCTTTTTGAAAACATAAATTTTAGCGAAAGAAAAATCCTTTTTTTATCGTACTTCCTCAAAAGTTTGCCTGTAGATACGAGTATATGTGTTATAGAAAAACCCAATAATACTTTACTTGACCTGGAAATCGAAACCAAGAACTCTAGCGTAGCAGTAGCGCATAGGACTAGTGGTCAAATGAGGTAGTTCTGAGGCACGTCTTAAAAAAATAATAATTTCAATACTGTGTTTCCGAACGCACTCATTTACAGAAGAATTCTTGTGTTTATTTCTTTGCCATATTTTAAACAATTAAAACAATAAGGCACATGTTATAAATGTTCTTTATTATCTTAATATAAATAAATAAATAACAATAGCATAAGTCTGGAGTAGATTACGATAAAGTTCATTAAAAAGGTTATGTCCATATGGGTTTATGTATGTTAGTATTCCCTAAGTTATGAAAACTAAAGGAACGGTTTGAACATTTTAAGCGTATAAGCATTATGCTGTGATTTACCTATGTATTTTAATTATTTCGTCACCTTAAAGTGTTATGCTTCATTACTCTAGTGGTCCTAAGCGCGACTGCTACGCTAGAGGTCCTAGATTCGAATCCAAGGTCGAGCAAAGTTATTGGGTTTTTCTACGAAATATTCAGTAGCAGTTCGGAGTCTGGATTTGTGTCCGGTTTAATGGCAATAGACAAAACATACCGGCGAACTGTAGGTGTACATTCTGTCTAACCCCTTGAGGAGTACAGGCGTGATAGTATGTTAAAGATTTGGAGTTATAGACAAGCCTAGCGCCTATTAAAATCGACTGTACTTAATTGAAATTCAATCTATACCATCAACCATTACTAAATTAATGACTACATTGTCTGCAGTTTTACTCATTGTATGACATAAGAACATTGAATAACAATGAGGATTAGGACCTTAAATACGTTACTAGCAAAAGGTCACTGCATACTATATCCAGTGTCGCTTAAAACGTTTTATCTATAGCCGCTACTAACTGTGCCCCGCGGTTGCACCCATTTTGCTCCGCTCCTAAGAATTCTAGAGTGATGCTTTATAGCTTATAGCCTTCTACTTCAATGTGGCTATCAAATGCAAAAAGATTTTTTCAAATCCGACAAGTAATTCCGGAGATTGGCGCGTTCAAACAAACAAACTCTTCAGGAGCTGTATTACCACGTATTAATGCCATCATTTTTACGTTGTGAAAGAGGGACGCCACTATTTAACCTGTAGAGCGGCATCCCTCTCTCACACCCTAAAAATGATGGCATTAGGTAATACGTGGTAATACGGCCCCAGCTTTAGTATAGAATACGGGTTATTATGGTAGTGGAATCTAGAATGTCGTAAGCGACCTGTAGATTATAATTATTTATAACAGTGTCTCCTGACCGGTGGTTTTTAGTGATGGGACGAGGACTCTTTGACTAGTAACGATATTTTTAGTAACTGCTATTATTTTAACGATATTATTCCCGTTTCTGTATTAGCGTAGATAAATATTTACAGTATAGATAAAAAAACTATAATATCAATATAATGCGATAGAATTCACATTCAAAATAATAAACATACCATCACGCTAGTTTCCATCGAAGGGTTAGGCTGGATTATACTAATGTACACCCACAGTTTGCTGGTATGTTTAGGTTCCGTGTAATAGGGGGCGAGTCTATTGCCATTAATCGGGCACAAATCCAGACTCCGAGCTGCTATTGAGATTTTCTTTAAAAAAAAACTCAATAACACTACTCAACCTAGGAAGCTTGGGACCACTAGACTAATGAGGCAATATTCTTGCTACGAGTCCGGAAAAATTGTTTGAACAAATAAATAATTTATTTGTTATGGATGTATTTATATAATACTATCATGAGTCACATAGCTAGTACTTAATATAAGTTTTTATAATTATAGTCATCGGTGAATTGTTTTTTTTAGATTCGGTCGATTGCCTGGGCGAGACGAGTGTGAATACTAGTTTTGTAACTGTTTATTAGTTCATTGACACGGCTTAAGAAAAAAAATAAAAATTGTAATTGTAAAAAAAATATAAGTTCAAAAGAAGCTGTCAGTTTTCGTTTTATCGGGGAATATCAAGATCTGAATTTACTGAATATACTTTTAATTTTTAATAGATTAGTTTATTGGTTCGGGTTCATTGCGCCGGGGCGTTCCTTCTGTTATATTTGAGAAGAAATTCTTATATGTTTTTTTATTAATTAAATATTTTCGAGTATTTTAGAGTACTATGTTTTATGCGAGTAAGAAGGAAAATAATTCTGGACCTGTTAAAGAAAAGTAGTGAAGTGTCAACTAGACCCGCTCAGCGTCCCTAAAGAAATAAGTTTGTTATGTTTCTTTCATTATCATAATTTTCGTTAGGTAATTTCTTTTCTCGTGGCTGTTTTGTAGATATTAGATTATTTCGAAGGTAAAGTTTTTCTGTTCTGTAGTTAATATCGTTACTATAGTTAATATCGTTACAAATAACAGTTTATACCGTTGATTCGTTATTACGAATAACGTGTTCCGATATAGTTCTCGCGTCTAGGCATATACCCTACTCTTTGCGAGCGGTTCATGGTCAGTCCAGTACTAGGCGCGCCGCGGAATTCACGTTCACCGATACAAGTGTTTTTATTAGTGTTGTTCTGTTATCTGCGTTATTTGTTTGGGTGAGTTGTTGATCAATATTTCACGCTGTACATAATATTTTCTAAACGTGTTTGACACAAAATAAATGAATGTACTTAAGTTTGTTATCTTCTGGACAATTAAGTCCTATATTGCATCTGAATTTGTGGTCACTGCAGTTTTGTTTATTTGAATTAATATTCAAGTAAAATGATGACATAAATTAATTTAAGTGTCTTTAAAAAACACAATATGTGAGGAGATTTTTAGTAGAATTCTGGAGCTCGTGGAAATTGTTTAAGTGAAGTGATGACATAAATAAATTTTTGTGATTATTATTTTAATAAAGAGATTTTTAATAGAACCCTCATAGCGATAGAGGAGCTCATATCAATTCATTCGCCCTTGTAGAGATTTGGGATTTGGGGTTTATATATTAAAGTAATAAGTACTGACCATAATGATAAAGGATATTTATTATTTTGTGAGTAAATAGATCTTTTATTAGTTTTTTTACAAAACTATGTTTTACATTAAGTATTTTAATTCGGCGGAACTGGCATTTCATAACAGACGACCTCTGAAAAGAAATGCCGAAACAATCTCGCGAGGTCGGTTCTAAAGTAGTAAATAAGCGAGTTTTACAATGTGGGGCAATTTTCGGAACTGGTCTTTTGATAGAAGGAGCTATAGCGGCTTTGAGTAGACCGGTCCTAGCTGACGGCATGCATGCATTCGTCATTGTGAGGCTATAATCTAATATAGAAAAACTCCTGCCTAAATTCCCTGAAGGGTTATGCAGAGGTGTACCTACTAAGGTACACCCACATTTCGCCGGTATGTTTAGTTCCCATGTTAGGGGGCGAGCCTATTGCCATTAACCGGGCCAAATCCAACTCCGGGACTCCGGGCTGCTACTAAGAATTTCATAGAAAAACCCAATAACACTGCTCGAGCACACCTCTAGCGTAGCGGTCGCGCTTAGGACCTAGACTAATGAGGTAGTCTATATAAAAATGTTGTAAAAAACATATATTTATTCATAATAAAACATATATTCATTCCATTTCCCTACTGATATCATCCTTCTAGTACAACCTCCCCTCGCGTTGCCGCTGACATTCGCATTATAATTTATTTTTGTTATAAAAGAATAGTTAATCGTCGTCATTCATTCCCTTTTTATTAGTGTAGTGGTTCTAAAGGCGACTGCTACGCTAAAGATCCTGGGTTCGATTCCCAGGTCGAGCAGTGTTATAGAGTTTTTCTATGAAATTCTCAGTAGCAGCCCGGGTCTGGATCAGAATTTGTGCCCGGTTCATGGCAATAGATATGTTATAAGGGGTCATAGGTTGAACTATTTATACAATTGTGACTAGGACATCAGACTTCCGAGGGGTTGTGTGATTGTGCGTTATTGACTCTGCCCGCATGCGGGATAATTGACACGTAATTTCATTTATGAAGAAGATACTGTTCAATTTTATTTATTTACTAGCTTTTGCCCGCGACTTCGTCCGCGTGGAATAGATTTTTCCCAATCCAGTGGGAATTTCCCAAAATATCGTTATAAATTAAAGCCTATATGTTATTCTGATGTATAAACAATAATACTGTAAAGTTTCATCAAAATCCGTTCAGCAGTTTTTGCGTGAAAGAGTAACAAACATCCATCCATCCATCCATCCTCACAAACTTTCACATTTATAATATTAGTAGGAAGCAGGATAGGATAGGATAGGAAGTAGGATTTCAGTTCAAAAATATAGTTATTAATCAAATACATACATTCCTGTTTTTAATCATATCTACATAATGATTTAATACTGGAACATGGCCACACATTTTGGTTTTATTGTAATTTTGCATTTATTCTGTAGAGGGGCCCATGCTTGAGTTAAGTTGATTAAGGGTATTACATCGCTCAAATCCCAAAAACACCCTAGGTTTAAAGAAGTAAGAAAATAAGAAGTAAGAAAATCAACCGATCTGCCAGGTGTAGGTACCGCGATCAGTGTGTGATGCACTTATTTTTTTGCCCAAAACACCATTTTATAAGCCTATCTCTAATCGCAGCCATATAATATAAGCCATCCACTTGTGTGTCTGCAAAAATAGATATTTGATGCGTTAGAAAAGTTTGGCAATCCTTATTAACATCCTGAAGGCGTTATTGTATTAGACACTATCCATTATTAACCTACCGTTCCACGGTTGGGCAAGGATCTCTTCTCAGGATAAAATTGATTAGGCTATAGTCTTGCCTCATGCAGGTTGGCAGACTTCGCATCAAGTCTCTTAGGCCATGCAGGTTTCCTTCGCCACCTTAGCTAGTGATTAATGATTATTACGTGTAATTACGAAATTTCTTTGGTGTCTTAAATTGGAACTGGATACCATTGAGTTCATACCTATTTAGTTATATGACTAGGCTGTCATTGTTTTTAGCAAGATACTATTTATATCTGTGTGTGAAAGCAGTATTCGAATAATTTCTTATGTCGATAACTTTGTTTATTTTATTTATGTACATTATGGATGTTAATTATACTTGACCTGTGATATTTTCGCGGTGCAGCAGTAATTGATACTCAAGGTACATTGACGCAACAATAAAATAGTCAATCTTTATTTAAAACTAGCTTTCCGCTCGCGGCTTCGCCCGCGTGGAGTATACGTTTCTGGTCATTTCACGGGATAATATATAGCCCTGTCACTCAGGAATAATGTAGCTTTCTAGTGGTGAAAGAATTTTTCAAATCCGTTTTGTACTTTCAGAGCCTATTCAATGTTATCAAACAATCAAATCTTTCTTCTTTTTATTATTAGAAAATGCAGTTGGTATCAGCTAAATAAAACCGCACTACGAAAAAATCAACGAAGTATAGATTTTTTTTTAAATATATTTCGGACCCTTTTTTGGTTTCGTTGGCCATATTGACATACTTAACCCGGCAAACGTAGTTTGCACACCAAGTGTACAAAAAAATTTGCGATTTTTTTATCATGGAAATTCGTAAAACTATATTTTTCCTGCTCTAATTTGCAAAAATTGTAGGGAAACGAAAAGGATGGCAATAATAGTCATTTATGCATCTGCATACTGCACATTTTTGCATAGGTTGCATTCTAATCGTGGGAGAGGTTAAAAAAGAAAATTGCCTTAGGTACACGATTTAATCGACACCTCATTTGTCAAAGTCGAATCAGTATCCATACTTACATAGAACGTTAACTCATTACCCTTTCTGCAATCGGGTAAAAAAGGTCAGCGGGCGAATGACCGCAACGCAAGATGACATTGCACATTATGTCAAGTACACTCGGCGAACTATTAAGCTATACAGTTTGCCGTTTGGAACGCCCGTCCGTATTCCGTCGCAATAGCGATGATAATTGAAATGTAACTGTTTAAATTAACTTGACATCGCGACGAAAACATTATGGATCGTCTGTCTGGGAAAACGGTAGGGTATATTGTTCTCGTACCGAATAAAAACACTACATATCTCCCCTTGCCCTCAAGCCAAGGCCTTCGCGATTCATGACTTTCGTCATAACAGAGGAAATCCTACAGTTTTATCACGCATTTGCGCGGGTACACACGCATAACATCAAGCTATAAAAAAACAGTTTACGCTAACCTCTTAATAAAGGCTTGATGATTACGAGAACATACAGAACTGCTGGAATTTTAAACTAAGTAATTGCATCGTCAAACATTTTAAAAGTACAGCCAACGAAAGAGTTAGGTACCTATACGCTAACAACATAATATTATTATGTGTTTTGATAAAGATTGTGTAATAATTATCTCATGAAATGTGTGTCAAAATGCAGGTTTTGTTAGACAGTTTTTAATCTTAATATCAAACCCTTTGGTGCTGAATTATTTTATATCTACTTAATGAAATCTTCTTAATGAAAATTTCTTTTAAAATGTAGGTACAAGGATAAATTAACGTGAAGCTCAGTACCCTTTTTTGTACAGTAAATGAACAATTAAGTACAATAAACAAAAAGTTAAGGATATTTGATGTGCATTCAAAAAAGGATGAATACAGTTTACTGAACAATAAAACATTTTTCACACGAGAATTATTTAGATTTAACAATTCATTTTAAAATAATTAAAATCTTGAAATTAAAATATTCCATTAATTAAACTCAACGTTTAACGAATGGAATATTTTTGGCTTACGTATAAAGAAAATTATACCTACTTAAAAATATAGTTAAAGTTTTATTGTAATTTTTTCTCCTATGTATGGGCCAGTTACAATTTTATTGTTTATATATTTAATTTTATGACTCTGTAGTGTCTCACTGGCGGGCAATTGCCTCCCCTCTTTTTTCACTTCTCTCTGTCCGTCGCTGTTAAGGGCCAGTCTTTTTGATAAGAGTCCAGCTCATCCCGCCCCTCCGCCTGGGCCTGCCGCGTTGTCATCTGGCATTAAGTGGGACCCATTGGGTTGTCAGTTTGCCCCAGTTTTCGTCAGACATGCTACAGATATTGTGTCCAGTTACATTTGCATCTCCATCTGTTTGTTGATGGTAGGTGAAACAAGAGATAGGCCAGTCTTGCATTAAATTTTAGCATGTTTTAAATAATTTGTAGTAAATAAGTCAGGATATGAAAAATTGAGGGTTAGGCTGCTTTTACGCTAACAGCTTCAATTAAGATTGGCTGGTACCCCTTATCTAGTGAATGAACTGTCTACCTAATAAGCCAAACACTTGTCATAAAACTTAAGTGGTACCAGGATTGCATAACCGATAAGATTGTAAATAAACAAGCACTCAACCAGTACGTGTGATAAGATAGGATTTAGCAAATATTTTCGTTGATGAAAATTTCATTCTTTAAATTATAATTAACTAGCTATGAGTATTCAACTCGAATTGGAATAAATAATAAAAAAAAAACCGCGAAGGTAAAAATGTCGTTAAGTTTTCTAACATTTTCCACATTTTTTTGCGCAATTTTCTTAATATTTCTTTCCGTAAGAACCTTATACAAAGTAAAAGAATACTTTAAAAAAAGATCGGTGAAGGTATTCTCGTGTATTTTATTCCATCGGACAATCTTTCATACGATTTTTTCCGGTTTTATATTATAGCTGGCAGATTTTCTTGTGACTTCATACGCCCCTGTATGGGTCTACCAACGCGCAGTAAGGTAGCGATATCCCTGTTGTTTTGAGAGGAGACCCGGCCCCAGCAGTGGGACAATGTAATGGGTTCAAGTTTTGAAAGAAATTGTTTCGAAAAAAAAGGTAACGTTGTTTTTTTATTTATATTACAGCCAAACAACTATGCGCCACGACAAATGAAAATACCAGGATGACAGAAAAGACTGGAGTTCGTTTCGAAGAGGCGGAGAGGAGGAAGGGGCTTATTCTGACATCCATAGCGGTGTCGTGCGCGGCATTAGGATGGCTGACGCGTGGCTCCCCTACGATGATGGGTGCTATTGCCCTAGTCGGCACTTATTTCATGACAGGAGATAGATATCAGTGGATTTATATTTGGAAGAAGACGCATTACAGGGATTTTCTGTAAGTATATAGACTTCGATTTTCCCTAGTTTGATTGTAATTTGGTACCCTCAACTGTAGTTAGAGGCAGTAGTTCGATTCCCACGATAAAAACATCGTGAGGAAACCTGCATCCCTAAGAGATTTTTTTGACGGCGTGTGAATTCTGCCAACCCGCAGTATGCTAGCGTGGTGGATTATAGCCTAATCCCCTTTGTTCTGAGAGGAGACACGTGCCTAGCAGTGTGACAAAATATGGGTTGATGATGTCTTTCTTTAAAACAAAACCTTACAATCAATGTTGGTCGCACATTACTAGTATTCTTTTTAACCTCTCGTGCTAAGCTAAATGGTTGACGAGTGGGTTCATGTAAGGTTCACGTCGATAGTGCAATGAGTGGGTTTCGAACCAGCAACCATATGATTGCAAGTCCGACGCCCTAGCCATTAGGCTTTATGATTATGATAAAATCATTTATGTAATTCACAGTTATTTGTTTCGATTGTGGTGCACTTTTCTCCCGGGAAAAGGATGTTTTCTATTCTGCCTTCTTAAAAAAAAAGAAAATTATTTCCTAGTGACAAGCACTTATAAAGTTCAGCATTTCCTTTACGCATTTTGATTCGATTAGCTTGCCGAAAACGATGGGTGATTCTCAACTATGTCACTATAATTGTAGTTTCTTAGACTTTGTGAATCGGTCGGTTCCAATTATCAAATAGGAGGTTGAAAGTCTGACAGACAACTGTCAATTATATTATCAGTTTATATGTATTGCCTTGTTAATTGGGTTGTGAGGGTCAAACGGCTGTCACTTCGCGTGAAATATCTTATTAAACTGCTGGAAAAGACCTAAGTATATGATAATGATATCTTTAGTATGACATTTCAATGTTTTTAGAATCGTGTGTGTCCTTTCTGCATGGACATCCGCTGGGTAAGGGTTTTGTCCGAAATAAAAACTAAACACAGTTTTTTTATAAAAACTTACCAGCATTGATTTTAAAAAAATATATAGATATAATATAAATACTTACGACTAAGTGTTTTAGATTTTTTGTACTAGATGGCATTAGCGTTTCGGAAGTAAGAGAATAATCCGAATCAATGTAAGAATAATTGTCTCTGTTAATACTAATACTAAGTTAATACTAATATACTTCGAAATATGAATGTCACAATGTAGAACAATGTCTGGAATGGATCCGCCCTGTTTTGACGTCATATCTACGGTCAGGGCCACGAGATCACTCGATAGTCTTTTGCGACCTGATAGAAAAATCAATGACCTTTAACCTTTTGAACGCCATTGTCACATATATGTGACAAACGAAATCTTACCCTGAACGCCAACGTCACAAATTTATGACAAAATATACGTCGCACCAAATTATGAAATAAACAATTTAATAATTAGTTTAGTGTGTTTTCATTTATGAAGGTCATTTGACAGAAAAAGTGGGCTGGCGTCAGGGGTACAGCGATACGTTTATACTCTAGCGTTCAAAAGGTTAAACATAATGAGTGGACGAATCAATTAACGTGTCCACTAGATTGTAACGGGTTGCATCAGTTATATATAACCTAGACAAGGTTAGTCTTCGAGTGAGAGAAATTCTTCATCATCATTCAGACGTTCGATGTTATAATAGTAATATAAATTATAATTATAAGTGCTTATAAATAATTATAAATTTTTGCATGCTTAATACAGGCATAATATAGCTTGAACTATGCACCATTGTTAAATCTGGTTCGACCTGTATTCTGTGGAAATAAATGTGTCTTTCTTTCTTTCAACTATTATTTCTAACTAACTATAAGCACTTTATATGCTAAGACTAAAACGATTTTTTCCGTCGTCGTTAGCATGAACAATGCATAAAAAATATAGAAATACATCGTACTTGCTGTAAAGCAAGTCATGTTGGTTGTGATATAGGTATACGCACAGTTTGCCAGAGTGTTGAGGTTTCATGTAATAGGGGGAAAGCCTATTGCCGTGAACTGGCACAAATCCAAACGCCCATCTGCTGCTGAGAATTTCATGAAAAACCCAATTTAACACTTTGCTTGACCTGGAAAACGAGCCCAGGACCTCCTTGAGGCAGTTTTATTATCTTTACATCAAGTTTTATATTAAAATGACTGCAAATACATTTGGCACGACTTAAGACATGCATGTTTATGTCGAACGAACTGTATCTATTTAAGTAATAAGAGATTATTGTATGCGGTCTGGGAAATGACTCCTGAGTTAACCACAGTCGAATTAGATTGTTTATAATACGAGTACATAAGTAAGTTGTTGCCTGCGATTCTACTCGCGTTCCTAATTGTTTTTTGAGAAAAAAAGGAGCCTATGCCCTTTTTGAAGGCCCAATCTATCTCTATAGGTACCACAAAAATTCATCAAGAATTATTATCTCAAAGTAACTTTTGGTCTTTTTGTATCAAAGGACCAAGGATCGCGGAAAAAATTATAGAATACCTCCCCCCAATTAATTCTTTCCGCGTTGTTATATTTACACGTTATCATGGTACAAGGGTCAGTCCGGTGTCGCGTGTCTTCGACGTTCTGTCAATTCATTGTCCCCTAGTACTTGTAAACTGGTCGAAGTCCACCATTCTTTCACTTTACTAAACAATGCGTGGGTTTTGTTGCAGAATTTCTTCCACTAGAACGTAAATATAAACATACAGACAAACCCCATTGAACAAAAACATAGAATTTCGCGTTTGAACATTATTATTACTGATAAATAAGTATAAATAATAAGCACTATTGATTATTTATGTTTTTAATAATTATTTACAATAATTGCAAAAAATAGACGTCATTTGATATGAAAAGGTAAAAGAACCAATGATATATAAAAACTAATACGTCATTGAAAGGGACTAGATACATTATTGAGTTTTTTTTTAATTTTCTTTCTTATTCTCAAAGTTGATTGATACACGTTGGCAAGCTCCAGTTTTAGGCACGATAGATTCGACAACCAGTTGGAGATATTGTCTTCGAGAAAAATACGAAGGCGAACGCTGGACCACGAGGACCCGGACCACTTTATTATTTGAAAGTGTATTTATTTATACCATCACGCCTGTATCTCCAACAAGATAGACTGTAGTGTACCGATGTACACCCTACAAATCGCTGTTATCCTTTCTGATAAATACTTTGAGACTGTGCCTAAACCGGGCACATATGCACAGCCCAGTTGCTATTGTAAATTATAGAGAAATCCAACTTATTTCACTTTGCTCAACCCAAGGAACTCACGCTTACTAGCCTCGCTTGCGACCACTCTACGAATTTTATTTGTTCGGATCGAGTTCAAATGTAAATTGGTCCAGCGGAAGATCGTATTGACAAGATTCGTGTCTAGAGTAAAAAATATCAATAAGATAGTAAACCAGAGATAGAGAAAGAGATAACAAATCTAGCATGTAGAATACTTCTATGCTTACTAGGCACACATACACAGCAGAGTGTAATCTGAAACACCGGACGCAGTTGATAGCTCTCCATTGTGCGGGTACAAGGTGTCTGCAGCAATTGCCTGTTGGACCTTGGCCTCTCCTGATGTCCTAGTATCTGTATGTACTTTTTACAGGGGGACCGCTAACATTTTCAAGTGAATGATCTAGTTACTATTTCAACAACAGTTTCTTTGTGTATATTAAATACCCACCTACTATATCTACTTCTTGATGACTTTTTCAAAACCTTTTGAGAGGATCCAAAGTAGCTCTAACTAAATTCTTAACAATATTGCAAAATAGTATAAAACCAACATCAAAATTTAAATGCATTTATTTAAATTTATATCACCTCAATAATTTAGACGCATAATAATAGTTATATGTATTCATTAATAATATCTATATTTATGTATGCAAGACGATAATAGTGGCACGAATTAAGAGGAATATGCTAAGATATTACTTAGACTAACAAAAAGGATTTAAAAAGCAAATGTCAGTGGACCCGTCGGGAGTGAGCGCTCTAAAAAGACATAAACCGAACTTATTGGTTAGGTCCTTCCAAAAGGTCTACAAATGGAGCGTGTGTATAACAAAAAGTATGAATGTGGACGAAGCAAAAGATACGCAAGAATTATAGCAGATGGCGTACTGTGCCTACCCCTATTGGAAAAAGGCGTGTGTAGCTATATAGGTGTGTTTAAACAATAATAAACAAATTATTTACTAATCGAGCTTGAAGCTTAAAATTTATTGAAGTTTGACGATGCTGCCAGTGAAATAAAAAACACTTAAATTAAGGTGAGCCGGATGAGCCCTATTATACTAGGAGCTCAGATGTACGCTCTATACCTATAGTATGAGGTGTTGGTTCACAGTTGCTATCAATGATTGAATGATTGGTCAGCTCGAAGCTCGAACACGCGACGTACGCTCGTCATCGAAGTGTTATGTAATTCTATGATTGCCTGGTAGGTTAACTGTGGAAATGAATGGATAGATCAGATGTGTGTATTCATATGAACATACATACAGTGAATAAAGACTGTCCAGTCAGGTTTAATTTCATTCATACTCAATTTTTGAATCATGCAAATGCATGAATGAATATATATTTTTTAAATATTCAGAATATCGATGATATTGGAGATGGAGAGGTTTAAGAAATGCGTTTTTAATTTTAAATGATGAAATCAAGAGTCAGCAGTAGAAATAAATCCATGATTGTAGCAGCAATCAATATTTGGAGTAGCTTATATTATTTAATTTATTTAGACGAATCATCACCATACTTTTTTTTTGTCTCAAATGTCCGGCATCCATACGCATGGATAGACCTTCGGATCCATGAGCTCCTGGCCTGTAAAGTATTGTAGAGTAAGTTATCGTAGGAGATTTAGGCGAATCCACTATTTAACACCAACATCTTAGACGATAACAATCTTTAAGCAAAAGGTTTAATACTTAATTGTTAATAAGTTATTGTTGATGTCGCAATTTCTACTGCCATGTACCTAGAACGTGCTATAGCCAATAACACTTTGTTCTTGGATCGAACCCAGGACCTCTAGCGTAGCAGTCGCGCTTAGGACCACTAGACTAACGAGGCACTCAGGACAAAACATCACCCTCTCAATCCTCCAAAAACTTTAAGAGCTTATATTTTGGAATATACATATTTTTATAAAGTTTTGAACAGGACAGTCAACTACGCTGTGAATAAATTTTAATTTGTGCGCGTATATTGATTAACATAATTATCTATATAAGTTCGTACTTACAATGAAAAACTAATAAATACCGACCTTGCTAACCTATTTCTACTGTTGCGTGTATAAAAAGTAGTTTATTAGTCCCAACACACGACTTAGCCCACCCTTGAATTACGCCATCCGGTTCCGCGTGACTCGGATCTCTCTCCTTCTCTCTAATCCAATCATGTTTTTCGAATTTAGCAATTTAGTCTCTCAGATCAAATAAAAAGTTAAGATGAAACTTTGCGAACAAAGAAGTGAGGCCGGCTAAAACTACGCCTAGCCGTATACAACACGCACACACGTATACTAAAACTACGCCTTATCTTGTCAGTCGAGCTATCGAGCTATCGAAACCTCGACTGACAAGATAAAGCGTAGTTAACTAATACATGTGTGCGTGCAATTGTGTGTTGTACACGGCAAAGCATAGTTTTAGCCGGCCTCACTTCTTTGCTCGCGAAGTTCCATCTTAACTCTTTATTTCATCTGAGTTTAGTCTGTGGAGAAACGGAGATTATTATTGTCCTGGGAAATTCCAGCATACCCTTTATCAAGCGCCATCATCAACCTACTGTCCCACTGATGGTCTCGGGTCTCCTTTCAGAATAAGATGGGTTAGACTATAGTTAGCCAGCCTATTACGGGTTGGCAGACTTGCACGCAGGTATCTTAACAATTAGGTAATCAAAATTCTTAAATTACACTACACACATGATTTTGAATAGTCAGAGGTGTCTTAAATTCGAACACGTGCCAAAATAAAAGGTCTCGATGGGAGATGGGTTAAAAACTTGAAGTTGGAAGTGCAAGCATTGATTTAACTTTATATAAATAGTCCGCTCAATTTAGACATCGGGTACAAAAATTCGCACCCAGCTCAAAGTTGGTAGGATTATTAAAAATACCATCATAAATTAAATCTAACATACCATCACGCCTGTATTCCCCGAAGGGTTAGGCAGAGGTGCACTTAATGTACACCCACAGTTCGCCGGTATGTTTGGGTCCCATGTAATAGGGGGCGAGCCTATTGCCATTCATATTTGTTTTTTTTTTTTTTTTTTTTAGATAAATTAAATCTAAAAAGTTCTTAAACTCATTTGTGTAAGATCTTTTTATGTTAATTAGTTCGGTGTCTTATTTCAATAAATGTTTTTTTATTCCAGAGGATTACGAGTTCTTCTATACACAATCTTCAGGATATGGCTTTGGGAGCGTCAAGGTAAAACGGTGGTTGCGAGGTGGACCGAAGTGGCGAAGATGAACCCGAACAAAAAGGCCTTTATCATGGATAATAGGGCTCTGACATTCCGTGAGGTATCCTTCGGTTTTATGATAACCTGGTATTTCTTTCATACCCTGTGTACGCCTGCGTTAATTTTTTTTCTAAATGCTTCGGTGGATTTTCAAATAAAAAAAAAAATCTTTCATACAATTTTCAGGACAAAAATTACGAATAAGAACAAAATTAAACGAGCCAAGCTTAACACTTATTGCATACGATTTCAATGCATTATTACAGAAATTAACCCCAATTATTTGTCACCCATGGAAACAAGCAAACGTTCTATCCTTGCCCAAAATATTCAAAATTATTCGACTCGCAAGGTCATTTTTTATAATGTGTTTTTGTAACAAGAATATAATTATTCCACCCATGTGAATATAAAAAAACAACTAACATAAAATAACATGTTTAAAAAGTTACTGGAGATCAGTGACTTTTTTCAACTTATTCTTGTATGTTAAGCAATGACCTAAGAGATTAAGCAACTAATTAAGCTTCTATATTTGTTAATTAAAGGTAAAAAAATTATTAATAATTCTTTAATCATTTCTGCAGGGTGATGAATTCAGTAACCGTATATCGTGGTATTTCAAACGGCAAGGTTACAAGCCGGGTGAAGTGATAGCCCTGTTTATGGAGACTCAGCCAGAGTACGTCTTCCTTTGGATCGGCCTAGCCAAGATTAGGGTCACCACAGCGCTAATTAACACGAATTTGAAGGGCGGGCAGCTGATACATTGCCTCAGGATAGCAGGGTGTAAAGCTGTTGTGTTTGGAGATGAAATGAGTGACGGTGAGTGTTTAACCCTTCAAATCCTATATTTAATCCTCTTTTACAGGGTTCGTGCATTTTTGCTTGGTTATTTGTGTAATCCAGAATGGAATGAAAAAAAAAAACAATAAAGGGTGTCATGAAATAAATACTGCCTGCCTGACTGCCTTGTTGGTCTAGTGGTCCCAATCGCGACTGCTATGCTATAGGTCCTGGGTTCGATCCCCAGGTCGAGCAAAGTGTTATTGGGTTTTTCTATGAAATTCTCAGTAGCAGCTCGGAGTCTGGATTTGTGCCCGGTTAATGGCAATAGGCTCGCCCCCTATTACATGGGACCTAATCATACCGGCGAACTGTGTGTAACATTAAGTACACCTCTGCCTAACCCTTCGGAGAATACAGGCGTGATGGTATGTGTTAACATTCTAATTGCAGCCATAAAAGAGATTCAGCATGAGATCCCGGATATCCCTCTCTTTCAATACAACTCACCGGATAGAGAAGACGCTACGGTCCTTCAAGACACAGCGCCTCTAGCGGCTGAGCTGAGAGAGATGTCGCCAGAACCCGTGGTGGACTGCGGACAAGCAAAACCGAGGGATACTCTACTGTATATCTATACTAGTGGAACTACTGGCTTCCCAAAAGCTGCCATTATTACTAATATTAGGTACGTATCTATTCCGATTTGCATATAAAAAGTTAAACTTAAAAATATAAAGTTGGGGTTAAAAATATTCATAGCTCATATATTCATAGCTTAGGGAACAAGTGGAATCATAAAAAAATCATTCTCATTTTTACTTTTCTCCAGATACCTGTTGATTCCACTAGGAGTGCAGAGAGCGGCGCAGCTTAGTTCTTCCGACGTGATATACGACCCGCTACCTCTGCACCACACGGCGGGTGGTGTACTAGGAGCAGGTCTCTCCATCGTGACGGGTTGTACTGTAGTACTGAGGAAGAAGTTCTCCGCTTCGAATTACTGGAGCGATGCTGCGAAGCATGGCTGCACTGTGAGTATTTTTAGAACCTTTATAATTCAGAAGCTTGTTTTTGATTACTGATCATTTTCCCATTCTGATTTGGTATCATCATATTGTGACGGGTAAGTTAGGATAGGTCAACTCAAAGCTGCTATGGGTCTTTCTTCAAAAGCCCTGTTCAGATTTACTCTACAATGTAAAACTCGCATATAAAATTACTACTGTTTGAACTGATTCTCAGCGTTTTCTTTTTTGGTAGCTGACTAACCGCCAAAATGTTTATTGCTGATAACAAAATGGTTAATTGTGTAATAAATTTTCTAACATTTTGTTACTTAAGTTTTCTACACAATATTTATGTTTTGTATTTAAATGTTTGTTTAAAAAACAACCTTCCTGGCCAGGTAAATGGACTATTTACTTTACTACGAGGCCATAGATCCATTTATCCCGCCAGCGTTACGCTGATTTGATCAACTGTTTAACCTAACTTTTCTTATGTCATTGTACCAATGTTTTTCTTCTGTATACATTGAACAAATGTTTATATGCCTCGCTATAACTGATTTGAAGGCAGTTGCTTCTTTTCATCATTGCTTAGGCAGCTCAATACATCGGCGAGATCTGCCGATTCCTCCTGGCCCAGCCCCCTGGTCCTAACGACCGCGCCCACAAGGTCAACGTGATCTTCGGCAATGGACTAAGGCCGCAGATCTGGACGGAGTTCGTGCAACGATTTGGAATCAAGAGAGTTATGGAGTTCTATGGAGCTACTGAGGGAAATAGTAACCTGGGTAGGTTTTTCTTACATAAATATGCACATATTATTTTCTAATCTATAAGAATGAATTTTTGTTTGTTTACACGTAGTTTCCATGCAAAATATAATTAAGGACATTATTACAATATTCTAAAAAGAAATATTTTTTGAAAATAGAAGACAGAATTTTAGAGTTAAAATCGAACACATTTTTATTCCATTGCTATTTAAAAACAGTTAAAGAAAAAAATCTCATAATATATTTAAGCCAGTGTTCGTTTTCATAGACAGCAGTAAAATATGTCCTGGATTGGATGTTCTGTTACAGTAAACTTGGATTCGAAGGTAGGCGCTATAGGATTTTTGAGCAGAATATTCTCAACCATCTACCCTCTCACTTTGGTCAAGTAAGTACCTCATGTAAATACGATCAGCATGCTATTATTTCGAAATAATTGATCAGCATAATTACCTACATCACTGTTTTTACATACATACATACATATTGTAACGCGTGTCTACCCGGGGGTAGGCAGAGACTATGGATTTCCGCTTGCTACGATCCTGGCACACTACTTTCGCTTCATCTACATTCATTAATCTCTTCATGGTTAACTAAAAATGATTTTGGTATATTTTCAGGTGTGATGAGATAACTGGTGAAATCCTGAGAGACAGTAATGGCAGGTGTATAACTTGCGGCCCCCATGAACCAGGTACATTCTTCATTATTCCAACAACTCCAGTTTTAAAGTTCGTTAAAGATAAAAAGCTTCAAGGAATTTTTAACCCTATCAATATCTTAAATGACGCGAATCCATTGCCTTGACTATAGCAAAGGAAACCATGTGCGGTTTTTAATCTTGACTTGACTTAAAATCTTTGCATTTTGCTTAGTCTAGCTTTAATGTAAAGTTCATCATCATCATCAACGCAATACATCGTCCCACTGCTGGGCACGTTGATCCCACGCTAGTCCACTTGAAGGTCGGCAGACTTCAGATGCCGTTGGGAAAATCTCTCAGGCATACAGGTTTCCTCACGATGTATTTTTTTTTACCGTTTAAGCGCGTGACATATAATTATATGAATACGCACATGACTTCGAAAAGTCAGAGGTGTGTGCGTGCCTTGGATTCAAACTTGAAACCTTTGACTTGGCAGTCCAATGGTCATATCAGTAAGCTATTACTGCACTTATGTAATGTTATTTCCCTAATTTATGCTCCAAAGATCAGTGGTAGATTTTTGTCCTACATTTTTGTCTACAGATCTTTACTTGTCTATGTTTTCAGGTCTTCTTCTAGGTAAAATAGACTCAAAGAAAGCCATCCTAACGTTTGCTGGGTACGCCGACAAGACTGCTTCAGAAAAGAAGATGGTCCGCAACGTAAGGGTTGAAGGAGATTGCTACTTCAACACCGGGGATGTGCTGGTAATGGATCACTATGGCTACTTCTACTTCAAGGACCGCACTGGGGATACGTTTAGGTGAGGCTCTTTGTTTTTATGCCAGCCTAGTAGCGTCTGTGTGTATCGGAGATAGATGTTGATAGGCATTAATTTATATATATTTCTCTTTCTTACATCATAGACAAGATTAATTCACATTGAATACTCATTCGAGGATACTATAAGAATGGACATGCAATCATTTATATATCTTTCTTTTTCTCACTTCATAGTCAAGAGAGAGAGAGAAAAGATTCATTCATTTTTTGCCTTCATTCGAAAATACCATAGGCATGGACATAGACCAGCTGGGTAAACTTACTCGATTTTATGTCAGCCTGGTAGCGAAAGGAGAAAATAGTATAAAATATATAATTATTATTAATATGAAAAAATAAATAAAATAATATTCTGTTGTTTGTTAACAGATGGCGTGGTGAAAACGTGTCGACGGCTGAGGTAGAGGGAGTCATCAGCACATTGATAGGATTGAAGGATGCAGTAGTTTATGGAGTTACGGTAAATGTCTATAAGCTTCCTTATCTATAATGTCGGCACAAGCTGCCTTGGTAAAACAATAAGCAGAAGGCGTTTGACGATCATTTTAAGATAAAGATAAAGATATTTATTCGCCAAGGATATGGTACAAAAGGTTTTAAGTATACAATTAGTTTTCCAACACACTCGTTTAGGATCATGTAATGGACCTCTAAAGCAATTATTGGCTCTTTCTAAAGGCACCTAATGACATCTATGATGCAGATGTGGTATCTCCATCATTTTGGACAATTGGTCAGTTTTCCAAACTGAAACATAATATTTAACAAATCAGAAACAAGTGCGATGCAAGTTTTTTATCATTTCACAGATACCCAACATCGAAGGCAAAGCTGGCATGGCGGCGATAGCAGACCCAGAAAAAACCCTCGATCTGATCTCCCTCGCCAAAGGCCTTCGTTCTTCCCTTCCAGTGTACGCTCGGCCTCTGTTGGTCAGAATTCTACCAGAATCGCCACTTACAGCGACCTTCAAACTCAAGAAGAAAGAGCTCATGGAACAAGGATTCAACTTGGGGGTCGTTAGTGACCCCATGTATTTCCTGGATCAGAAAACTGGGGAGTATGTTCCTCTCACTCAAAAGTTGTACGATGATTTAATGCAGGGTTTTGTTAGACTGTGATTTTGGATTGCCAAATGTTTTATATTTTTAGGGAATGTATAGTCATATAAGAGATAGGCAATATTAAGTATATCCTATATTTTTATTATAAGTCAAAAGTCTAGGTTGAAGGCACCTATTAGTCTTACAAATTGAGAATAGGGAATAGGTTTATAAAAAAGCAAATTATATTTTTAAAACTGAGTAGGAAATACTGTCTTTGCAAAACAAAGGACTAATAAAATAGTTCATTAAATTACAAATTTTGAATACAATAGAACAAGTTCCTATTTTTTCTTCAACTGTGTTAGTTTTTCAATTCTAGATTAATCTATACAAGGATGAATTATTTTTAGTTAGGATCTACAAAATAATTTTGGTTGGAATGGCTGTGGTACAGGGGTAAAGTAATAGGAGTTCATAAACTGGAAATGGTTTTTTGGTGGAAATTGAGTCACAAAAATTTTATTTGTGTGAAGGGATTTTTTATAAAGTCAGGTTTGGTCAGATCAAATTATTTCATTAATTTGGTGTTTTCAAGAAGTATTTTTAAAACTTTTTATACAGAAGTGAACATATCAAATTATTATTTAAGAGATTATTATTAATTTAGACGTATAAGTAAATTTAATTATAGGAGGTTTTGTGATGCCGAATCTCGGGATATGAATTAAGTTAATTTATATGCATTTATGTAAATTTTACTATTGGAAATAAAAATGTTAATTTAAAATGGTGTTTTTATTTTAATAAAATAGACGTCAAACACATTTAAAGCCATTTATTTAATCATCCATACAAAAAGTACTTATCACTACAACATTCAATTTCCACAAATATTTCCTTTTTTCATAAAATTTGGCTAAAAATCGTGTTTCATCTATATTTTCAGGACTCTATTTTGCTTTCTATAATATTACACTATTTATGTACGTTTGTACACTCACATTGTGCGAATTGAACAGTTTTTTTAATTACACAGTTGGGCACACCGAATATTAGTTTAATAATGTCATGCTGATTGCTTGTAATCATTATTTAAGCAATAATAGATTACAGAAATTCATTGAATATTATTATTCAAAGATTATTAGAAATTCATTGAATACTTATTCGAAGTTGTAATTAAATCAAATTCCTATTATTCGCAAATGATTTTCACGTTACAAATTAAAATTAATTTAGGTTAAAAGTTTACTAATATTAGATTTAAGTAGTAATAAGCAAATAAAATTGAATTTATTTCTCTGGCCACATATTTTTTCAAAACATACACTATCTTAATAAATATAATTAAGTTTTACGAGTATAATTAGTACGGTATATATAACATTTTAATAAACTACCCAACTAAATCTGCAGTTGGTTTTAGTTGACATATATTTTAGAACACCACTTTATTACTGAAAATATTTTTGATAAAACTACCTTGTAGTATAAATTAAATATTATTATCAAACAGACTAATCAAAAAATATCATCACACTTATTTTTTTGTATAAATTTATTGACATTGTGTGAGCAACATCTACTTTGGTATGTAACGTACACTTTTATCAAACAGTGTCTAATATTTCTTATAATTAATAGAATTTTGCGAACACCTAATAATTATTTTTCGAATTATTTATTCACAGTAAATTATGTATAATTTTTGAGGCTGCTTGCAAAACCACTCTCTAAAATAAAATTTGTTTCGCATACGACATCAATTATTTTTATATACAGCTGAGGTGTAAAGGGGTGATTCTGCGTGTCATACTGAATATCTTTACCTATTAAATCCATTACAGATACGTGAAAAAAGAATCAACCAAAAATACACATGCCCAAATGTGCTGTTTACTTTTGTACAGCTGGTTCAAAATAACTAAGCCTGTCGGAAGTAAGCCGTTCCGAACTAAAGCGGTAATATTTTTTTAAATTAAGTGTTTACAAAATAATTAGAAATGTGAAACATATACGACTCTAATTATCTTTACACCGACTCTTTCTATTAAAATGTACTACTTCTAAACCTTCCTTAAACGACAACTAACCTTAAAAGACAACTTCCGATAAGCTTACTTATTTCGAACAAACTGTATAGGAAGAAGTATTTATTTTTCACGAATAGGGTATGAGATTCATAAGAAAAGTTAAAAAAATCCCTCTGTATAGAATCTCTGGCATTTTTTTGTCTATAGAAAACCCTCTTGCGGTCATCTGAGGAACCAATATCGGTACACACTAAATTGCTAGAAATGTGTACAAACAACAGTTATCAGGTTACAGGTAATCTAATTGTCAGTTTAAGTGGTCGTTCATTTTGGTTCGTGCAAGCCGCCTACTTATCTCTCCATCAATAATACAATTAAGCACACACTTTATACATAAAACATTGCACATTGGAACACGTAATACTTACTAGTATTTGGCAGTACGAAATTGTAGGTACTTTTATACACTGGTGCAATTGTACAACAATTCCAATATTACACAAAATATCTATCACAAATATCTGAAATGTGTGATTAACATACACACACAATAACAAACACGCAAGATATCTTATTTTAAAATCTTGGGGCTGAATATATTGTGCAATAAAATCAATTCCTCCAAATCGATCCAGCAATTTTGCAGAACTTACAAGAATCAATCGAAATTCTACCTCGATATGTTTATCAATCGCTACTTCTTTTATCACTCTTGAGCGACATCAATCTTTTGGCAATTCTTTTTCACCGTTGTACCAGGGTATCATACCAACAACAGTTTATAACAATAAGAACACAGAGAAAATTTTCGGCAACCTCTGTCATCGTTGATCGCGGTTTTTGGTTCTCCGTTTTAGCACCAGCAGAGGTCCATCTAGGGCCTCATCGATTTGTTCCTGGGATTTTCCTTTAGTCTCGGGTATAATGAAAAATATGTACAAGGAGCCCAGGAGCGTGATGGAGGCGCAAATGTAGTAGGTGCCGTGAAGTCCTATTACGACGGCCAGGCTGCCGTAATATCGAAGGAGGAAGAAACTACTGAGCCACGTCCAGGATATGAGAAAACTTGATGCGAGACTTCTTACCTGTGAACATGAACATTACCCATCAACCACCAATCTGCCTAAAAATAGAATGAGTGCTTTTTTGCAAGTTTTAAAAAATACTCACGTTGATAGTAAACAATTCCGATATAAGTACATAAGGCACGGATCCCAATCCAATATTGTACAAAAACAGCACAAGTGACATCAGAGCCACCGGTGCCCATAGATTTTCTTTTGTCACGTCAGCATACTCAGTGCTATTCGGTATATCCTGAATTTTCCATTCATTAGGAACACTATCGTTATCCAGACCGACTCTGTATCTGGTAATTTCACTTGTATAATTCTTCCAGTCTGGATTTATGCTGATGTCTGTAAAATTGTCTATTAATTGCAGACTTTTTTCCTTCATATTTTGCGTTCGTCTGTAAGGCCACAAGCGTTGAGTATACCAGGAATGCAGGCGTAGGCTGGGGTCGCAATACGCTCCTAAGATCGCAAGGCAACAGGTTATACCAGAACAGGAACAGAGTAGCAGCATCTGCAAGGAGGTATATGGATATTGGTCTTTCTATATTGTATTCTTGAAATTGTTTCGTATTACTCATACTTGTCCTATTTGCCTACCTTTCTGCCAAGCTTGTCAACAGACACAGTAGCGACGGCGGCTCCAAGGACCAGAGCTGTGCCGCAAAATACCGAACCCGCTTCTGAAGGCTCCAACAACGTGCGAGGAACAGTCCTAAAATATTGAAAAAATAGAGATTAATGTCCAAATAGGTGCTTTAAGATGCGAGAAAATGGAACAAAAAGGTGGATTAATGTCATTCCTTTGATTGTAAAGGTATTAAGTAGAACTAGGCTATTATAGTTGGTCGTTCTGATATTTAAGAAAAACCTTATATAGTCAAGTTAGTTATCAGGTTGGGATAAGCTTCGAGAGTTCCCGCCACCTTCTCCGCTAAAGTTATTAACTGCTCTGTACATATGCTCTCCTGGTACCATATCTATTGACTTACCCGTTATACATAGTCAAATTGTAAGCTGTTAGGTTCAGATGCGGCACAGTATGGGTGGAGTGGCGGAGGACTGCTGCTGCAAAGCTGTTAACTGCACCGGCGCCACTTCCTGCTGCAGCACTTAGTACCACTAAGCAAGAGAATAACGCGCGACGGGAACGGCGGTGACGAACTGTCGAAGAAGAACTAAAAGATAGTGATGGGGATCAGACAGCTGTCTACCCGATGATCAAGAAAGTATAGTGGGAGTTCTAATATTCTACTTTTTCATATGTTGAGTTGATTTGGGTCTCATAAAATCGGTCACATTATATTAGAAAGTATATAATGTGACTGACTTCTTCTGAGTTTCTTCTTCAAATTCGAGCAGGACAACGTCTGCTGGGTCTGCTAAATAAAATATTTTGTACTGTGGTTGCTTTGGGATACATATTGGGCAAGCTTCTAGTTACTAATCGGGCAGTAATCCATTCTCCGAACGACTACTGAGAATTCCATAAAAACCTACCTAATTACACTGTTTGACCTGGGAATTGAACTCGGGTCCTCCCGTTACGCAGCCGCAGCTGCGTTTATGACCATTAATGAGACCATAAGACCAATGAGAAAGTCATGTTTTTTTTATTTCTAACTAGCTGACCCGGCGAACTTCGTACCGCCTAACAGTCAATGAATGTCGTGTTACCTTTTAGCTGAACTAATTTAGGCTTTGATGAACGTAATACAATGATACAAAATAAAAATACAGATAGATATAAAAAAGTATTTTATTATGATAAATAATACATACAGAAAGAGAATAAAAAAAATATTTAAGTACTTCAAACACGTGTCAGCAAAAAATGACTGAATTAAACAATTAACTCTTTTGTAATGCGTCATATGAACGGTGTGTTTCATATATTTTTTGTAGTTGCCCAGTATTGTTGTAAGTACAATATCACGTGTTTCTAAGTTTTCACCAACAATCAGGATTGCCACTTCATCAATTGTTGGAGCATTAAATGTGCGTTCGTGTGTTCCAGCTGGTCGTTTATCTGCTCTGATCACAACTTTATAATCATCACTTGGCATGCGCTCTAATGCAGTCTTGAACAGCCTGACCAATGCATGATGTTCATGAAGCAGTTGCTGCAGATCTTGGAGAATTGCCCTTTTTGTAGCTGTGTTGATCCCTTGACGCCGGTCAAGTTGTTCTTCCATATTGCCCATGAAGTATATTTGCAAGAATTTATGCTGTGCATCTTCATGAGGTTGCAATGATCCAATGTGATGGTAAATCTGGCCTTGAATCTGTAAAGTCGAAGGCATAGTTAGATTTACATTTTTTTTTTCAAATGATAACATGCCATTTTTATTTTAGAGACAAATATAGAAATCTAACAAACTACATTCCAGCAATTACCTTAAATGTCGATTATATCCGTGTTCTTCGATAATTTCCGCCCCAAATGAAGTCATTTGAAAACAGACATTGTATTTTTGAGCGTTCGCTAGAAAATGTCGTGATTCTGGAGTTTCGCCATTAAGCAAGGATCACAATGGCTCTGGTGGCGGAACCAATAATGGCAATTTCACTTTACCACTAAGGCAGCATAAACCAGGCGTTTCACCAGCAAACTTCAATGCCCCACAATGCTGGCAAACAACGTCCATTGGACCAATGCAAACTAAACGATGCAAGCTGTAGTCGATGGTGCAATCATATAGAAACGCTGCTCGATTCAAATCAACGCTTGAACCATTTCTTCTTGCACGTCGAAGATTATCCCTCTGTTGATCTGTACGATAAGCTCGACGATTTCTCGTTTCTAACCTAGCCGTTTCACGGGCTGCCTCTCTTTCCTCTTGTGTTTGAGATGTACGAATTAAAGCCCTTCTTCGCTCCATACTAACGCGGCGCTCTTCTCGTGCAATGTCTCGTTCTTCATCAGATAATTGACTCGCGATGTTCCGTTGCCTAATTGCAGTACGGCTTCACTGGGAAAGATTAGATCTTCTAGTACTCGCACAAAACCACACAAAACAAACAAATATAACAGTAGCTGAACTTTCGTGACATAGACATTGATTGACATTTGTCATTATTTCTGAACGCACGCATAAATATTTGAGGAACTTCTATTCAAAATCAAATCTGCTTAAGGACGCTATCACATTTTGAACTTGCTCAAGTTTAGGTATCTTATTTGCAACACAACAACATTACGCGCACGCACACATTGAAACCGCTGTCCGGACGATTTTATACGTAACTTAACTAATCTTGATACTTGAAGGTATTATTTTTTAATTTATTTTACTGTTCTTAATTGAGTCAAATTAGTAATAAGTTTGCAATCGATTTTGGTAACCATGTAAACATGATTATCCCTGGTAGGTACCATCTACGTGATAATCATGTTTTCAGTTATTTTTATAGTTTATCAATACCTACTCATTACGTACATAATGTAGGTACCCAAAATAAATGGATTAATTACAATATTCATACGAAACTAACGACCATTTTGCTATTACAAGGAAAACCTACGATCCCCATTTTGAAAAGATGTAACTACTTATCTGCTGACAATTGTTGGATCAATATATTTTCAAATATTAGCCTGGGAGTTTATACCTAGCATACTTTCGTTTTGATATTTAAAAATGATCATTCCCTTATGGAAACTGTAAGTATATTATTTACTGAGATCAGTATTTTTGATAAAAATTAAAACAAAAGTAGGTAGTAAACAGTATAATGTATTGTAAATAGGCAGGATAAAAGTCGCAAAATGTATACAGTACTGTACCGAAATGAAATGATATTTATTTCGGTAAATAGATCTTTTAAAGACACTTTTACAAGTAATTTTTTTTTTATTTATAGTAGGTGGCGCCGATATTTTCTTCCCTACGACTAGGGATGTGACTTTACGGTAAAAATATCGATTATTTGAAAATCGATTTTTTTTTCTCTCAAAAAAATCTATTATATAAAAATTGATTTTTCATAAGATAATAATCGATTTAAAAAATCGTTTTTTTAATAAGATTAACAAATAATCGTTTTTTTTATAAATAATAATCGTTTTTTTCTGTCTGTCTGAGAAGAAATGTCGAAATAAACTCAGAGAACCATGGTCTTTTTTAAAGTCCAGACAATAGTAATATCATAGATATGTGTATTTTACAATTTAGGACAAAATCAGAACAGGCCTTTTGAAGAAAGAGCCATAGCAGCTTTGAGTTGATCTGTCTTATCAGACGGCAAAGAAGTTTTTGCAAAGAAGTTCAAAATTAAAATGAAGGCCAGCCTTTTTTCAACCGAACTCAAAAAAGGAGAAGGTTCTCAATTCGTCTGTGTTTTTTTTCTTTTTTTTCTATGTTTGTTACGCTATATCTCCATGAACTATTCCTGCTCCTGAAAACAAAAAGGCAACATTAGTAGGTACCCAAGGAGAATCAAATAAACTTACAAGTGAAATATCATTTTGGTCATCATCACCTACGGAGACATCTAAGCTGCACTCCCCACTCCATAAAAAAACCTACTATATTTTCTAATATAAGGTATGGCATAACAAAACTCCAGAGTAGATTTCTGACTACTAACAAAGTCTCATTACTTTTTTTATTGCTACGTGTGCAGTTTTTTTGCTCTTTGTCCAAATTTCCGAAGTCACATCTATAATCACAAATATCAATATTTTAGCAATGCCAATGCACAACAAAAAAAAGCATATTTGATGTCAAAAGTTACAGCCATGCGCCTGTTTGATTTACAAACGCCAGCACATCAGGATATACAAAACTGTCAAATTTTTCCAAATTATTTTAAACTTTAGCGTTGGTGATTAAGTTCACTATCGAGTGAAAAAATTTGTCAGTTTGTGGTAACCTGTTGTGCTGGCGACCGTACCAACCAAGTCGATTTATCACAAAAACATTACATCTGTCATCTTGAATCAAAAATTGGATGATATATTCATAAACATCTCCTCCTCCACAATTAATAAAAATATAGATTTTTATAAAAAAAATAAACCCGCCATTTTGAATTAAAACACAAAATGACGTACACACGGCTACAGGTCAACCTATACAAAACCAGTTTAAGCTGATCTCGCACTGTATAGGCTTTCTATACAATAAGGGGCCAGCGTACATTGGTTTTGTATAGCTTAATGTGTAGCCGTGCGTACTCGTAATCACCACCCCCAAAAATACCAAAATCGACTATTAGTATATACGGTATCGCATGTCTCAAAAATATTTTTTTACGCCATTTTTTTTGTACTATAGATAATAATATCATTATTTATCCGTAATCTACATCCATTACTGCCTAATTAGTCTAGTGGTCCTAAGCGCGACTGCTACGCTAGAGGTCCTGGGTTCGATCCCCGGGTCGAGCAGTGATATTGGGTTTTTCTATGAAATTCCCAGTAGCAGCTCGGAGTCTGGATTTGTGCCGGGTTAATGGCAATAGGCTCGCCCCCTATTACATGGGACCAAAACATACCGGCGAAATGTGGGTGTACATTGGTACACCTCTGCCTTACCTTTCGGGGAACACAGGCGTGATGGTATGTACATCTATTATACAAAAAATTACAACAATGTATTTATTTCTAAAACAAATTTCAATACTTGTACTTACTTTTATTTCGGACCGAAAAAGTATCAACATTTTCGAGACCGAGTCCAACCAGAGTATACAACAGGGCACTCACCTTTTACGTAATATTTTTTTCGACAGCATGCGATACACCCGTGCTTCCGCGAGCGCGTTTGAGCGCGGAATGACGAACGGCGAGTAGAAATTGTATGGAGAAATTTGGCAGCGTTTCATATTTTCCTCATAAATTAAAAATTTATTCATTTGGCTACAAAATTTTTAGCCATTCGTATAGAGGACTATATAAGCAACATTTTTCTATTATTTTTATGTTTAAATTTGCAGTGGATTTAGCTATACTGGTACTTATTCAGACCCCATTTTTTTCATTTTATTTCGATTAGTGTGATGGTGAAATCGTATTTATGTGAAAATGTTGTATAGGGTTATACAATTTTTATGGAATCATTGTGGAGATGAATATATTATCTTTAATTTGAAACCAAGATATCCTCGGAGTTGTGCTCCTAATTCGTTAAAATGGTACCGGAAAAGCACTGATATTTGTAGTAAAATGTGATAGCGTCCTTAATACACTTTTCAACCTTTTTAATTGATTAAAAAAAATACAGACAAAAGTTTATTCACCCTTTTTAAATAATTTACACAATGTTTGACAGGTACGAAACAAAGGAACATAATTAAATGGAAAATGATTCATTTTCATAATTATGTATTCGCCAAGTTTTCATTGTTTTTAAAATGTATTCTGCTATTCAGGGCGGAGACAAATCCAACGAAACAAAAACCATGAAAATTGATCCAGCCGATCTCGAGTTATAAGTGTTGTAACAAACCCGTCTTTGTTTTATATATATAGATTCTTTTTTTTGCTCGGACTTTATATAAATAATTACTTTAATTACCAGGGTAACAGAACCTCAAAGTGTTTACTTACAAAGCTCCCTACAAGCTGATTGCTCCTGCTTCTTATCGGAGTTGGAGTCCAATCCACTACTCCTCTTCAGCATTGGTTGGAAGGCTTCCGAGTCTTGACGCCGGATGGGTTCCCGCCTCCCGTAGCAATCTGTAGTTCTGATTCTGACTTCTTGCTGCTCTATCACGTCTGTGAGATCCTCGCGGAAGTCGGAGCCGTCGAACCAGCAAATTATTTTTGCCGCGTCCTAGAGTAACAGAAGATTTACCATCACGCCTGTATTCCTGGAATGGTTAGGCAGAGGTGAACCCACTCCCACGTTTCGAGGCGTCATATTTTGGAGAAACTATTGCCATTAACCGTGCACAAATCCAAACTGAGGATTTCATAGAAAAACCTTTAACATACATTACTTTATTACTTTGCTCGACCTAGGCATTGAACCCAGGACCTCTAGCCGAAGCAGTTGCGCTTGGGAGCGCTAGACTAATTAGGCAGAAGATTTTACACGAGATTATTCAAAATTTCAAGAATGCGAATCTATATTATTCCCATCTTTCTTGATTTATATAGGACATAATAAAGGATATTGTTTCACCTGTATTTTTCCAATGCTGATGAGGAACGACGGTGTCTCTGGTAACCAGATGAGTGATACCAGGAGTACAGCAGGCGGGACCGCCATTGATAGTGACAACGCATGCGCAGACAGAACCCCGCCCGCCGCGTATGCAAACAATATGCCGCAACTGTAATCAAGGAACAAGGATCCAAGATTATTATTAACACACTATTATTGACCTTCACTTGTTCACGTCCAAAACTAAATTGAATTGCCTGAATTAATCTCGATTAGTCCAGGACGAGTTTCGACTATTGTTTTCGGGAACTCGGTCTTTGAAGTGTTATTGCAATCGCGTGCATTCTTTCGTGTTTCTACGACTGTTCTAGAATCTTCGTGACTCATCTATATAGTTCTACTAGTTACTCGGCGTAACAATATTCTACATTTAGCGTTCTACACATAGCCTAGTACTAGTAGTTTTAGTAGTAGTAGTGTCGCGCTGGCATGTCTACATGCCAGAACCATGCCATGCCGATATTCCGTGGGAGGGTACTTCCCCGGTCATGCGGACCCAGCATGACCGGGGAAGTACCTACTACCCTCCCACGGAATATCGACGTTAAGTAGCAGAATGCATACTGTTGTGTTTCGTACGGTGAGTGTAGAGCGCCGGAGGCCCAAGTCCTCCCTCAGTCCTCTTCCTTCTCCTTTCCTTTCAGGTAGCTCGCCTGCTCTTTTGCCGGGTTATCCAATCAAAAGCCTATATACAGGGAGACCCGTGCCCAGCTGTGGGACTATAAACGGGCTGATGATGATGATAGGGTTCATATTTTTTTTACGGCTCATACCTGCAAGCCAAGGCAGGCATTGCCGCCAGCCCCCGCGTTCTGGGCGCTATTTCTGCACAGTACAGCGGCGCTAGTGCTAGCGAGCCGGCACCTCCTGCCCCCGCTGCTACCCTGGCCGCCCAAACTCCTCGCACACCGCTCCATGCTGCTAGTGACCAACTTATCTGGAAGTTGAGAGTTATTTTTGATCTTTTGATATACAATATCTTTGGAGATCTCGAGTCCGAATCCAAGGCAGGCACCTCTGACTTTTCGAAGTCATGTGCATGTACTTAATTATCACGCGCATAAACGGTGAAGGAAAACATCGTGAGAAAATCTGCATCTCTGCCAACCCACAGTAGGCTAGCGTGGTGGACAGCCTTATCCCTCTCATTCTGACAGGAGAGTCTCCTGTGCCCAGCAGTGGGACAATATATGGGTTGACTAGCTTTCCGCCCACGGCTTCGCCCGTGTTTTTTTTTCGGACTATTTTTGCTATAAACCTCACGGAGCCCGAGATCTTTCCAACGAATGCAAAACCGTGGAAATCGGTTCGTGCGTTCTGGAGTTATAGCGCCAGGAAGGAAAACCCGACTTATTTTTATATAGTAGAAGATGATGATGTTTGGAGAGTTTATTATTATTTTCAACCACTATCAATACATAAACCTTATGACATTATGTAAATGGTGATAAGTTTCGTTTAGTAAATTTGGAAAGGCAAAAAGCTTATTTTCTTCTGGTGTTGATAAAATTTGATTATATCAATAAAATTATATCATATGAAATTAGCTACCACCCACCCACATGGATCCCGCATCCATAATAATTAAGTATAACGTGTCTGACAATATTATCTACTTACAATAAAACTAATACAGATACAAAATGCCCCAGCCTTGCGTCCCCTCGCATCAGCTAGCACTGCGAAGAATGGCGCCGCTGGTAACGCTACCAGGCACGGTAGCGCCGCCAACCATGCACCTCCTGTCAACGCCTCGCTCCCTAGTACTCCGGAAACCCAGCCTGTGCTGCAGCCGTGGGTAAAACATGTCAGGTTATCTGAAAAAAAAATGGCTACTCTTTTCAACCTACTTCGAAAAAAGAGGAGGTTCTCGATTCGACTGTATACTTTTAGAAAATGAAAAAAAAAACTAAGAGTTATATACATCCATCATATTATCTCGCTGTCTCATTGGAACAGTTCGTTTAGTTTGCCTACCCATATTATAATATAAAAAAAAACAACAAAAAAATTAAAAATAAAATAACAACAAAAAAATAAAACAGCCTTCAAAAAATACGTCCAAAACATTTTCGGATGTCGGTGGCTTTGAGTGGATATAATATTATTTTTTGAAGGCGGTTTTACTTTTTTGCAGAAAGTTATTTTATTCAAACTATAACATTCGCAACCTCACAATCTGAGTACACTAATAAAAACAAAAGGTTTTCAGTTTCAGAAAGATCAAAATACAACAATTGTTTTAAACAGAATTTCCAATGCTCCGCTTTGAATTGCAAAATTGAATTTAAAATTCAGTAACGGGCTTTCAATGATAGGATAGGTAGGTAGGAATGCAAGAAATATAATATAGCAGATTTACTTTCGTGAAATTCGGACACAGTTGTTGCCGGGCTTCGCTTTGTCTGTTTTTGCTATGTATGTTAATAAAGTTCCGGGATGTTTTTGACCTAGGTGAAACTCTGATGTTTTGAATATTTCTTTAACTAAAAAAATCATATCTTTATCAAAACTGGAATCTATTTTTCTACCTATGTATTAATCATATTTCTCTGAAATCATCACAATACATAAGTTGTGCAATTTAAGCAAATAACTCACAAATAGCCGCCGACACAACTCTTCGTACGGAGCCCCGCCATCGTTTCGACGATGTTCTCTCGATGCGGTTCCTGCAACACAACACAGATCATTCTCATTTGCATAATAACAGCTCCTAGCTATTATGCTCCCCTGGTACTAGGAAGTCGTTGTACAGGGAAAATCAACGTAAGGTATACGAGAAAAATGGACACTAGAAAATACTTAGTAAATACTGGGATTTTTCTTTTAAATTTTAATTTACCTAGTAATAAATTAAGGAGTTTCTAATTGTGCCCGGTTAGTGGCAACAGGTTCGCTCCCTATTGCATGGGACCTAAACATAACGGGTAAAATGTAGGTGTACAATTAGGTCACGTCTGTCTACCCCTTCGGGGAATACGGGCGTGATGGTATGCTATTTGAGCATAGTATAATTAAAATTGTGCAAATCATGCTTAGGATCACGAGGTTCTCCATGAATCAGCGAATTTACGAATTGTGAAGGGGTTTTTCGGGATCTCTCAAAATGTTGGTTTTTAGGTTAAGTACATTTTTTTGTGTGAAAATCTCGATCGGGAAATTACAAACAGTTTGAATATCTCTGTTTATTTTATTCGCTTTATAGTGAGGACTTATTTGTTTATCAAATGCTTCTTCATCTGTTAGGTTCCTCCTAAAGCATATTTTTTTTTACATAGATTAACTACTTTATTCATCAAAGGAAGGCTGAAAACGAGAATTCGCAGGCTTGTATTTAAGTCCCACGCAATAAGGGCCGATTTAGGAGAAAGACCGTTTGTCTTTTTGTCCGTCCGTCCTTAGAAAGCCTGTTTGTAAAATAATATTTTGTTTGACCTGGAAATCGAAAACAGAGGATATATATTTTTTATCACAGATAGGCTTACGCTTGACCACAACTCGCCTGATGTTAAGCAACGAAGTGGTCAACGACGAAGCGCCCTTGCCTAGAAGATACCTATGATAGGATAACTCAATTCGAGATTTTTATAAAACCACTTTGCACACTTGACGCTAAAAAGTATTTCAAATCTCCAACTAATTGCCAACCTTCAAAATCCTTGTAAGATCTCTATCGGGATATGATGCCCTAGTATTCAACACCAGCGACCATTATGTATAGAGCCATTAAACGCATAAGTGGACATACTTCGGTAAAAGCCACTGTATCCAGTTTATCTCAAACTAACGACAGTTAGCAAGTTTGAGTAAGTAACTAGTGTGCTTATAATGATAGTTTGATAAAGTTAGCTTACATTTATAGGCGAGAGTTAATCAACGATTCTGCTTGCCTAATGGCAAGTGACAAGTCTGCCCTTTTGAAAATCTATGGTATGTATGTGTATCTTTATTAAACTTTTTAAAAATTTCATTTTTTTAAAGTAGTATTTTTTTAAGCTAGTTTTGTAAAAAAATATATTGTAAATTGTTGTAAAAATTGCGGAAGAGAACAATATACCGGTTTGTTGAGTATTCGTGATCGTGACGTCTCAAAAGATTAATTGTGAACTTTTATTCAGCACAAATTTTAAAATATCTAAATAGAAGAAGAAGTTAGCATAGAAGCAATGACTCATGACAATCAGCGATGTTGTTCTTCAAATTATTTTTGACATCTATTAAATGCGAGGCCTAGCCTCGTAATTGGAGCCTGGAGGAAAAAGCATCCGGTTAAAGTGACCTTCCAACTCTAAGCAATTCTGGGACTTAACTAATCTTATAAATGGACACTCTTTCCGTAACGTTAGAGTCAATTGGTCACAAGTTGGGTCGAGGATTGAATTGTTTATGTTATGCGTTGGACTTTTCCGAAGAATAGGCGGTCGAAACATTTTCCTTTGCCTACTTTTGAAAGAAAGAAAGAAAAGTATTTTATTTCATACCAGGAAGGCACACACATTTTGAAAACATTTGTACTATGTCTAAGTGAATATCATAACAGAAGTAGTGTGCGTCACTTGCATATTGAAGCTGGAGGTGCATAAGCTCCTGACAGCGCTGATTTTCAATGACAACCTTTTCTGTGGATAGTTTGTTTTTTTAAACAAGCATACGGGTGAAATGGCTCATATCCCGCAGTCAAACACAGTTTTGTGGGGCAATGTTTAATTTGTAAGCACTTTTTGTTTGTAGATAAATAAAAAAAAAAACAGATTTTCGTCGTTTGAACTCTGCCAACCCGCAGTAGGCTAAGGTGGTCGACTATATAGCCTAATTCTGCTCATTTTGAGCCGTGCCCAGCAGTGGGACGGTGGGATGATGATGATGATTAAATGGTTAACTTTTAATTTCAAACTGGAACAAAATAATTTTAGTAGCTTTCTTAAGAGATATTCTGACGGCTTTACATGTTCTCCGCGGCACGTGAAGCTCTTGATGTGTTAAGTATGGTAATTCATCCATATAATGACCGCGGCAAGCGTAGCTTAACTTGCAGATTGGTTAATCTAGCTTTTACGTTCTACAGGCGTTATGTAACAAAATTTGCTCATTAAAACTTTCTTCATTTCAAAATCGTCGTAAATAAAAATACATATTTCGTTTTCGTAATTTTCATCTGACTCCCAGGCCTAATTTGGGTTGTAAAACTTTCGAGAAATATTATATATTTTGTAGCTTAATAAGTCTAGACTGAAACAAAGTCTTAAAGAGCTTGTAGGTTAACGCTAAATTTAGGTAAGTTTATTGCAACGACGGGCGTGCATGTAGTGATGGGGCGAATATAAATAGAAAATGTCGATAGGAAAGGGTTGATCGATTATTTGTGGATGACAGAATGTTGATATCGATTGAAATGTGGCAGTGTTAGCCACTTCTTTTAGCTGTACAATAAATAATTTATTTCGTAGAAATATTTGCGTTAAAAGGTTGTTGTGCAAAAGTACCTACCTATTATTACATAACATCACGCTTGTATTTCCCGAATGGTTAAGTAGTCACTTATGAACATCCAGAGTTCGCCGATATGTGTATGTATGCAATCTATGTAATAGAACACAACGTATTTCCTATACAACTGAGAAACTCATAGAAACACTCAATAACACTGTTGAACCTGGGAATCGAATCCAGGATCTCTAGCGTAGCTCGGGTTTAGACTATGCTTATATTATTTTAACCAGTGATTGTGGTTTATTTATAGGAAGAGCATCGACATTTGGTCGAAACCAGATGTCGCTAATGAACACACTCGTTCCCAAATTTAAATTTAAAGTTATCGAAAATCATACCTTTAAAAGAGCAGATTGGATTCAAAATTGCGAATCGCTATCTCTTTGAAATCGCAGTCACAGCTTCATTTCAATAAGAATACCGTATCCGATTTCCTACGTGGTCTCACGTAGGAGAGCGGATAAGGTTTTCATTAAAATCATATTTCCAAACTACGAATTACATTATCTGGCGTCTATTCTCCACGGAATGCCGATATCGACAATCGATGTAGTATCGAATCGGATGTAAGCACATCTTGACGCTTCAAAGTTTTCGTTTTGACAAGCCATTTGCGGCACTTTCGGGACGTCAGCTTTAGCTGTGTAGTTAGATAGGCTCTTGCGTTTTATTACGCCCTGGTATAATACAATTGTTCCACATGGTTTTTAGTTGGCAAGCAGGTTAATAATGACAGGTAATGTAAGTAGTTCTTCGAGCAGTTTTCTTACCATGTGCGGCATTTTCCGGACGTAACTATCAGTAGTGTGATAGAATGTGTGTAGATAAACCCCTTCGGCGTGTTTGGCGACTTAGATACTCTTCATTTATGCATGAGGGGTCGTGTGGTCAGTACTTTTATGCTAAGTATTTCTATTTTAAACTAGAATTTACAAACCCCCCTTTGGTAGGGCATTCGTGGAATTTATGGTATGAGTACCTATACTCAGCTTTTTAATAGATAAAGCTCTTAATGTTTAACGGTATCCTGGTAGGTATTTTACTTATTTTAAGTTCTTTTGCTGTGGGGTTATTCTTGGTTTCAACCAAAAATCCAACCTCTTACTGGCCTATCCCACAGCTGGGCCCTGCACAAAATAGGGCTCTGCACACGCAACTTGTTGGTCTCAGACCAGTTTATACAATTATATAGATTTTGGGTGTCATTACCATCGTGCCATACCACAAAAGACCAAATCAATCTCGGAATAGGTATCCAGAATCTTCCGAGCCAGTCAACTGACGCGATGTGACCTACTTCTCCTGACAGTGTGTAATTTGTGGGAAACCAGATAGCAGAACGGTTGGCAGTCTATGTAGGTAAGCTTAAAGGAAAGTTTTATTCTGGACTAATGGACTTATAATGATATAATATAGAGATAGATTGGCCAATTCACAATTGCCTCAAAAAGCCCTTTGGATGCAAGTGAAACAAAAAATAAAGTCAGCTAACAGCACAGACATTACATCCATAAATAGACTGTTAAAGTAATTACCCCTACTTTTTCGTAGTCGGATAAAAAATGAAGCGCATTAAAAGTCAAACATCATTAAAAAACAGCATTCTGATCAGAGACTGTCAAAAATCAAATGGTACCAAATTTAAATAACGATCGGCAGTAAGTAACCCTACTTCTGCTCATCAAAATATTTCCGTAACTTTGTAATACGCAGAGTGAACTTCTAAAAACCACCCTTAATGGTCCAATTATATATAATCCAATTTGTGCGTTCAGTGGTCAAATTACATGTCAGTTCATAAAAATTTATGTCTCTTCCCAGCGGACGGTGTTAGAACTCAATTATATTAAATTAAATTATGCATAGGTAGATGTTTGTAGTAATTTTGTAATGGAGAATAATTGCAAAGATTGTTAACAACAATGTTGAAATGACAGTGTGAAATCACTGTTTAAGGGTACGGTCGTCAGCACTTCAGGTTACCACAAAATATCAAATTTTCTAAGTCGTTTTTGAACTTATTCATTCGTGATTGAAAAGGTTTCAAATGAAATTTTTTATTTGTGAATATGGGTACAAAGTTATGGTGTAAAGTATTAAGTGACGTCCCGAAACATATACGGCCGTTAGGCCGATTATAAATATAGTCCATCGAAAACACTTTGACATTGCACAATAAACTTACAATGTTGATAATAATGAAATCAAGTGAAGTTAATAACATTCAATCTTGTCTTTAAATATTCTTTAACATCGCAGAAACATTTACTCACTCTCTTAAAATAAAATTATTTGAAGAAATTTGACAGTTTTGTATAACCTGATTTGCGCCTGTACATCATTATCGAGCTTGAAGGCTATTAAAAAAACACTGATTATTTATAAATCGGTATTTTTGTAACGTAAAATACAAAAGTAACGAAACTCTTGACATTTAATGTTTCTTTAGTAGTAGTACCTAATAGTTTTTTAACGTTTGTAGTCATCAAATGTCATTTTGTGTAGGCAAACTTTACCGATCCAAAACATAAAAATAACATAGCATACCATTACGCCTGTATTCCCCAAAGGATTAGGCAGAGGTGTACTTAATGTACACCCACAGTTCGCTGGTATTTTTAGGTCCCATGTTAGGACATATCCAAACTCCGAGCTGCTACTGAGAATTTCAAAGAAAATTCAATATCAATTCAATGAATTTATAATTTTTATATATTGTGTATAGTTTAGTTCTCTTTTAAGTAAATACTCTTTTCTATTATTTTGTAAATAAATGACTTTCAGTTTTTATTATATCAATTGGAATTGGATCAAATCTTAATATGTTGTATCATGGCCATTTTAGGCCCCTATAAATTCGTCTTAGAATGGCACAGGGTGGGTACAACTTACTGCAAAGATCCAGCAATTTTGGATATTCGTTCCGTGAGTTATCTAATACTCCCAAATAATAGCTTTCTCTTGGTAAAACAATTTTCAAAATCGGTTTAGTAGATCAAGAGATCACCCTCTACAACATAAAAAACCATACCTCTTTATAATATCAGTACAGATAATGTAAAGTGTGTTAAACTGTTTCAGTCACTATAAGTGGGCGTTTACCACTTAACTTTTACAGTTGGCCGTTAGCTTACCTAATAAATATTGCATAGCACGCAACGCTAATGTTTGCTCCTACTTTACAACTAACAGCTTAGGTAGTGCACGAAAGGTACTTGATCCCGGCGTAAGACCGGTTGAAGTAAATGCGTAAAAACTAGAGTTTTTTTTTATTAATAAAAAGATTTGAAAACCCCCGACAATTGCATTATATCTTGATCGATTTTCATGAAGCATAGCTAAGAACACTCCCGACTAATTCACCTTTCTAACAAAAAAAAACTAAATCAAAATGGGTTCATCCGTTCGGGAGCTACGATGTCACAGACAGACACACAGACACGTCAAACTTATAACACCCCGTCGTTTTTGCGTCGAGGGTTAAAAATGAGTTCGCTCTTGACTTCAATCTAGCCGCCGAGGCAAAGATGAGGTCGATGGTATGTAATTCTTTTTTTTTAAAAAGCTCCGCACTTGACCTTAAGCTCTATGTAAGGATTTTTAAACCGGCCCCTTTTTTCCAATCTCGGGAATTATGGATTATAAAAAAAGCAATCCCGTGATGACGGAATAGTCCCGGGATTTTGGATTGGATTTTTTTTAAAAAGCTTACTAGCAATGTGGGTCGCATATTACTAGTATTCTTGTTAACCCCTCGTAATAAGCTAAATGCTTGTATCACAAGTGGGTTCACGTCGGTAGTGCAATGGGTGGGTTCCGAACCGGCAACCATATGACCGCAAGTCCGACGCCCTAGCCATTAGATTACCGCCGCTTCAATTAAACATTGCAAAAATAAAATGAGCCAATGTTTTTATTTTGATGTTAATTGACAAAGGCATCCAGTTGGAAGCTTGTTGATTCACTCGTTTCACTCATCTTCACATTTTATTGTCCAATTATTTTATATTTCACTAGTCTACAAAGCTTACTATTCCCTCTGATACTAAAAGAACATTTTCCTTGGCCTGATGCAGCGGGAGTTTTTAAATTTTACTTTCTCCGATAAAACAGAAACAAAGTATGGAAGATAATCAGTGTTGTAGCAAAATACGTGACATTTATTAACCGTAAGGGTCAATAGGAAATTATTCCATCCAATCCCGTCCCAACAGAGTTGATAACTGTCACCGTCAACCCTATTCATTTAGAAAAAGGGTTCAAATTGATCTGGGGTCATAAATTCTGGGTAACTGTAAGGTAATCTCGATTTACGAAGATTTATATCGCTACTCTTGGGAAAATAAGCCTGATCAGTACGCTTGCGTCTTAGGCACTCCTGGTATCTATAGGTGAGTTTGTACCCTGATTTTGATATGCGATTATTTAAATTCGCCCCATCCGTCAAAATAAAAATATTATTAGGTAATTATTACTGTCCTAATTCTCTTCTGAAACTATAACTGAATTTATTTTAGCCTATGTTACAGATTTTCCCTCCCTCTTAAATTATAATAGTTACTGAATAAATAATCTTAATTTAGACGGTTGAAATATCAAACGTTAAATATAAATGAAATAAAATTTAATTTTCAGGTCCTTGTAATGTCACCAATACCAATTTGAACTGTTTTCAGGATAAAGTGGAATAAAAATTATATCTCTTACCCTTTTTGAAACTTACATCGTGTTGAAAACATACTCTGATAAATTAATTTTAATGAGACGACTCATGTCGCGTGGTCTTAGATTCAGTTCGCGTGCGTTGCATATAAGATGCATGGATGCATGCACGCGACTTCCATGTCACAAGTACATATTCATACGAATTTACGTTACATAATAAAATACGTCATTAATGGTTTATATGCCTATCCAAAGTATGTCTGCAATACCAATTCCAGCCAGGAGCTTTTTTACTAGTAGGAAATATAAGGATTATCATCTCCTTGCCCTTTTCCCAATTTATTTGGGGTCGACATAGCATGTCCTTTTCAACCCCGTTAGTCATAACATAACATACCATCACGCCTGTATTTCCCGAAGGGTTAGGCAGAGGTGTACTTAATGTACACCCACAATTCACCGGTATGTTTGGGTCCCATGTAATAGGGGGCGAGCCTATTGCCATTCACCGGGCACAAATCCAGACTCCGAGCTGCTACTGAGAATTTCATAGAAAATCTCAATAACACTTTGCTCGTCGTCATCTCATTATTCAAGCCCTTTTCCATCTTATCTGACTTCACACAATCCATTCATCTTTTCTTTGGTCTCCCTCTACCCCTCCATCCCTCCACATTCATACTCATAACTTTTTTAGTTACATGCGTTTCATCCATAGGTTTTATCCTTCTCATCGTGTGCCCATACCAAGACAAATGATTCCCTTTTAGCTTTTCTGTCACAGGCGCCACCTTCAAAGTTCCTCTAATAAATTAATTCCTCGGGGGTATATACAAGGATACAAATCTAAACCCCAGCTGCTACTGAAAATTTTGAAATGGAGAAATTAAATAACACTTCGGAACCAATCATATAGTTTAGAATACCATAGAGCTATTCATCATCATCTTACTATGCTATTGTTGGACACGGGTCTCCTTTCAAAGGCCAGGGAAAATAAGCCTGATCAGTACGCTTACGTTTTATGCACTCCTGGTGTTTATGGGTGAGTTTGTTACCAGATTTTGATGGCTGAATGTTGCCAGGCTAGCCTACTGCGGCAATTGGCAGACTTCACACTGGGCGACGTCGAGCAAATCTCTCTGGCATGTGGGTTTCCTCACGATATTTTCCTTCACCGTTTTAAGCGAGTGATTATTAATTTATTAAAAAGTACGACTGCTTCATTAGTCTAGTGGTCCTAAGCGGGATTGCTACGCTTGAGATCCTGTGTTCAATCCCCAGGTCGAGCAAAGTGATATTGAATTTTTCTACGAAATTTTTAGTAGCAGCTGGATGTCTGGATTTGTGCCATGTTGATGGCAATAGGCTCGCCCCCTATTACATGGGTCCTAAACATATCCGCAAAGTGCGGGTGTATATTAGTACATCTCTGCCTAATCCTTCGGGGATTACAGGCGTGATGGTATATTATGAAAAGTCAAAGGTGGATTCCAACTCAAGACCTACAACTTGGCACTCCAATGGTGAAATCACTACGCTATCACTGTTTATGGCAAATAAAACATTATTGGATCAAATAAAGGAAATAAATATCGAGTAAAACTTTAATTAATTAATTAGACTGATATCAATTATGTACCCGTTAATTATTTAATAATTTCTTTATTGTACACATACGTACTTAAACACTATAAAAAATGTGTATATGTATTATATTAGATTGTATGTATATTAGACTTAAGATTTAAGTAACCTTTTGAATAAAACAAGATACATAGATATAAATTAAAATTTAAAACACCCCCGACAATTGCATTATATCTCGACCGATTTTCATTAAACATAGCTAAAAAAAACTCCCGACTAATACACCTTTTAAACAAAAATAACTAAATCAAAATCGGTTCATCCGTTCGGGATGCCACAGACAGACACACACACAGACACGTTAAACTTATAACGTTTTTGAGTCAGAGGTTTTAAAATACCTATAACTCCCCCTTACGATTGCATTTCTCGTGGGATTTCAAACAGCTGCAGCAAATAGTACACATATTGCTTGTACACAGTCTATAATCTATTATTATCCATAATGTGTGCTATTCATTCCAATTACTAGACCTCAATATCGTTTTATACTGTTATTTCCTATGATTAATAACAGGGATGTTGAAAAAAAATTGGTTCAAGGTATTCAGAACTCATAGCGGTCTCTAAGTGCTTGTAAGCGCGACTGTTTTGCTAGAGAGGGTCTTGGATTCGATTCCCAGGTCTAGCAAAGTACTATTAGTTTTTTTTTGTGAAATTCTCAGTAGAAGCACGGAATTCGGATATGTGCTCGGAGAATAGCAATAGGCTTGCTCCCTATTCCATGGGACCTTAACATAGGGGGGCGGCGAAGAGTTGGTTTCCATGAGTACGCCTCTGCCTAACCCTTACGGGAAAACAGGCGTGATGGGTATATATGTCTATTAATCATAATCATTTCAACCCCCAATCACAAATGTAGGTAAGTTTGATATTAGTTTTTACAAGTCTAATCCAACGATCCATAAAACGTATTTAAACTTTCATTTTCACGAAATTATCCCAACATGACGCAATACTACAACGGTACATTTAATTTTATTCTTCTTTAGTCTGTTATCTTTGTCACTGTCACTGTTTTTTTATGCTGTGTCTCTTTTGTGAAGGCTCGAAGTAATGGGTTAAAGTTGACTTTGTAGCGACGCAATAATGAAAGAAAAACAGATCGAGTGCTTGTCGTAATTTGAAAACTCTTAAGCTTTTAGTTTAAAGTTTGTTGTTTTAGCATTTATTGATTTAGTTGCTTTATGGAAGTATTATTGTAAGTGGTATTTCGGATTAAATTGTATTTATTTAATTTATTACAACCACACAAACTTGATGTGAAGAAAGATGGATGCGAGCTGCCCAAGACTGGAATATTTGGCGCTCTTCGGGGGAGGCCTATGTTCCGCAGTGGACGGTGATAGGCTGATATGATGATGATGATGAACCAAACTTAAAAACATCATTACAGGTACTTTAAACCCAATGCGATATTGTAGCTACTTAATTATAACTAAATCTAACAAAACTATCACTGGACAACTAATACTTTGGTCCCGGTTTCGATGTTGCGTAGCTCGTAATATAAAAAAATATAAAAGCTTATTAGCATGGTGGGTCGTACATTGCTAGTAATCTTGTTAACTTAGTACGAGGGGCATACTAAGTTACTAAATGCTTGTCATACGAGTAGGTTCACGTCGGTAGTGCAATCGGTATGTTTCGAACCGACAACCACATGATCGCAAGTCTCTAGCCATTAGTCTACCGGCGCCGCTTCCTTAATTTTCACAAACGTCGAAAGAAACCATTGTAAAGAAACCTGCATGGCTAGATTTTCTTAATGGCGTTTAAAGTCTGCCTAGGTATAAGCAAGTGTGGTGGACTAACTCTTGTTACTCTGAGAAGAGACCTGTGCCCAGCTGTGGGACAAAGTAAATGAGTTGGAAGATGATTCTTAGCTTATAAATGCCAAAATGTAAAATATGCAATCTATTTTATATACAAGTAACCTCTAGAAACAAAGTGGAAATCCACTCTGTATATGTTTTTAAATTCGAATAAAATCGAAAACTTTACAAGCTTTTCGATTTTCTTGTTCAATTTTCGCGATTGAATTTCCATCCAACGATTTCTCAAGCGGCGACTTGTATATCAAGCCACGTACCAGGGCATCATGAATTTCAAGGTGTTTGAAGGTAAAATATGCCGCCTATATTTTATAGTTGACATGACAAAGTTATGGGTGAAACTGGAAATACTCAATATTCTATATCCGTTTTCTCTCGCAGACGGAAATTGTTACGACTGGGCGGGTAATCAAATTGACGTCGAGGTCTTGACTATATTTAGTTAAGTTTCTTCTATGAAGCGTTTGGATCCGTCGCATTTTTGCCTATGAGAAGTAGAATGAAGTATAAAGCATTATACTTACATACTTGCTTTTAAATTAAATGTTTAAAAACTGGAAAATTACTAACGAATACCCCTTTCCCACGGGTAATTATGTTGGGTTCAAATCGGATTCCTACCTACTGAAAAAACACGTAAAAGTGTAGTTAGTAATTCGTGGGATTTACCAAGCCATGAGACAAAAGTATAAGGACACCATAAATCATTAGTACAGTTTATATCATTTATATCATATTCTAATATATGACCACAGAACTTGTTACAAGAATAGCAGATTTATCGGTTTCACGCGTAGCAAACAAAATATTATCTGCAATATATCACTGGCTAATTGGAGATTGCAGTTAACTAATTTGGCACTTGTCCATTTTTAAAATGCACCGATATTTTATGGTGCCCTAATACTTTTATAGAAAGCTTTATTAAATTGTCATTTATATTTTCGTACTAAATACAATGCTGGTGACCCTGATGCACTGGTACATACTAGTCTAGGAAAATTTTGTTTTCCAGCCACTAGGAGTCCGAGGTATTACCCACCATCATGGCAGATTATTACTTGCATACCCACTAAGACGGATAATATCCTCATCAAACTATATTTTGTGGTGCGCCGGAAACCCAACTCCTCTTTTCTCCTTCTTTTTCCTTAAACAGGCTCGGCAACGCATTTGCAACTGCTTTGGTATTGCATTATGTATGTCCATGGGCGGCGACGACTACTTACCATCATGTAGAAAGAAAGTGGATTCGAAAAAGTCCTTCCAAATTTATAGGAGTTACACATTATCATCCCATTGTCCCTTATCCCAATTAACTTGGGATCAGCGCAGTTCGCATTTTTCCATATTTTTTTATCAGCCGTCATCATATCACTTAGTTCCTTCTGTACCTTATGATCATTCATACAATCCATCCATCTTTTCTTTAGTCTCCCCTTTTTTTGATATTCACTAACATTTTGGGAGAAATATATTCGCTTGAAATAATATAGCTAAAAACAAATTTGGCAACTTAAACACGTGTATGGGATTTGCGAAACTGCAATAAAAAAGTTTTTATTGCTCAGATAAAGGTGAGTTCATAAAATCCTAGGCTATTATTTCCAGACAGTGATACACAAACACATACATTTACGGGAAACAAGAAAAGTTATCAAGATTAAAAAACCAGCTTACAATAAAGATATTGCGTCGCCATTTTGTTTTAAATCAAATAGATTATTGCCAGCATCCTAAGTTTTTCCCTAACTATGTTCGTCATTTACTGGGTTTCGTAGACAAAAATAAACATACGGAAGCGACATTTTTATATGTGACCAATGATATCTTAAAGTTTTAAAGAGGTCTATCACACAATCTATACATTTTAATATTCTTTTCAAATAAAATAGATACATCAGCTAAAAACAAAACATTATTATTCGTTAGCTTTCAGTCAGGTAATTAGTAAATAAAATAAATAATAATTTAGTCTATTTCCATCGTTGGGTCGGAGAAATGACCGGGTATAAAAGAATACCCGGTCTTGTAATAACTTTAAGTTTTGACATAGAATTGGAACGAAATGGTAACGCGATTGTCTCATATGTCTCTTGGGAAATGACGCCCGTCATCAATAGAAGACATAAAGTGAGTTGACATAAATCTCAGAATAAATAAAAAGTTAAGATGGAACTTTGCGAACAAAGAAGTGAGGCCGGTTAAAACTACGCCTTTATTCGCAAAGTTCTATCTTAACTTTTTATTTGATGGGGAAAACACATCAATGAGTGTTATCAGAAGGCCTTAAAATTTCTAAGTTTATTAAGGGTCTTAGCAGGCTCCGGTTGGGGTGCTCATCCTTTACATTTACGTAGAATTTATATTGCCCTCATTAGAAGTCGATTAGACTACGGCAGCTATTTATATGACAACGCAGCTCAATGTCACATATCAAAGCTAGACAAACTACAAAATCGAGCCTTACGGATTGTTGGTGGATTTATTAAGACCACTCCTATTCACGTTATGGTAAGCGAAATCGGCATTCCTCCTTTGTATATTAGACGCCTATATTTATCATTAAAATTTTGTTTAAAAACTAATTCCTGGGATAATAATCCGAACTCAAGACTCATGATAGAACTTAATAGGTTATCCAGCCATAGATTTTGGACTTACAAAAAAAAAACCGCTGTTAGCTAGGTGTTACGAGGAAATTCAATCAGATACGCTATCTTCATCTTATCCTCTTGAAATGTTTACATTAAACACATGGATTTCTAATATAAATATTAATAATATAATACAATCGAACTTAGAATGTATTAAAGGCCCAAAGACGTTACACTTAGTGCATTCTATAAAGGTTGATGTGTTACAAGAGTTAAATGTAAAATATTGTGGATACTACACTATCTATACTGATGCTTTTAAATCTTTGGCTGGCCTTGGTGCTGCGTATTATGACCCTTTTACCAAAAATCATAACATGTTTAAACTCAATAGAAAAATATCCATAATGACAGCGGAACTCTTTGCAGTGTCTCGAGCATTATGTTACGCTCTGACACTAGATATTAAAAAAATTGTTATACTAACAGACAGTAAGACTGCTCTACTCCATATTGCTCGATGCGCCTCTGGTATCAGAGGCGTTTCGACAGCATATAAAATTTCGGATCAAATTAATTTAGTCAAGGAAAAGAATGTTGTCCTGGCATTGCAATGGGTTCCATCGCACATTGGATTAAATGGAAACGAGGAGGCTGATAGGTTTGCAAAAAAAGCTGTATCTGAAGGAGTTGAAGTGAATATCTTGCCCAACTACTCTGAAGTTCTAACTAAGTATAAATCAATCTGTTACCAAAAGTTTAGAGAATGCTTTGATGAAAGGTCCAAATCTAAGGGTATATGGTATAAAAGTATCCAATGCGAACCTCCTCATGTCCCATGGTTTTCCACGGCCCAATTAAACCGACAGCAAATTGTGAATGCATGCCGTTTGCGCTCCGGTCATGTTCCTGGTAGAAGTTTTGCCTTCTTAATGAATAAAGTTAACTCACCTAATTGTGAACTATGCGCAAAAGTTGATGATGTACAACATATACTAATGGAATGTGTCCGTAACGCTAGTAAACGAGCTGAAATGATTAACAAATTTAAATTAAATCTATTTGATGTTGGTATATTCCATAGCATTTTGTCTGAACCAAACTCTGGGGCAGCTAAAGTGCTATATTCGTTTAAACTTTAAATAAAACTGTAGTTAGCGTGACCCAGGATAGGTATCAGTAGTACGCCTGATTAGTGCTAAAATATAAGTAGATGTAGATTTAGAATAAGGTACGATGGGATTGTCATCGTCATATTTATGTACAAAAATTCCTGGTATAAAAAATAAAGATTATAAAAAAAAAAAAACTTTTTATTTGATCTGAGACGTAAATCTAGAATTCTTAAGTTTTCATTCCGGACCGTATATGACCTTGTAGGTCATATCCTGGTTAATAGGTGAAACCTTCATATTTTATGAGAATTTCGTCAAAAAATTACTTTAACAACAGTCGATCATATCTATATTATTACATTTTATTATATCGGCCCTATAGTTTTACGTAAAATTTTCGTCAGCAGAAAGATCGGACCGAAGCCAGAAAAACTTCGTTGGCAAAAACAGAGGCAAATAAATATATCACATAACATACGGGGAATTACATCTTTGTCTTTAATTCAATATTAGTAAGTAGAAAATACCTTCCAAAGGCACAATAAATTATTTGTCAACTTCAAATTGAAGCCAGGTTTAAGGGGAACTCAATCAATCAATATTTTGTGTACAAAGCATTCAAATTCGGAATAAACAAACGCTCTACTTACGAGTTATGAATTCCTGGTACTTTGAAGTTTGAATTTGATGTCACTTTTCAGTCGTACAAAATATTTGTTGTAATTTTGTAACTTATTAATTAATTTAGCTTTAGGGGTTGACATGTTTGCCTAGATCCCTTGCAGATGAAGTCGGGAGCAGAAGCTATAGACACCATTATTACCAGTTTAAAAGATTGGTGATCCCAGTACTGGAAACTATAAATTAAGTGTTCCTTTTTCTCGACGGCATGGGAAGTTAGCCTAAACCGCAATCCGCTAGCTTGATGGACTTTAAAGTAACCCACCCCTCTTAATCTGAGACCCGTGCCCAGCAGTGGGACAGCAAAAAAAGGTTAATAGAAAATGTGTGATTTCTAATTTATCCATAACAAATTAGTAATAGGAGACCGTTACTAAATATTATTGTTGATATTTTCACTGAGTTTTCATTTGATACGGATTTGTATAATTTTCTCCCCTTTTACCTTGTCATTTATGCATGAATGAGGTTTTGAACGCATTAGCAAGTCGGCTGCGGGGACATAAGAGTATTATCTATAAGGGCGAGCATACATTGGTAGAGTGGTAGAGACCGTCGTTTAAAGCTAAACGTTCAGCGTTGGGCGGCAATTTTTTTGTTATTTTGCCGCACATTGATCGTCTAAAACACATTCTAGGTACATGACAGTAGCATTAACATTAACTTATTCACAATTGAGTAGGTATTCAAAATGTTGCTAAAAATTTTAGAAGGTTTTGGTGTAAAATAGAGGTTTCGCCCAAAATTGTCATTTTACCTCTTTTGACACTTTACTCGTGTCAAATAATCGAATCCCTTGTATACCATTCAATAGTTTACCTCCATTTTACCGAGTAACTTGCCTGTGAAAATATAAGAACTAACTCTACCAATGTGAACGCGCCTAAAATCTGGCTAGTGCGTGCAACATACAGATAGACACTAATGCGCTTAGACGTTGCTGTTTGGAATGAGATCTGCTTACCAGGAAAACATAACATAAAAGGAGATGTGAGCAACAGAGATTAAGAGCTTATGTTTATTTATATTTTGTGAATGTAATAAAAAGACGTTGATCATACTACTCGTACAACGTGAAACATTATGTATAAGCCCAATTCCTGAAAGTAGTTTGTTCAGAATCGACTACTGAATCGCTTTGTGATTTTTAACATTAATGATATCTGAAATTATGGCCCCCTAATCCATCAGTTGCTCGAGTTATAATAATTGATGATTATTATTGTGTGCGTCCATCGTTTAATATTGCGTTTAAATTAAGTCTTACTCCTTTGTCATAAGCTTCAGTTTTCTATAAATCGACTAACTGATGGTTCAGGGGGCCATAATTTCAGGTATTATAATTAATGCTTCGGAAAAAATTAACACTTATTATATACCACAATATGACAGTGGCTTCGCTAAAATATTATTTATTTATTCAAGTATTCAGCTACATAAGCAGGCGTGCTTTTAAAAACATTTTGATCGATGGAAATTGCAGTTGTCATTGTTGTATTAATACTCGGGTCAAATAGGTTAAATATTGATCTACTGAGCACTGAAATTACGATTGTATAGTTGTGTGGCTAGTAAACTAATATTTTGAACATAAAAAATAGATCCAAACAACAAAAATATTTTTATTTTTAAATAAAGGAAGTGATAATTATAATAGTTATAAGCATTTTCATTTTTTTAACCCCCGACGCAAAAACGACGGGGTGTTATATGTAATGTGTTTGACGTGTCTGTGTGTGTGTGTGTCTGTGGCATCGTAGCTCCCGAACGGATGAACCGATTCTGACTTAGTTTTTTTTTGTTTGAAAGGTGAATTGGTCGGGAGTGTTCTTGATGAAAATCGGTCGAGATACAAAGCAATTGTAGGGGCTTTATATATTAACACTCTTTTGCGAGAAAGAGACAGAGCATCCCCTCTCAATCCCCAGCCAAAAACTCTTAGAAATTTATTAGTCGTTTTTAATATTTTTTCAGTACCGGCTATACGGCTTATATCTTTAGGCCTAATTTTTTTTAATAAATTCAACACCAGTCAACCAAAATCCTATTTCTTCGTTGCTCTGGACGAAATTTTGACAGTTCGGCTTCAACCTCGAGATCAAAATTCAAGCTATGACATTTTTCTTTTAGAATAAGAACATTGTTCCTTTGCATTGATGAGTATTCTATAGCATAGCATTGTTTGAACTGGATTGAGATCGAAATTAGTTTCAAGAGAAATCCCGTTGAATGGGCTAGAAGCTTACAAATCGTCAAGCAAATGGTGTGTTATGGACAAATATTTAATATGAATCTGGAGGGTTAAGATGTCGACTTTTGATAAATAACAATATGATAATGATAAATAATATTTAATTCTGTAATAAAGACTGTAAAAAATGTACAATAAAGACACTTACAACGTACAAGTCAAGTAATTTATTATTGACAAGTGACAGGATTTCAAATTTCGTATCGATACGATTTTTCGCTGGACAAAAGGCGTGAGTGTAGGTATGTATTTTTTTCAGCCAAGATAATTTGACTGGCACAGTACTTCACTGTACTGTCTTCCACGCTAGTTTTAGAACTTTCTGCAGCCAATTGCCAACATCTAGATCGCCTCACCATAGCGTTTTTGATCTGATGAAGCCATCCCCACTCGTTTGAAACTTTAAGCTATATTTAAACCTCATATAACAACTTTGAAGTTGACCTCAGTCTATAAAGAGGCTTCGGAAGTAATATAGGCGCTCATATTGTTTAACTTTTGCATCAAAATGGGATCGTAAAGTACTCTCGACTCTGAGAAGCAATCGAGGTCACGAACCTCCGAGTACCTACTGTGGTCAGTCAAGGTTTTCAGTTCAAAGTAAACTTTTTACCCGATTGTGAATAGCTGTGTTGCGTGTTTGATAAAAACAAGAGATGATATAATGTTGGATAGCTACTGTGGCGTAGTAATGTAGTGTGTGACGCGCCTCCACCCAATATATTGTACCTAAGTGTTAGCAAGTAATTGAGGCATTATCATAGAGACTATCATAAGAGTCAGTTGTTTCACTCGTTCCTCGGACTCCCCACATTACAGTAATCTCCCGGTTAATGGCCCCCTATGACATAGGACCTAAATGGTGAGGGTGTTATTTCTACAAAATCAAAACTTTTCAATGAGTACGGATAATCGACTTTCGAGTGAAACGCAATACGTCACAATAACCAATCGATGAAACTACTAAATAATGACTAACATTATACTATTTTAAGTTCGTCGCGTGAAACACAAGCCATTAAACAAACCTGAGTTTCGAAGTATTTAATACTATAATTGAACACCGATATCCGTAGGTTCGTGACGGATTGCGGAAAATGTATGACAATTTATTGCTATATAGTAACTGCCATACATACGAATCATGGGAAATACGGAAATCCGCGGCAGTCCACCCACAGATCGCCGATCGAGACTATACGAGAATTTACTAGAAAGATCTAATAACGCTTTACTTGATTTGGGATTTGTACCCGAGACCTTACATTCCACAGCCATGATTGAGAATATAGTCCATTATGAAATTACGCTTTTCTTGACTGATGAATTAAATCTTTTCAAATAATTCATCTAGAACTACCAGGAACTCACAGATAATAAGAGTTATTATTATTAAATCATGTTGTACAAGTGAATCCCTTTAGCCAATCATGATGCATTTCATTCTGCTCAAACTACTACTAGACCTCACACCCTTGAGGGAATATTTTATCTCTTCAAGAAATTCATCTAGAACTACCAGGAACTCACAGATAATAAGGGTTACTATTAAATCATGTTGTGCAAGTGAATATCCTCTTCAAATGATTGTCGTCTTCATCCCGTTAGCCAATCATGATGCAAGTAATTCTGCTAGAACTACTAGGGCTTCAGTGATGAAAGGCGTCATTTAATAAATGACTGACGACGAAACCTCGGCCTGTTTAATGAAAGCGTCCGTCTGTCACTGCCCTTGGCCTTTTGTCAAACGCGCTCTTTAGAATTTTCACGATATGAAATGGTACAGAGATGCATTTTTATAAAGATGACAAACAAGCATACGTCCGCCTGATAATAGGTAGCAACCACCACGTAACCTTCCAACCAGTGCTATCCTGAGATCTCATTGGTCTAATACTTTCGCTGGCTACATTGTCGTTCAAACCGAAACACAATATTGTTGTAAGCGAAAAGAAAGGAAGCAGATATTTTATTTTTCACAAAAAATCTAATAAAAAATATTTACTTACATATGGATTAAATTACATTATGATAAAATCATGCTGTATTATGGCACAAAGAAAAGGTATGCAAGAGTCGTAGCAAGTGGTGGTTTGTAGTTTCTGTCTAACCCTGTGGGAAATATGCGTGAGTGTACGTATATATGGCAGAATATTCGGTAATGGGGTGGTACCACAATGAACGAACTCACTAGCAGAGTTCTACTAAGTACTCAAAAACATGTTTTCTTTCAATAGTTTCCATAAAATGAAAAGAGAAAGAAATATCTCACTCACGGTACTCACTCCCGCCAAAAAAACAACGATGAATAACACTCCATACACACTATATTTCAATTTCCTGGATATCCATGCCGATGCTCAGAACTACACCAGTTCTGGGAAAAAAACCGAGATGTCGCGATGTGTATGCGATGCACGTATTACATTGCGCGCAGTGGCTTATAATTTATTGTATGCGATATTAGCATGATAGACATTAAAAGATATGACATTAAAAAATGCGTCGGAATCGTATGTAGATTAAAGTAAGAGAGGTTCACGTTTTAAGGGAGACTGGTCTAACTCCGTCCTTATTTTATAATATTTAGTCTCTGTCTGTTAGTTCTCCTTACAAGCCTAAACCGCCTAACCAATTTTGATGAGTTTTGGAAAAGAGACAAATTGGACTTTGGAGTAGGATATTGGCTACTTTTCGTGTCAAAAACTCTATTGGGTTTCAAGTGAAATGGGTGCGAGCAACACCGAGTATTATAAATGTGGAAGTTACTCCGAATGTCAGTCTGTTGTTTCCTTTTCACCTCTAAGATTTCACATACTTATTATTATGTTTCTTAAATACATGGAGCCAACAGCAGACTTAACCGGAGGGACGCAGGTGCGAACCCTGCCTAAGGCCAAATGTTTCTATCACCAAATTTAATATCTTCATTCTACATTCTTATATGTTTGAATTACTATAAGTAACATAACATAACATACCATCACGCCTGTAGAGCCCGAAGGGTTAGGCAGAGGTGTACTAATGTACACCCACATTTCGCCGGTATGTTTAGGTCCCATGTAATAGGGGGCGAGCCTATTGCCATTAACCGGGCACAAATCCAGACTCCGAGCTGCTACTGAGAATTTCATAGAAAAACCCAATAACACTTTGCTCGACCTGGGGATCGAACCCAGGACCTCTAGCGTAGCAGTCGCGCTTAGGACCACTAGACCAATGAGGCAGTCAACTATAAGTATTAATTATTTTTTATAATAAATATTAATTTAACACTTCCTATATGAACGATGAGCTTATATATAACGTAATACCTACAAGAACGTCATAACTGAGTGTCATGCAAACATGCCGTTGTGGTTCCCATGAGAACTGCTAGGTGTTTATAATTGGAATAACAACTAAAATAACATACCATCAAGCCTATATCTATCACGGGTTAGGCAGAGGTGCATTTTCATAGTTCGACTATATAAAAGGGGGATAGTGTATTGCCAACCATAACATTTAAACACCGAGATTAAGGTAGTTGACTGACGCTGAATTTATTGAAAATAATAGGCCTATTGTAAAATACAATTAAATATAAGTTCGAAAGAAAAAAAAAACGACTAATAAGGTTCTAAGATTAAAGCGTTTAAAAAAGTTTTTGGTGAACCTGGAATGTGTTACAGACAATTAACCTATTTGCAAAAAAAAATTTGTTTAGTATCGAGAAAACTTTTCAAAAACGTTTTTTAAATTAACCAGAGTTCTCCGGAATATGTTAAAGATTAACATAATATACTTGTTTGGCTGTCGCAAACTGTATGGATTTGGCTAAAAAATTGTTTGGGATATGCCTATTTGGCTCTTGTCAGCGCCTTAAATAAAACGTATAAGTTTGTTTTTCTTTATTTAACATACCATCACGCCAGTATTCCCCGAAGGGTTAGGCAGAGGTGTACTTAATGTACACCCACAGTTCGCCGGTATGTTTGGGTCCCATGTAATAGGGGGCGAGCCTATTGCCATTCACCGGGTACAAATCCAGACTCCGAGCTGCTACTAAGAATTTCATAGAAAAACTTAATAATACTTTGCTCGACCTGGGGATCGAACCCAAGACCTCTAGCGTAGCAGTCGCGATTGGGACCACTAGACCAACGAGGCAGTCTTTATTTAAGTTTATTAATTTGCGTTTGAATTTAGTTAATGTCGTGTTAATTTGACCACTGTGACTTCTACAAACACAAAACAGAGATGTTATACCTATTATTGCAACTGGTAGTCAAGTAATTAAGTAGTTAAACTAACTCGAGGGAAATCTAGATTAGTTTTCAACTTCTGCTTATAATAACTATATGGCTGTTAATTTGTTCGCTATGGGTGAAACTATGGTCAGTGGTAATTTAACTTGGTTGAACTGATTGTATTTGTTAATTCAGGCTGAAAAACATACCTATATATGTACTTATAATATGAATACTATAAATTAATTTACAAGATAAAACTGAAACTTTTTAGCTGATATGTTTATATGACTATTGGACTACCAAGTCAACGGTCTTGAGTTCGAATCCATCTCTGGATTTTCGAAGTGGCTTTTCGGAGTCTTGTGGTTAGCAGACTTCACTAGAAAATCTATTAGTCATGACTAATTGCGAATGCGAAAAGCGATGACCGTTTGTTACGAATTCACGCCTGAAATAGTGTTGATGAATTCTAGTATAGATATAGATTGGATTTTGCAGCAGATTATAGGCTACCTTTTGTCTCAATATGGTCTTCGACATGCGAGTGAAACCTCGGGCAAGACCTAGTCTATACTAGCTAGAAAGAGGTTAAGTTTGTGACGTTGAACAGGGATCTACTGAATCGAATTAAAAAATTCTTTCACCAATATAAAGCTACATTATTCCTGAGTAACACCCTACTTAATAATTAATTAATAATAATATTATAAATGTGAAAGTTTGTGAGGATGGATGGATGGATGGATGATGTTTGTTACTCTTTCACGCAAATACTGCTGAACGGATTTTGATGAAACTTTACAGTATTATTGTTTATACATCAGAATAACATATAGGCTTTAATTTATAACGATATTTTCGGAAATTCCCGCTGGATTGGGAAAAATCTATTCCACGCGGACGAAGTCTCGGGCAAAACCTAGTAGGCTATATATTATCCCGTAAAATGAAAAGAAACGTATAGTCCAGCGGACAAAGCCGCGGGTGGAAAGCTCGTACCAAGTATATAAAAAAACTCCAATAACAGACCCATTCATACATTCTCGTCCTAGAGAAATCCTACACAGTATATTACATGACGGCATCACGTACGCTTTATGATGCGTGCAATAAAATACCAGACCCGGCTAATATAAGTTTTGGCTGTGAATTATACTCACAAATGTAAGCACAGAAGGTGCAGAAAGGATCGAGAAATCGGAGAGACCGGGAGACCCAATAATAATTTTGTTCGTTTTCTATTGCTTTACAACTGCGTAACAAAACAAACACCTAAGTTATCTATGGCTGCCTCATTAGTCTAGTGGTTCTAAGCACGACTGCCACGCTATAGGTCCTTTCGATTCTCAGGTCGGGCAAAGTGTTATTGGGTTTTTCCATGAAGTTCTGAGTATCAGCTCGGAGTTTGTTTGCCCGGTTAATGGGCCCGCTCTTATGTGGGACGTAAACATACCGGCGAACTGTAGGTAGGTATACATTAGTATACCTTTACCTAATCCTTCGGAAAATACAAGTGTGCTGATTGTGTTATGTTACCTAACGTTACCCAGGGATAGTCTAGTGATATGTATGACCATTGGACTGCCAAATCAAGTACCTCTGACTTTTCGAAGTCATATGTATTAATAATATTATCACGCGCTTAAACGTTGAAGGAAAACATCGCGTGGAAACATGCATGCCTGAGAGATTTTCTTGACGGCGTGTGAAGTCTGACAATGTAATGGGTCGATGATGATGATGATGTAACGTTATAAGTTTGGCCTACGGAAATAGACTGTGTTGCATTACAATACAACATTATGAAATTAAGACCTACATTTCGATTTTATGTCGTAACAGAAAAGAAATATATGCAGCTAAAATAAGGACAGTATAAGCATAATAGGGAATTTGTCTCCGACATACAGGTTTGAGGCATTTGAAATGTGGTGCCGGAGGAGGATGGAGAAGACCAGTTGAACAAAAAGGAAAACAAATGAGGAAGCATTATAAGTTTTTAACGAGAAAAAAGTTGTTGAGAATCAGAAAACAGGCGAGGAAAGATGATTGGCCACTTAATACAACACGATTACTTTTTTAACACAATCTTAGAAGGTAGGTACAATTGTAGGGAAACGGTGAAAAGACCTGGAAAAAGTTTTATTGAACAAGTGAAGGAAAGTGGTAGTCGAATCGTATCAAGAGGTCAAACAAAAGGCAGAGAATAAAGAACAGTAGCGATTGCTCCACCGAGAAGAGCTGAGCAAGGAAAAGAAGATAATTATACCAGACGTAGAAAGAGACGGCTATAGTTGGTTATCTACGTTTCTCATGTGTCGTTGCGAGTGGATTTTCTTACTTTCTAACTTTATATTGACTGATGCTTTTAAGGCGGACCTCCTGCGAAATGTTACGTAGCTGTAACTACTTGTATTTATGTCCAGTCCCTTCATGTTCGAGCCCTAGGTAATTCTCAGCGGACTAATAAACGATTTCGAAGTTTGTAGGCACTGTAGAAAATATTATAGGCATTAGTTTTTGGGTTTGTAGTGTAGGAAACATGAAGGGACTTGAAGTGAAGTCTGACAAATAATACTAGAATAGCATGACATTGTCGGATATTTCGGAATAGGCGTTTGCAAAAATGATATTTCTATTAATAATTTTGAGATTTAACGCCAACAGAATGTCGTTGGTTTCGGGACAGACAGATTTATAAAGTGTGGTTTGTCCGTCACAGGTCAGTCTTATTGATAAAAACTGCACTATCAGTCATAGTTATATGAATTTAGCTATAATTACCTATTACATATCTAGTTTATAAGCTACTTATTCTCACCTTAGACTTGCCCGCCGTATGTCGTTAATGCCAGCATAAAGTATCAACAGCTGTCTCCACATCTCTATAAACTTATAGTTTCCTAGTACTTACTTGTCACAAATGTTGTAAATTTAGCACATGTCCATCGGGGGAAGGTAAATAAAGTCGTAAATAAAATACATTGTATAAACAGACGTGTTACGTCATCCAATTTATGAGATGGAAACAATGACGTATTATTAAATATCATTGCATGGAAAGAGACAAAATATATAAATATCGAAATCAATAATAATAATAGTTCTCCGGTATCGAAAGGTCAAGCCATTTTCTACACTATGAATATCTAGAACATAACATACCATCACGCCTGTATTCCCCAAAGGGTTAGGCAAAGGTGTATATGGTGGTCCCATGTAATAGGGGGCGAGCCTATTGCCATTAACCGGGCACAAATTCAGACACCGAGCTGCTTCTCGGAGCTGATTCTGGGAATTTCATAGAAAAACCCAATAACACTTTTCTTGACCTGGGAATCGAACCCAAGACCCCTTGCGTAGCAGTCGCGCTTGGGACCACTCGATTAAAGAGGCTGTCTAGAGAATATTTATAAACAAAACAAAATGCCTTGCCGTTTCAACATCCCTTACACTCGTGGAGCAGATATGTAAAAAATAAATATCTTATCATAGATGCAGTGTTCTCGATTGGATGAAGCCTCTTGTAAGCGAATCCTAATTTAGAATTATAAGTTTTACAACGTTACTAGCTATGTACCCTCGTTTTTTGAAGCTTAAAATCCCGTCTATGGTTTACCCTTTTTTTTGGGTACGATAATTTTCAAAGATTGGAATTTTCAATGATCGGGAAGCGGCAGAATGTGTATGCAGGTCTCGTACCAACTAAAAAACTGAACTTGTCTAAAAAAACAGTATGCGTATTATATTTAATTTTATACTTCCCTATTGTCGATAATATACACTGTACTTTCAAGGTCTCTCGCGCCCTAATCAGGCCATCTCTACTCGTCTCACAGCTTGTCAGACAGGATGGATGCGGTGACATAGTTGTGCCCAACTCATCTCGGAAACAATGGATGACGAGATATTTATCAACATGAACATACGACAGATTATCACAGTAGTACCAGTTGAGTTGGAAGTTGGAACTGTCAATCGAAATCAAAAGTCAGAGCTTCATGACCGTCATTTTTACATTATAGACAGCTCCCATAGAAATCAGGTGAGGAAAGATGTTTGGCCACTTGATGCGGCACGACAACTTATTTAAGATAATTTTAGAAGGCAAAATTGAGGAAAACGATGAAGGGGAAGACCTATAAGTAGTTTTATTGAACAAGTGAAGGAAAAAGTGGGAATACAGTCGTATCAAGGGGTCAAACAAAAGGCAGAGAATAGATATGAGTGGCGATTGCTCCACCAACAAGAGCTTTTAAATGAGAGAGAGAGAGACAGCTCCCAAGACGACCACCCTTCACCGCCTCCTATTCTTTTAGCTGGGAAGAAGTTCGGGAGTCACCGACCAGACAAGTCGAGGTGAGTGCCGTTCTTACGCCGTCTATATCCCCTTCCTTCTCCTTTCCTCTTCCTTTCTTTAAATAGGCTCGGCAACGTATCTGCAACAACTTTGGTATTGCAGATGTCCATGGGCGGCGACGACTATTTACCATCAGGTAGCTCGCCTGATCGTTTCCTTGGAGTGTTATCCCTTAAAAAAACAAACATTGGACCTTCTGGCTGGCATAGCTCGTATGTGATGACGTGGCACATCAGGGGTGGCAGGCCGCGGCTGTGATGTTCAAAGTTGTATAATAGCTTCGAGATACAACCGAGCCACACAGGCGGGCCGTGTCGTTCATTAGTTTCCGTCAAGAGTGATTACGCCTTGATGTCTTCTTTTAAAAGACTTTCATTAGAAGGTGGAAGGAATTCGCTATGCTATAATACTGCTACGCTATAGGTCTCGGGTGCGATTCCCAGGTCGAGCAGAGTTATTAGGTTTTTCTATGGAATTCTCAGTTAGACTGTCTCATTAGTCTAGTGGCCCTAAGCGCGACTGCTATGCTAGAGGTCCTGGCGTTGATTCCCAGGTCGAATAAAGTGTTATTGGGTTTTTCTGTGGAATTCTTAGAAGTCTGGACTTCTGCCCGGTTCAAGAGGTTCGCCCTCTATTACATCTTAACTTACGGTCGAAGTGTGGATGTACATTGGTACACCTCTACCTAACCCTTCCGGGAATACAAGCGTGAAGGGTATGGTGGAAGGAATTTTATCGCTCGATTGGCGCAATTATGGAGCAATCGGCAACTTCGCTTTGGGTTAGCAGTTGGTATTTAGTCCAATCTCGCATGGAGCGATAATAATAATGGCTTAAAGTTTTAGCCTGGGTTTTTGTAAGCACACAAAGTACCTACCTACAATATAGGAGAAAATCCTGTAATGGACAATATCTTATTGTTTACAATAACAACAAATACCTACATCAAAATTCACCTGACCTGCATAAAAAAAAAAAAAAAACTTTTTATTTCGGATATCAAAGGATCCATACAAAGAGTTGTTAGTTGTTATAAATACTTAAAAACTAAGGTTAGTAGGTACTTAGAAATAACTTAAAAGATAAGGCACCTTACATACTACACTACCGCATGCAGTCTTATCCATCTCTCTAAAAATGGAGAATCCCACCGGTCAGTTAATATTTGCAGGATACTGTTGGTGCTAGCGCGCATGCGAGTCATCATGGAAGCGCAACGTTTGCGTTTGCAACCATCAGTATCCTGAACGCATTATTATACTGCACTCTTAAGTCGCTATATGTCCGCCTCGTAAAGTTAACCCATAGGCTGCACGTATACAAGGATTGACAATAGGCCTTGAACAGAGTTACTTTTACTGGATTTGTGCAACGCGCAAACCTACGGGCCAACATAGACATTAACAATACATTTAATGCATAGACATTAAATATTCTCTTGATCAGTGGCGTAGCATGGGTCACTATCACCCGGTGCGGACCCGAATTTACCGCCCTTTCATTTTTTAAATGAATAACAAAAAATGTAGGGCATGATAAAACTAAACAGAAAAGTAAACAAATTGAAAAAAAAAAAATTTTTTTTCTACCGTCAGTGAAATGCTGCCCCTGCTAATTTACCACCCTTTCATTTGTTAAATGAATATCAAAAAATGTAGGGCATGATAAAACTAAACTGAAAAGTAAATAAACTGAAAAAAAAAATTTTTTTTTTGACCGTCAGTGAAATGCCGCCCCCGCCAAAGTGCGCCCGGTGCGGACCGCACCCGCCGCCCCCCCCACGCTACGCCACTGCTCTTGATGAATAACGAGTATCACAAAATGGTAGCTTTATTAAACGGTACGAATTTGCGGGAAATATATTATTTAGATAGCTCTTCCTCAAGATGGATGAAGCTTTTCTATCTCGAAGTTGGAATCTTAAAACTTAATTTCCTTTTGAGTAATGTATCTGCGCGCATTGCCAAGTTGCGCATTTTCTATTGAAAGTAATATCTACAAGCTAAACTGATTTTAAATTCGCAGTGTTTCTAAAAATATTCCTTTTCTATGTTATGATATCCTGGTATTCCTCTAGCTACTGAAATAAGCCCGGAACCAAATAATTCCTATTGTTTAGTTATTTTTTATTTTTAACGGATAAGCTGACCATCTTAAATGTAGTAAATAAAATATCCTGCTTTTTTCAGACAAGAACGACGGTTTTATAACAATAAGTTAGTAACCTAGCCTCTTTGGCTATAGGTATATATTGAGGGATATTAAAAAAATAAGTCGTCAAACACCTCACCAGCTGATTTTTTGGTGGCAAAATGGAACGAAATCTCACTTTTTCTCGTAAATAAATTACACTTTTTCTGGTAAGTATATCATGTTATCTGAACTCCTGGTACAGAAGAGACACCTCCCATTCTTTCTCACTATGCAAATTTCTATCTATTGGGAAGATTTTTATTGTTCAAGTAAATTGACGAATTGACGAATCTATCCATCTAAACTATCTATTCTGTCAAACTCCATCACTCGCCCCCAAATAGCGAATTCCTACGTTCCATCAGGGTATCAGCTATTATATAATTATGAGTACATAACATATGATGCCTATTCTATGTTAAGTTCCTATGTAAAAATACTGTGTGCACGGCTACACATCCAGTATCGACTGACCTCGCATTGTAAACGCTTTCCGCACAATGCGAGGCCAGCCTATGCAGGATTTGTATAGCTTGATGTGTAGCAGTGTGTACTTCTTAATATTATCTCCTGCTACTGAAATACTTTTCAAACTTCGGGAGCTTTTTAATAAAAGTTTCAAGATTGTGTTTTTGCATTAATAAATCCTAAAGTTTATGCCTTTTTTAAGTCACAAAGTTTGTGAACTTTTTCGTTTCTTTTCGGTTGGAAGATTGTAGTACCATCCCAGGTTATCTATCATAAAAACTAGTTCTTGACGACTTTTGTCCGTGGTAGCAATATTTTTTTATATGGAAATGCTGACTTCACACTTTGATCTGACAGTGCATAACGTAACTTATGCTATCAATCATCATACTATCAATATCACTCAAGTTCAACTATGCCGTTGATCAGTTCTATGGTGTATCTTTTAACAGATTTGATATAAAATTGTTTCAAATAATGAGTGGATTTTTAATAAATCATTCGTTCAATCGTTAATACATATCATGTCGCTACTTCTCGAAGAGTTAGCAGAATTGGCCTTTGTAGATCCACGCAATAAGTGGGTACACATATTCTTAGAATAGAACGCTTGAAAAAATCTTGACAACAATAACAACATTTGAAAATTATCTGCAGGAGTAGGACCCTTGGTAGAAATTCACATCTACTGATAATATGAGTTGTATTACCAATACAATTTAGTGAATAAGTTAGTTATGGTTTGACGTAGTAATTCTTACTGCCAAAAATGTGTTATAGACTTATTCTTATTCTCACGTAGGTATCGGTTATGGTATGTTGACATCATCATCATCATCAACCCATTTATTGTCCTACTGCTGGGCACGGGTCTCCTCTCAGAATGAGAGGGATAAGGCTGTAGTCCGCCACGCTAGTCTACTGCGGGTTGGCAGAATGTTGGTGTTGACATGCCAGCGAGACACTAGGTACTACTACTAAATTACAATTAGCGAAAAACCAAAAAAATATGAATTTGGGAATGGGTGCTTAACTACATGCACAGAACTAAAACAGGTGCCTGCACAGTGCACACATCATAAAATATGTGGACATAAACTTTTGACTAATTGCGCACGACTGCCGCGGCATTATGTCCGAACAAAAATAAATTTATGACAAAAACTCTGAAAGTCGCTCTGTCCGTGTTGATTATGTCTATATTATCCTCGCCTTTTCCTAGATAAATAAGGATCGGCTTTCAACCTAATCAGAGGCTTAATATATATATAGTTAAGGTATCTATTTACACGAAACGACTTCTAACAGACTTATCCAATACAATTACGTAACAAGATTTAGAAGTCAAAGGTGACAGGCCAAGTTATCAAAATTATTATTCATCATATTATAACATAACATACCATCACGCCTGTATTCCCCGAAGGGTTAGGCAGAGGTGTACTTAATGTACACCCACAGTTCGCCGGTATGTTTGGGTCCCATGTAATAGGGGGCGAGCCTATTGCCATTCACCGGGCACAAATCCAGACTCCGAGCTGCTACTGAGAATTTCATAGAAAAACTCAATAACACTTTGCTCGACCTGGGGATCGAACCCAAGACCTCTAGCGTAGCAGTCGCGATTGGGACCACTAGACCAACGAGGCAGTCATCATATTATAAAGACAAAATATTTGATTGTTTGTTTGTTTGCATTGAATAGGCTCTGAAAGTATTTAATAAATCTGAATTTATTAAAGACCGATTTGAAATATTCTTTCACCAATAGAAAGCTACATTATTCCTGAGTGACATAAGCTATATTATCCCGTAAAATGACAAGAAACGTATTCTCCACGCGGCGAAGCCACGAGCGGAAAGCTAGTTAGTTACCAATAAAAATGTCAACATGACAGCTTTTGACGAAACGCTGCCAAAGTATGTAAAGTACTTATAACAAAACTTTGTCATTTTATCACAGTACCAAAAAAAGATCCTTTGGCGCTAGTAAGGGTCGGCGGAATTCAACCCTCAAATAGCCGGGACCCGAGGGCGTCAGGATAACGAGTTAGGTACACCCACACACTGTACTCTTTGACGGGTTAAAGCGAGGCTGTGAGCAGAATTGGTCTTTGTCCTAGGGCGTCACTTTGTAATGGGTGCTTTTTTAACTCAAAAAAAGTAAATGACGGTCGACGGACGAATTTTACACAGAAGATTGAAAATTTTATTGAAATCGGATCAATATAGCCATGAATTTGTGGAGTGAAAGAAGATGTAGTAACAAGGATTGAGAAAGGTATGTTAAGATGGTTTGGTCATGTAGAGAGAATGGATGAACGGAGATTGACGAAACAAGTATATATGGTGAGTATGGATGGACGAGTTGGAAAATTGCGGATGTTCTTAAAAAAGGCCAGGTTCCGAGCACCCTAAACCGACGGTCATGCATGAAGAAATGAATGAATGTAGATGAAGCGAAAGTAGGGTGCCAGGATCGTAGCAAGTAGAAATCTATAGTCTCTGCCTACCCCCATGGGAGACAGGCGTGACAATATGTATGTATGTATGCATGTTTTACAATCTCATCATCAAATTAATCTAACATTAGATAACTTACGATTGCGTTCCGAGAAAAGTTGGCGTAGCTTGTGTTTTTTCATGTCTTTAAGCGCCCTCCCCCCAAAGTAACCGAGTCCACCCCTGACAAATTTAAAATTAAACTATATAACATGAATCGGCGGTAGCCTGATGGCTAGAGCGTCGGACTTGCGATCATGTGGTTGCAGGTTCGAAACTCACCCATTGCACTACCGACGTGAACCAACTCGTAACACAAGCATTTAGCTTAGCACGAGGGGTTAACAAGGTTACTAGTAATTGTATATAATAGTAACGCACATAGCCAGTAAGCTTTTCTTAAAAAAATATCTAACCTTAGATAACTTACGATTGCGTTGCCGAGAAAACTTAGCGTACCTTGTGTTTTTCCTGTTTTTAAGCACCCTCTCCCCCAAAGTAACCGAGTCCACCCCTGACAAATTTAAAATAAACTATATAATATCCTACTTCCTTAGTATTTGTCCCTCCCAAACCACCACTATCGATCCAATACTTTTGGATTTTGTAAAATCCTTGACTTGACTGACTGATTGCAGTTGCCCTGATAATCAGTCGACAGCGAGATTGTTAAATGTATTGAGAAACATCGTATGAGCTGAGGTACTTGCCAAAAATCGAGTTGACTGAGCTAAATTGGAATCTATTGAACAATTTAAAAACTTACAAAGTGCTCTTGGGCCATTCCCAAATGCACCATATCGGTGAAAATAACATAGCAATAATTTAGCGGACTAACCTACTTGTAAGTGCTTCAGTTTATATAAGACTGAAAGTAGAGAGTACGCAAATCCTAGAAAATGCTCTTGAAATTGAATTAGAAGTATGAAATGTAGGAATAAATCACCTCCTTCCTTCCTAAACGCTGTTCTGGACGATTGCCAGCCCGCTTTGTAAGGAGATTAACAGCTTTGAGTAAATACGACCACTTGATGCATATTCTCGACAATTATGCCGTCTCCTCATGAATGAATAAGCATTACGAATTATTAATTGTTCATTATTTATCCTTAGGATATCGGTAATACTCGGAGATTGGTCTGCGAAGGTCTGATGGCAGTTGTTTTATGTAAAATACTGATTCAGAAGTATCTTGTTAGACTGGATCTTGACCCCAATAGTTGAGAAAATGCGACATTGCTAATTATGAATAGTCTAGACATTATTTGGGGAATAATTAAGATTATTTATTCATGTAATAGATAATAATTTATGTGGAAAATAGCCACTAAGAATAACGATATAGGTAAATTATCAACCGTTCCACGATTTTAACTCATCTTTCACTATGCGCGACTTATTTAATAAGTTGTACTTAAATGTTAATTTACGAGGAAGTAATAATTACATACATACACTCACGCCTTTTACCCACAGGGTTAGGCAGAAACTACAGACCGTCACTTGCTACGACTCTTACATAAGTAATAATTATTATCGTTCCTATTGTGGCGTAGGAGAAATTGCACCGAAAAAGGGTGGAAAAAGCTACCTGAGCTATCGAGAATAGTGATGCGTTTTGGACCAGAAAAAGAAGTAACGAGATGATCCTCCATCCAATTTCCATCTTCATTTTATTCCAGCTACCCATCTTATTTTGGATTTTCATTTCGTTCCAGTTAGTTAATAGCTACCAGGAAACTATAAACTTGAAGGTGAAACTTCGCGCAGCTAGAGAGCCGAAAGATGTACAAGGGTGTAATTTATGATTGGGAATTGTACGGCATCTCGCTGAAGCTGCCAGCTTGCTCTGATTTTATCGAGGTATTATTACAGTTTACTTTATGTAGTCTTGGTAACATGTTTAAACGCACAAAGGGTTTGGAATCCGGGTACGTTTAACGGATTATGATACGGATTTACGCGTATTAAGTAAGGATCAGTTGGAGTTATTGCAATATTTTTTACATTACCAGTGAAAGATAACAGAAGACTATAAAAATCTTCTGAATCGATACTCAAACCAACGAAATATCTTAGAATTATACACAATTTCTGCTATACCTACTCGAAAAGTCAGAGAGGAGCATGACTAGTTTCAAATTGTTTAGACCTAAAAATGGATGCCGGCAATTACTAATAATTAAATTATATTATATCGCTCTAAGTTCATTATTCCATATCCATCAAATATCTGTTTGTGTATCTATCCGTCTGTAATTGATCGCATACGACGACATTAAAGAGTTCAACGTCTATTACTCTTCTTGACAAAAATATCTCAGAAAGTGTCAAACAAGGAACATCGCGGCTTCTTCCGGGCTTAAAATACAGCCACTTAGCTCCTATAGCCATCTGAGAGCCTGGTACTTGTGTTGAGTGGCTTGTGAAAGAAAATCTTTTTGTGTCAACCACTTTGCTTGAATAATTTATTGCAAATATAGGGTTAAATCGTGCTTCCTATATTGTGAAAAAAGTATTTTACTTGTTTTCTACAAACACATTTTCAACTGGTTTATATTATAAAAAAGACAAAGATCCTACTTTGTCATCTCCATACAAATAAAACAAAATTAATCTCGCTACAAAGGTGGTATTTCAACAGAAATATTTACAGCGCCCATTATCACGTTTTTTCAGACAACTAAGGCTTTGTTCACATTAGCCATGAGCAACCCTGACTTACTGTAAATATTAGGCATATTATTAGTCCTTGTGATTATTATGGGAGAGACCTTTATTCAGCAGTGGATGTCCTTTAGCTGATATATGGTTATGATGATGATTTTGAGAAAATACGGGGAACGCGTTATGACTATTCGAATTTCCGTGCAAATGAGAAATTAATTTTATCATCAAATTATAGCGAAAAAGATTTTTTTTAATTCGGTTGATAAATAATATATTCGCACGAATGAGACATGCCATGATTGATTGTAGGTGAGCAGAGTAATATATTTACCTAATAACTAAAATAATAATAAAAAGTATTGTCCCACACGGTTGCATCGGAATATAGGATTCTTCATTACCTTACCTATCATAGTACAAATATTAAGTAGTATGGAGCATTTACAAGAAGATTTGTAACAAAATTCAGTAAGCAGATTTAGTTGGTCTAACTCATAGTCGGTCGTTCATTTGATAAGCCGCTGATTTGCGGCTGAGTCGACCAGTAGATAAGTGTGTTCGTGGCCAAGCCGAACGCCAAGGATCGTGGTCAGAGACAAGAATTAATAACAACTTAATTTTAAAATAATCACAGTTCTGAAATCAGAGTCAAAGCAGTTGGTTGTCTGAGGGATTTCAGGGGGGTTTCAACTCTCAAACCTAGGGGTTGCTTTTGGCCATGATGCCTTTCTAGAGAGGAGAGAACTGGGGTGGACTGGACATTTATTTACATCTGATGGTAAGTAGCAACTACCGCTCATAGAATGGCGGTGTTATCTTGGCATTGTATGAAAAATAAATCCAAGCAGCTGGGTACCTATCGTTAGGAGAAAGGCAGTGTGAGATAAAAACGAGAAGGAAGAAGACTAAGGACGGAATTTGCCCTCCAGCGCTCCACAACTACCGAATGAAACGCAACAGTGTGCATACTGCTTCTTCACGTCGATATTCTGTGGGAGGATAGTACCTTCCCGATCATGCCGACTCTTTCATGCTGGCATGCCAACGAGACACTAGGAGTTATGAACATAATTTAACCACTTTTGCACAGAAATTTCATTTTCGCTCCGTTGTGCGATTCTATTTGCCTATCTTCGCACCGCTCCGATCGTTGTTGATCCTCAACATAAAGCTGGATACTGACTTGTACAGTTCATTAATGTACTATTCGAGGCGAGCTTGTTAAAATTCGGTGAATCAAACTGACTTGTAGCGTGTGTTTGTAATGTACCATTCGAGCTCTTGGCTCAAGTGTGCTCCATATTTTCGCAAACCAAAAAAAACTAAGCGGCCAATGGCTAGGGCGTCGGACTTGCGATCATGTGGTTGCCGGTTCGAAACCCACCCAACGCACTATGGACGTGAACCCACTTGTAATAAGCATTTATCTTAGCACGAGGGGTTAACAAGAATAATGTGCAAACCACAATACTAGTAAGCTTTTTAAACAAAAAAAAATTACGTGAGCTGCACTAACTTGTACCTAATGTAACCCTCAAAGGGATTCGCGAAAAAACTGACAATGAAAGATAAATTTAGTAGTGTGTAGTTACAAAAACTCGACTTACACCAAAATCTTACAAGTCGGTCATCGCCCGCAACTGCTGCGATGTTTTCACGAAACCGCGAGACTCCACGAGTGAGACAAAAGCTCATTGAGGCTCGAGTATGCTTTGTAGCGAGTTTTTTCAGCTCCTCTACCTTTGAGAACGATTTAACAAATTGTTTTAAGGAATTCGTGGATATTTTCAGAGGTGGAAATTGTCTTTGATATGAAATGAAAATGTTTTTATTGCTTGAAACATGGTAGTCCTTCAAGCTTCGCCTGAGAAGTGACGTGCAAAAAATTATATATCAAGTATTTAAAAAGGATTTTCTTTCTGTAAATCGATTGTTTGAAGACACTATTGCAAGTCAATGTTTTAAATCTTTTAGCAAGATGTCGCCGGCATTTCCTATCTGAGGACCTCTGAGAAGAAACTCTGGCGTTTCTTCTCAGAGGTCCTCAGATAGGAAATGATAAACTCAGATAAAATAGCTGTTAAATTGCGGGTTCAATTACAATATACGGAACAAATATTTTGTTTAGCCCATAGATTCTTGACCAAGAGGTACCTTCAGGAGAAAATGCTAGTCTCCATATATTGCTTGTGGGTTCAATTCCTTGAGGCAAATATTTGTGTGTTCCAAAGGTCTTTGTATCTGTTAACTGTTTGTATTTATTCGTATAAAACGGTAGTCTGTAGTTTCTGCCTACCCTCGTAGGAAAGAGGCTTGAGTGTATGTACCTATGTATTGTCTCCCCTGACACTAGCGATTCGAAGAAGTTCTTGTTTTTAATATGAAAATACGCTCCCAAATGTATGTTTTCACACAATTACAAAAGACAAAAGCGATTTAGTGACGTAAGCATTGAAATTTATCAATATTGATATGACATCACTGCCTCGCAGGTAGCTCGCAGGTACATTACGCTCGCTTCACAAGTCGTCAGACCAATAAAATACGTATGGATCATTGAATTATATGGATGATAAAATTGTTACCATCGTTTGTTCCATAAAAATATTTCATTGTGTCGTTACATCGTAGGTATTATTATTAATAAATTACCGTAGTAGATTTTGGTGTAAATTGACAAATTCAACCAAAATCGTTTTATTGTGAATATTTTTATTTTTTATGTATGGGATGTATGGGATAACTCCGCAAACTAGCAGGCGAGCTACCTGATGTAAGAAGTCATTCCCGTCCATGGACATCTGCAAAACTAAAGGAGTTGCACATGCATTGCCGAGCCTATTTATGGAAAAGGGAGGGAAAGGAGAAGGAAGGGAACTGAGGGAGGAATACCTCTAACGCTTCATACTCGCCGCATGAAACGCAACAGTATGCATACTGCTATTTGACATCAATATTCTCTATATTGTCTGATGATGATTTATAGTTTTCCGCATTTGTTTAACCCGTCATTATTATAGACATAACATACCATCACGCCTATGATTTCCGAAGGGTTAGGCAGAGGTGTACTAATGTACACCTACATTTCGCTGGTATGTTTAGGTTCCATGTATGTAATAGGGGGTGAGCCTACTGCCATTAACCAGGCACAAATCCAGACTGCTACTGAGAATTTCATAGAAAAATCCTAATAACACTTTGTTCCACCTGGCAATCGAACTCAAGACCTCTAGCGTAGCAGTCGCGCTTGGGACTACTAGACTAAAATATTATGCTTGAAAAGCATGGCGTGAGCCTGAGTATGGCGACATAATATACTCTTAATTGGACTGCCTCGTTGGTCTAGTGGTCCCAATCGCGACTGCTACGCTAGAGGTCTTGGGTTCGATCCCCAGGTCGAGCAGTGTTATTGAATTTTTCTATGAAATTCTCAGTAGCAGCTCGGAGTCTGGATTTTGTGCCCTGTGAATGGCAATAGGCTCGCCCCCTATTACATGGGACCCAAACACCGGCGAACTGTGGGTGTACATTAAGTACACCTCTGCCTAACCCTTCGGGGAATACAGGCGTGATGGTATGTTATGTTGTGACACCTGTATACCCACCCATATTCTGCAAATAAAGAATTTGATTTGATTTGATTTAATGAGGCGGTCAGATTATTATAGACACAATGCAAAATCTCTTGTTTCGGTTACCAAACGCCTATATAGGCGTCAGTAAAATAACACATAACAATGTCGGAATGTTTTCCAGCTCGTTTGAAATTACTGTCGCTATCTGAGATTGGATCCACACTCGCGATATCGTGTTTCGTACGGAAGGCCATTTGAAGCTTTTACTGTTGCAAGCAATGGTACTGAACACACGGCTACACATCAAGCTATACAAAACCAGTATACGCTAGCTTCGCATTGTGCAGTCGCGTGCACATCAGTTTATACAAAACTGTCAAATTTCTCCAAATGATTTTAAACCTTAATATGTTGATGCAGTGCAGTGATAGCCTTGTGATATGCATATGACCATTGGACTGCCATTTCAAAGTTCTCGATTTCGAATCCAAGGCATGCACCTCTGTCTTTTCGAAGTCGTGTGCGTATTAATTAATTAATTATCACGTGCTTAAACGGTGAAGGAAAACATCGTGGGGAAACCTGCATGCTTGAGAGATTTTTTTGACGGGATTTGAAGTCTGCCAACCTGCAGTAGGCTAGCGTGGTGGACTATAGACTCATCCCTCTGGTTCTGAGAGGAGACACGTGCCCAGCAGTAGGAAAATGTAATGGGTTGATGATGATGATGATTAAGTTCAAAATCAACTGAGAAAATTTGTCATTTTGTGATAACTTGATGTGCTGGCCACCGTACTCTAAGCCTTTACAATGCTAGGTCAACCTATACTGGTTTTGTATAGCTTGATGTGTAGCTGTGCGTACAAAGAAATTACTGTTAGTAGGTAAAGAGTCCCAACGAGTATACGGGGTGAAATTGATATCATGAGCGTCCTTTTAAATTGAATCACTCCTCTTGAAAATATATATGCCTATATATATATATATTTTGTTGGCAGTAGTTGAAATTACGAAAATCGAAACATTATAAACTAGATTTCCTCTGGCTTCGCCCGCTTAGAGTCCCGGTTTTCCTGCAGGATATATATAAATAATCGGGAATAATTTAGCTTCTTCATCGGTACAGTAGTTTTGGAGTTTATCAATTCCCTACAAACAAACAAATTATCTTCCCTCTTTATAATATAAGTATGAGTATTGGTAGGGATGTCAAAAAAAACCTAGTGTCATATATTGCAGCAAAAATAATATAGACAAGGGCAGCAAATATTTCAATGTACACAATATCTATACACCAATAAATCTATATGTAGACATAAAAAACAAATTCTTAATACATATTTTTTACTATTTTTTGTATCCATTCTTTAACTGTATTCCTAATAATTAGAAAATGTATAGGTTCAGTAAATAGATACCCATGACTCCAATGTTACCCTGTGAAGCGCCTTAGGGAAATTTTATAGCACCTTGTAGACGTTTCGAGTATAGTTGCAGATATATTTTTCTTAACGATAAGTTCACACAGTACAGTCAACAAAAGTTAGGTATACAGGCAGCTAACTACATAATCATGTGTTTTGACAAAGGTTGTATAATGATTGACTGCCTCATTAGTCTAGTGGTCCTAAGCGCGACTGCTACCCTAGAGGTCCTGGGTTCATAATTACACCACTGCCTAAACCTTCAGGGAATACAGGCACGATGGTATGTATGTTATTGTATAATGATTATATCACGCAATGTGCCAAAATTCTGGTTTTATTGAGTACGTTCATATAGAAACCTTCAGCGGATAATAAATTATAACGAAAATATCAAAACAGATGTTTGTATACCTATCTTTTTTGTTACCTGTACATACCGGCTTATTTCCATTTATATATGTATATAGATAGGAGCAAAAAACGTAAGTAATAACAGGTATGCTATTGGATTCTCAGGAAATACTCTCAAATAACAGTTTCTAGGTATTCCAACAAGCGCATCACTAGTTTGTTGTGAACTGTTTGACGTACTATGTACATAAGTATTTAATTTTTTCTTTCTTTCTTTCTAATAGTTGCATCTATCTTCAGCTATGACTGCGAGAAATGTTTTAATTTGAATCTGCAACGGTAGGTACGGGAATTTAGTCGGTACTTTTTTTTTATGGGAAACTCGGCAAACGAGCAGGCAAGCTACCTGATGGTGAGTAGTTGTCGCCGCCGATGGACATCTATAATATCAAAAAAGTTGCAGATGAGTTGCCGAGCCTATTTTAGGAATGGGAGCGGATGGAGAAAAGGAGAAGGAAGGGGACTGAGGGAGGAATTGGGCCTCCAGCGGTCCACACTCATCATACGAACCGCAACAGTATGCATCCTGCTACTTGACGTCGATATTCTGTGAGAGGGTAGTCCTTCCCTGGTCGTGCGACCCAGTCATGCTGGCACTTAGACATGCCAGCGAGTCACTATTACTACTTACTAAAAATTTTACTACTGTTATAACATTTTCCGTATTACTTATAAAAAAAAAGAATGACGAGTACGGTTACAGACCAGTAGTCAATATGAGTCCGACATATCCTGTCGCCTCCTCAGTTGGAAGACGATTATAGAGGATTTTAACTCCGTTTAAAAAAAATTTAAGCTGTTACTCTCCCACTGCCTGGCATAGGGCTCCCCCAATTCCTTAACAAAAAGCTAAATAAAATGATAGCAAATTACTACAAACCACCTCGGCCTCTGTCTGTCTATCTGTTCGCGATAAACTCAAAAAATACTGTTCCGATTTTCATGCTGTTTTAGCAAATAGATAGCGTGGTTCTCGAGGAAGGTTTATATGTATAATAAATACATAATATAGTACAAAAAGTCGAGACAACACGCGAGCGAAGCCGTGGGCGAAAAGTTAGTTTAGAATAAAAAAAATAAGACAATAGAGATCATTATCACAAAATCTTTTACAAAAGTAATCTTCCAAACTTAACACTGAGTTAGATAACTCAATCCTAATTGAATTGAGACAATCCTATTAATCACGTCAGCTTAATTACGTTACATTGTTTAGCAATTTATCAAGCGATTAAACAAGATCACTTTGTTTACTATGTCGTGAAATTAAATTACTTAAAATCAACCTTATCATGATTATATATATATATATTTTTTATCACAGATAGGCTTACGCTTGACCACCTGATGTTAAGCATCGAAGTGGTCTACGATGGAGCGCCCATAGATACCTTTTCACTCTCGTCTTGAAGACACCCAAATTGTAGGTCTCAGGGAACAAAGATTCCGGTAGCGAGTTCCACAATAGAGCAGTTCGCACTATAAATGTAGATGCAAAACGCTTTGTGCGAGATTTAGGCACTTCCACCACGTAGCGGTAGCGCCTTGCCGTATATTCGCCTTACATACGAAGGATCATCATTATCATCCTCCTAGCCTTGTCCAATTATGTTGAGGGCTTTCAGTCTAAACAAATACGGCTGAATATCCGTATTTTACAGGAAACGACTGCCATCAGACCTCCGCAACCCAACTATTGAGCAACACTAGAGATGGGCGTCTACCCGGTAAGAACCCGAACTTTGGGTAAATAATAATTAATACCAATTTTTACCTTCCCAATTATAATTTATACCGGGTAGAAATTAAAAAATAATAAACCAATTAACATTATAATTTTCACAAGTTTGCCTACAGCGTTGCCATTTGTACGGCTATTCTGTACTATCTTAAAATGGTACACGGCAATACATTAATTAAAGTAAAATAATGATGCAATTCTAATGTTCCAATATTAGTTTTATCAAAAATATACTGTCTACATATAAAAAAAATAATGAAATGTACAGACCCACCGAGACCACACCTACCTACCTACTCTACACCACATGTAGAGATAATAATATATTAAATTATTTATTTATTAAAAATATTATTTACCCAAACATCGGGTTTTTACCGGGTAGACACCCATCTCTAAGCAACACCGATATTCGAAAGATAGACTGGTTGTGAGGCTTTTTGGATTCTGACTACCTGTAACGATTGTCATAGGTGTTCGTACGACAACCGGGACCGATGGCTTTACGTGCTCTCTGAGGCACGGAGGTTTCGATGTTAAGTACAGTCACCCATCCATTCAGTGACTGCGTCGATCGTATCTTAACCTTGCAGATCGGTTGATCAGCTTAATTCATACTTAAGAAAAAATATTAAATATAAAAGGTTAAGGATGTATAGGTACAACACTAACTACTTAAAGAAAATAGAGACGAAAATAGAGTAATTTTTTTTTTTGATATATTGTACTTACATGTAATAAGGGATACTTAAGTATGAGTTCGAAAAAGTGCAATGAACACTTTACACAGCCCCTCCAAGGGATGACTATACTTTTTTTATATGGCCTTTTTTGTGTCCCACTGCTGGGAAAAGGCCGCCCCTAACTTCGTCCAGGATTGTCTATCCTGGGGTTCTCTGTACCACAACACGATATGACTACTACTTGAATTTGAGACTTTTTAAACTGAATTTACCCTAGAACTGTGCAATATGACTGTTTTATTGTACTATGATTTATCGGCCGATTTTATCATCTGTAACCATCAGAGTATTGTATAGGTTAAAGGTTATGTTCAGTTATAGCTCGCAATGGGTAAACAATGGTTTTTAACTATGAATTTCATGGATTTTTTACAACTGAACGCTTCCATGAAACTGTTGAATATATTCTATTAATTTGCAAATTCTGAGAATAATTTAATACATTGGTTGTTCTTCCTGGAATAAAATTTTATATCTGGAAAATTAAAAAATAATCTTTCTCCTCCCAAAAATATTTTTAAATGCAAACTTAAAATTCCTAAAATCGAAAATAAATCACTAGGAGAGTAGACGCGAGTACAATCATCTAAATCCATCTCAATTTTCAACGAGACGCTTTCCATAGATAGATTACTTTTCTATTTGCGATACACTTAATTTCTTCTACCTATGTGACCCTAGTAATTGGAGATTAAAGTATCAAGTAAATATTCCGATGGGGAGGATTGTTTGTGTGTTATAAATTAAAGTGTACGTACCTGTGCATCTCCCGCGTGTTGCTGGCGTGCTGGTACGCGTGTACGCGATCGCACGGTCGGGGGCACACTGTCGCCTGTTGGTTAGTTAAGGGTGGTCTAGGTTTACATAGAGCTGTTAATACGAAACTTTTTAATAAAAACAGTCGAACAAATAATAGAACATAGAATCTTGTCCTTTTTTGAAGTTAACAAAAATACCGACGACAAAACAAAAAGGAAAAAGTGAAAAAATCCGTTTTTCTCTTACTTATTTCCTAAATTAAGCAACGTATCAGTGGCAAACAAAATAATCAACAAAGATCATTTTTTAATCCTGTGCAGAATGCAGAAAAAACAACACTGCTCGATCAAACCCAAGACCTCGGGCCTATTGTCCAATTGGACTGATTTTGAGCCTTTATCTTCCACGAGGCAATTTTGTACTTATCTTTTTTGTAATATTAAATGTCTTTCAAACAAATATAATTCGTACACACACGTGAACAACAGCTCTATACATATCTCGAGCGCTCGCGGTGGGCTGGAGCTATCCACTTGCCGCCCAGCAACAGTTAGTACGGGGTTGCCACACCAAACCGACAAACTTCGTCAAATATTCATTAATATCACCTTAAATAGCTTAGTTGTAAGTAGGCGACTTCGTAACAAAAGCGTGTTCATGAAGAATATATTAGAAGACTTCGTAATAAGGGTTTATTCAATTTGCGTCACGTTTTTAATGTCCAAAAATGCTTCATTAGTCTAGGTAGTACTCACAAGCGTGATTGCTGAGTTAGAGGGCCGGGATTCGATTCCCAGGTCGAGCTACTGTTATTGAGTTATTGGTTAATGGCAGTAGACTCATTTCCATTATATAGGACCTAAACATACCGGTGATCTGCCACCTTTGTATAACCCGTTAGGCTATATAATAAATATATAGGCTTGATGCTATATTACGTAATGTTAATGTACAAAAAAGGCACTTATTGTTTTTTTTATGGGATAACTCGGTAAACGAGTAGGCGAGCTACCTGATGGTAAGTAGTCATCGCCGCCCATGGACATCTGCAATAATACCAAAGGAGTTGCAGATGCGTTGCCGAGCCTATTTAAGGAAAAGGGAGGGGAGGGAGAAAAGATCCGGGACGAGGAATTGGAAGGGGAAATTGGGCCTCAGGTTCAATTAGTAATCAACGTAGGTTCCTGAGGTAATTGATTGGTGAGATGTCTTAGAAATCTTTTGTTATAATTAATACAATATAACCACCAGTGTTCTCATGTTCTCCTGGTATATCATCTTTTTCTTCACTAGCCAGTTCGCAAACAAAGAGTTAATTCGAAGTACGTTCGGAATTTAAAATATTTTTGCAAGGAATTGTGCTCTTTCTTAGGTTTGCAACACTGAAGCTCGCAGCAAAAGCTACTATCAACCGTCCAATATAAATAGTCCCTTACATTTACGCAATTATCTTTTAGATAGAGCCAACTCATCTTCGTCGTATAGCATTGGATGCTGCGCGACCATACTTTTACAGCTGTGCCTTACGATTTTAAACTTTATTTCTTATGAGATAGAGGTTATGTTGAATGTATCGTTAATTATGTACTATACGTATAGTTGTAGCAAGTGACCCGTATAGGTTGTTTTAGAACGTTTGATTGACACCATCGATTTTGCTTTTTTTTTAATTGTCATGTCTGACTAACCCCAGTTGCCCTAGGTATACATATCAATAGCTAAGTAAGTAAGTGATGAGTGATTCTTAATTATTGTTTTCTGGCTTATATTCTTCAGCTAAGTAATAATGTGCTAATTTTGATTTGAGGGGTAATTTTATCCAGTGAAATTACTGGGCATATAAGACTTAAAACTGAGGAGTCAAGAAGACAACGCGCTAATGATACTACTGGTGTCGCTAACGTATACGTCTATAGGCTGTGGTTGCCGCTTACCATCAGTCAGCCCGTATGAGGTAGAAATAATTTTACAATAAAAAAATTGGGCACCGACCAACAAATCAACTTTAAGACACTAGAAAAACCTAATAAGTTTCGGTACAAAGCTCACCTAATAAAATTATTAGTGAATACGAGACCTGCATGGTGATTCAAAATTAAGCTCTTATAAAAAAGTAGAGAACCCGCTTTATAAGCAAAGAGGTCATTTGCCACGGGAAATATAATAACTTAGTCTTTATAACTACATATAAAGTAAGTAAGGCTTGCTTAAATACGCAAACTTTAATTAACTATTAAGTGGGGCGTCTACAGTGAGTTCACTGCTATCTTGACGAACAGGTAAATTAACGACATAACATTAACTAATATGAAGTTAAATTGTGAAAATCCAAACTCCTAACTAAGAACAGTAGAGTTTTCCTCAGCCTAAGTATTGACTCTAGGACCTCACTCACACTAAGCAGCCGAGTAGTAGAATCTTATACTTTGTCCATTATGTGAACCGTTTTTTGACAGATGCCTTTGACTGCCTTAGAGCGTAGCTGTTCCAGATTACGTAAAAGTTAACATTAAAATGCGTAACAAAATAAATGTATTATTTACCTTATGTTATTCAATTATCTTAATTATGATTCCTTGCAGACATTACAATACCATAAATGTAACGAATTTTCAAAAAAAAATGATTATTGTTAAGCGTATTAAATTTAGTTACATTCTACCACATTGTACCGTGTGTAGTGATGCAATCGAATGTATTCGCTGCAGTCATTTTAAACAATGACATTAAATCAGTATCGGAAAATGGCATCCACTCTAATATTAATAAAATATAAATTAAACAATATTTTTGGAAAGAAATGGATGGAAAATGAATATTATATAAAATTAATACAATCTGATGAATATTATACATATTTATTTATTATTGGTCGTCGTTGCACCATTTTCGATTCGACAACCAAACAATCGATAATCAATACTAGACAGTAATAAAAGTGTCAATAATCGGATCGATAATCGCAATATTAAGCTCCTGCAATCACTAGTTCCATCTGTCAAAAAACGGTTCACATAATGGACAAGGTATAGACACTGTACAATATATCACACCATAGAATTATAATAATAATACTAACTGCGTTTCTTGGTACCAGGAGACCATAATAGCTAAACGAGTGTTGTTTACAAAGTGCGCGAATGACACTCATAAAACTAATTGACAAGGGCCCACCCAGTGTCGCGTTACTGTGCCAACTTCCTGAACACCACAATGCGTTTATGATGTCCTAATACTATAGCATCTTGTTATTATAGAGAGATATAGCTGTCTCATTGGAGGCTGTTTAATTAGCACGTAGTCCTCAGTATGATACCAAGGTCACACAAAAATAATGTTTTCTGTGAGGAAATTTTCAGTAACATCCGGGATTTTATTCCCGGAGTCGCGGTTTTCGCATTTATTCCTTCATTTCTCTCTCGACTTTTCTTTTATCTGTTGCAACGAATGGCACTAAATTACTCAGAGATGCGAAATGAATTCGGGATTTAAAGTTAGCCGGGTTTGTAATTATGTGTGTGGGTTGCATAACTTGCATTCTACGAGAAAAAGTGAAATTACTTCAATTCATACAGATTTCAGTGTAAAGTTCTACTATTATGAAAGTAAGAAATAAAAAGCCTGAAAATTATTGCGGCAAAGAGTTATTTAAATCACAATTTATTTTTCATTCTGTTATAACTTTGATGAATCTGATGATGAACAAGATGAATTAATTATTAGATAAATCTTCTATTTTATTGACAGCCTCATTGGTCTAGTGGTCATAAGCGCAACTGCTACGCTAGCGGTCCTAGGTTGGATCCCCAGGTCGAGCAAAGTGTTATTGGGTTTTTATATGAAATTCTCAGTAGCAGTTCGTAGTCTGGATTTGTGCTGTTATATAATAGGCAATAGGCTCGCCCCCTATTACATGGGACTTTAACATACCGTCGAAGTGAGGGTGTACATTTGTACACCTCTGCCTAACCCTTCGGGGAATACAGGCGCGATGGTATGTTATGTTCTATTTCATGCAAAATGCATTACTTCCCCGATGAATTGTATAAAACAGCTGATTAATTTTTTGATATTTGATGATGGTTTTTGACAGTTTTGTGTTATCTAACTAATCTGTTAGTTCTTATATCATTTATTGGACCATTGGACGACCATTCTAATACAATTAAAATAGAAGACTTGGACCCCTTCTCTCGGGTACAAAAGTCGAAACACACACCAACGAAAAAGGGGTCGCTAGTCAATGCGACCCCAAGTCTTTGTTACCACAAAGTAAAATCTTTCAAACTGCCCAGCAAAGAGTATTTACTTGAATGAGTAGATACTCTATGTAAGCGCCTGTTTGTGTATATTTTTTTTCATCACAAAAAAACCTTGGATTGTAAGGTTTGTATTCTTTGTAATAAATATCATTAATTCTTGATAAAAAAGCAAACAGAGATTAAAACGGTGAAGCTCAAAAATTTAAGTACTAGGTCTGCAAAGATGCTAGAGCAATTACTTTGTCCGCAACAAAGATGGCAGACAAGCCATTCCAAGCCTCTTTCTTCAGCTAAATTTACCAGGATAGCATCAGCGTTGTAGAGTAAGTAGTCTTCAATGTACTTCCACACGTAAAACAGGAACCCTTCTAACAATACTATTGAGAATGGTATCTGTAATAGAACATTATTTTAGGTGACAGGACTATTCTATTCGATAGTATTCGAGACGTTCCTAATCGATGAATAATCGCTGAATTTTCGGCTGACCCGTTTCTGAGACATTTATTTACCCGTTCCGTCGCTTCCTCGGTATTTTTAGGTCCCATGTAGTAGGAGCGAGCCTATTGCCAGTAACCGGGCACATATCCAGGCTCCGAGCTGCTCTTGAGAGTTTCATAGAAAAACTCAATACCACTTTTACTCGACCCGGGAAATGAACCCAGTGTAGCAGTTGCGCTTTGGAACACTAGTCTAATGAGACAGATATTATTTTTCGGTAGATTACAATCTATCGCAGTGAAACCGTCAAATTGTGAAGTGGATGGAAGGCACCTCGCGCGCTGATTGGTTGAACATTACATTGCTATTTCACGATTTGACGGTTTCACTCCTATAGATTATAGTTTACAGAAAAATAATGCGAGTACATACTGGTTTCTAACACTTACGCGAATATCAGACATTGAAATAAAACTACTTTTTACGGATTTTATCGCGTTATATTGTAAAGGATCCGAAACGTCGGGAATTTAAAATAATCAATATAACGCGATAAAATCCGTAAAAAGTAGTTTTATTTCAATAATGCGAGTACGTTGAAATTCACAATCTATCGACAGTTTACAATTTCGCGAGATAGAATACAATCTAACGGTAGATATTTACAATTTTACGGTAACATGAACTTCTAAAAATCTTTGTGCAGTGATAGCCTGGCCTGGCCTGGCATGACCATTGGACTGCCAAGTCAAAGTTCTCGAGTTCGAATCCAAGGCACGCACCTCTGACTTTTCGAAGTCATGTGCGTATTAATAATTAATTATCACGCGCTCAAAACGGTGAAGGAAAACATCGTGAGGAAACCTGCATGCCTGAGAGATTTTCTTGACGGCATGTGAAGTTTGCCAACCTGCAGTAGACGAGCGTGGCGGACTATAGCCTAATCCCTCTCGTACTGAGAGGAGACCCGTGCCGAGCAGTGGGACAATGTAATGGGTTGATGATGATGAATGATCTTTTTTCTTTTTTCTTTCTTTCACAAAGTTGAGCTTACCTCTATCAAATAACACGCTATGGTACATTTTCGCCATAACACTGTAGGTAGGAGCTGGAACTCTCGAAGAACTAAACAAACGCTTAACAGATACACCAAGTTTGAAGTAAAGTACTTGTTCTGGAGAATGGATGCTGCAACAACGATTTGAGATGTAATAAGCTTTTTAAATTTTTACTTAAACTTAGTTCATAAATGAAAGCCTGGATAACCGCTCTCTCTATTGGTGAAAATCGTATGAAAATCCGTTCACTCTTTTCTAAGATTAGCCCAAACGAAAACAAGCTCAGTGTTGGAGACTAGGTAGGTAATTTTAATTACAAAAAATATTTTTCAAATTCGACTGATAGTTCTTGAGATTAGGGCCTTCAAGCAAACAAACTTTTTAGCTTTATTATAGCTTTCCGCTAACGGCTTCGCCCGCGTGATTTCCTTGGCTTTTTTCTACTATAATATGCATTTACTTAGTACATACAATCTTCTTGAATCACTCTACCTATTGCTGAAAACTGCATTAAAATCCGTTGTGTAGTTAAAAAGATACAAACAAAGCGTACAAATAGTGGGAGCGACCTTGTTTTATACTATGTAAAGATATTAGATTTCCTCTTTTATACTATTAGTTTATTTATGTAGTGTGATCCTATCTGGCAATAGTAGTGAAATGAAATCGTTTTAGACATTTTTACAAATCGTTTTTCTCATTTTTTTTAACTAGATGGCGCCGTTTCCTTTCTGACGACCGAAAACGTCGAAACAAACTCAGGGAATCATGGTCTCTTTTAAAGTCCAGACAATTGTTATATTATATGCGAGTTCAATGTAGGGCAAAATCTGAACAGGCCTTTTGAAGAAAGAGTCATAGGAATTTCTAGCCAATATTCCGCCTATGTGGGTGGCAATAGACCATAACGAAGTGTTCGGGTCTGCACTTACTAGGACATCATCATCAGCGAGGGGACATGCACTAGTGAAAGAGAAAAAAGACCTCCTCCATAGATTTCTACTAGGAGCGGTATATATGCTATCTGAATCCAAAGAACCTCGGCAACGAGTACCAGGTCATTGTCCATTTCATCAGAGGCTGCGTGTTTATTGCCATACTGTGGACGAAGTAAGTACTTTCTCTATTACATGAAGCGGTTAATTACCATTAGAATACGCTTAGAAACTGTTGCTGTTTCAGATACATTCTGAAAACCACCGTCCAAGTTTCTGCAATCAATACCTCGATGGCAAAACCTGAATGAAGATTTCTGAGATTTGTAGAATAGCTAGTAAGTAGTTATAACAAATTAATATACTTACAGTCAAATAGTATGTGTATTTCGTTTATGAGCAGAGAGAAAGCAATCACAAGTGAAATAGTGCTGGTCATAGAATTGTTATTTCTTATAAAAAAATCAGTAAAAAAATTGTAAACAAATATGACATTGACATTATTGTGTCTTCTTGATGCCTTTGTTGAAAGATTGAGATTAAAAAGTAATATCACGGTGAGGATGTGTTAAAGCCTTTTTAGTGTTTGTCAAAAAACTCTTAATCTGTACAATAGTATATTGACCACTGCTGGGCTCGGCTTTATAAGACATGGTTCCACGGTACAGAAGAATACACGCGCAAGTTGTAAACTTTTACGACTTAGCTCTTAGTATTGTTGTAATCCTAGTACACCTGAACTGAACTAATCTCATGCAAATACAATAACAATGTAGGTAATTAGGTATGTGTGAGTTATCAAGATGCTGAGAAGCTTTTCTTAATTTTAATCCCGACTTCAGGCTAATTATGACAAACCTTCAATGTCCTCACACCCTATTAACGCCATAATATAACATACCATCACGCCTGTATTCCCCGAAGGGTTAGGCAGAGGTGTACTCAATGTACACCCACAGTTCGCCGGTATGTTTAGGTCCCATGTAATAGGGGGCGAGCCTATTGCCATTCACCGGGCACAAATCCAGACTCCGAGCTGCTACTGAGAATTTCATAGAAAAACTCAATAACACTTTGCTCGACCTGGGGATCGAACCCAAGACCTCTAGCGTAGCAGTCGCGATTGGGACCACTAGACCAACGAGGCAGTCTTGTATTAACGCCATAATGTAACAGTGAATAATGTAGAATCTTTTATTTCAAAAGAGTGTCCATGGAGTTTCTTGCCGGATTCTTCTCCATAGGATCAACTTTTTGGAACCGTGCAACTAGAGTCAATAACGTTTCGTAACTTGTCAAGCGGCATATTGTAGACACAAAGCAAAATCTATTGTTATGTCCTCATGAGGAAATTGTATGCATTGACGGGTTAATCGCTTGTAAAAGCTTATTGGAAATAAAAACATTTGATTGATTTGATTTGAGATTTAATCTAGGCTCTGTTTTATTGCTAGCACAAAGGTATTTAAATTTGTAGATATTGATACTATCTAATTGTTTTATGTAGAGTTGTAATTGTAAGTAGGAAAACTCCATAGACATGAAAATAATGATTGTTGTGCATTTGGCATGCATTGTAAGTCTGTACTGTATTTGTACCTCTTCGCAATAATATAGTCAATAATCCTAATTATGATGACCAGGTTAGAGTCGGGGAGGACCCCTACCCCTTCACCCTAGAAGGACATAACACCGATCTTACAGACGAGTTCCTCCAAACAGGTCAGATGCGAAGTACGTTTCGTAGAAGCGAAAAAGTTATGCAAGAGTCGTAGGCCGTAGCAAGTGGCGTCTATAGTTTCTGCCTACCCCTAAAAGGCGTGAGAGTATGTATGTAGGTATGTATTTAATATGGCGAATCCTTAACGCTGCGTAAAATCCTGTTGTGTAGGCAAATAAAATAACAATGAATATAGAAAATCGCGTAGAGAAATCAATACTACCGCTTTTAACTTAAACATGCCTAGTACAAAAATAGAAACTGGAATAAATATTTTATGCGTATTGATTAGAGGTGACGAAACAACTTTTTAAAGTAGCTGCTTAGGTTCTTACAGTTCTACTACCTTTGCTTGACCATCCTTTGATCTTTTTATATCCATTTAAGCTCATTTAAAAACGTGTTAAACCAATATTGTGTTTATTAATATTGCACAGAAGGAAGGATTTTAATCAAACCCCGACCGACGTTATTCATGACGAATAAATTAGTTGCTAAAACGTATTACTAGATGGCGTTGATATACTTTAATTCCGAGATGTTTTGAAATCGACGGCGGTAAAAGCTTGTTGAAAATAAAACTTTTAATAATTTTATGGTTGTTTTTTCGTTTCCATATTGTTATTGTAATCAAGTAAATAAATTATTTATGTAAAAAGAGTATGTAGCTAAAACAGCTACGAAAAAGTAGGTTCAATGACATCGTTTTCGAAAAAGGTCGGGTTACGAGCAACCTAAACCGACGATCATGGATCAGGAGGTTAAAAAAACAAAGATGAAGCGCCGTGCCAGGATCTTAGCAAGTGTACATCTATAGTCTCTGCCTACTCCCATGGGAGACAGGCGTGACAATATTACATCATAGGTCCATCCCTATTATCGGCTACTTTCTGAAATCACAGCTGACGTACAAGATTGATAGTACTAGGAGTTCATATATCGTAAGAAGTATGAAGATACAAAACCATTCAATAAAGGTGAAATTATGTGAAACGGGGGTAGTGTGCCAATGGCATGCATAGCAAACAATGTTGGTTCCATTGTGAAGCTTTATGACCGGGTAAAGGGGTCGAGTGCACCATAAGAACTTGTATTAGTTTAAAAGAGGTCATATTTGATGTGCCAAGCCTATTGAGATAAGTGAGTGGCATTGTGTTGGCAAACTTCATGAGAATCCCTTTATTTTGTGAGATTTTTAAAGTTTAATTAACATTTTACTTTTAATAGAACGGCGTCAAGAGGAACTGCAGACTAGACAACCCAGAAACGTAGTTTCCAAGTAGAAATCTAGATGGCGCTAGTGGTAGATACAATGAAATTATTGTCAATAAAAAATTATGATCTAAAGATCAGCTAGCCCCGGTGATGAGGGGTTTTAGATCTTGTCGGTTTGTTTTTTTTTCGTTGTGACATGGCCCACGCTCGCCGCTCCTTCCCCACACCTCAAGCCTCACCCCGCGCGTCACTATAAATAGATCTGCAGACGACGCGCGGCCTTCTTCCCGCTGCAGCTACAAGTTAAGTGCCGCCCTCTACCGGTCAGACCTCGCCTCGAAGCCTTCGCCGAACCCCTCCCTGAGCTTAACTCATTACCTTGAACTATTGTACTTAAAGTTTCATCCCTAGTGTAAATAAATGTGTATATTTTGTGTTCCGAGTGTAATTTATCTCCACTGAATAGTTCCCGGTCGGCCATGTCTCTAAAACGTGTCCACCACGTTACATCGTGATAACTTCTATAAAAGTAAAATAGAACTCAGTAAGACACGCTTCACCTAGGAAATAGAGCTAGAGTTGGATCAACCAACCCTTTTTTTGACAAAAAGTTTATATATCATCACGCCTCTTTACTGTACCTGATATAACTATACACCGTAAATTTTTTGTCGTTTCGTCGCGAAAGGTCCTCATCATTATGATCAATTTTCACTGTAGGGCCAACCCTGAAATCGTGAAATAAAACGTCAACAGTGTCATAGAAAAGCGTTCTTCAACAAAACGAGATGTAGGAAATTCTTTTCGCTAGTTTAGGGTTGGTGAAGCAGTAAGAAATTGTTCATTATAATCAGTATTACAACAGCTTTTGGCTCACAGACGACCATAATGTCACGGTGTATAACCACTGACGACAAAACATGTTACAAACACATCTGCACACTTGGATCTATCGAACTCTCAAAGATGTGAGTGGGGTAATCACATGCAACATGTTTTGTCAACAGTGGAAATGCGGGATAACAAAAACTTGTAACACAGAACCAAATAAGACACAAACAATACTTATAAACCTATTTAATAATAATTTATTTTAACCTAGTTAGTACAATTTTGGCGCTTTTCGTTTTGACGTGAAAAGTACCTGAATCGCTTCTACAGACAAACCTTTCGTTTCCGGTAAAAAGATCATACAGAATGCCGAACTTAGGAAGCAGACGGTCGCAAATATATAGAAGACTGGACCCCAGCCAACGGCTTTCAGGAGTGGGTTAAAGATGAAAAGGATTACGAAGTTACAAAGCCAGACGTACTCCACCAAAATCATGGAGAACAAGCTTTTAACCTGAAAAACATAGAAGATTTTGACTACGCGTTCGGTGAAGTAGCTGTTAAGGTTTTTTTGATTATTTGTAAATTGTTTGTAGTAATTGCGACATGAACAATAACTTATTCACAATCTCTACAAATATATCAAGTTAGTCTCTGTTTCTAATATTAAAATAACCACTTTTTACAAAATGCGTATGCGTATACACGCTACATATACCAAAATAATATAACATTTTTTACAGTTCTTGTCTGTCTGTATGTGTGCCTGTTTGTTCCCGGCTAATCTCTGAAAGGGCTGGACCGATTTTGATGGGACTTGCACTATAGATAGCTGATGTAATAAGGAGTCACTTAGGCTACTTTTATATTAGAAAGTTATATACTAAATAGAATAGAGAAAAGCCGAGAAAACACTTTTGCTTTGGAATGGTCTCTATTGTCACCCAAGAATTTCCTTGGATGGGCAAATGGTTTGATCAGCGTACGAGTCCAATATAGACAACGCTATAATCGCCGAAGTGTTAAGCAGAGATGTACATATACTAGTTTTCAAATATTCTTAGTAATATCTTACCTCAGGTAAAAACACTTCTGCCAGAAGCACAAAGGGCACAGTCCCCGCTCCAAAGGTGTACATGACTGGGAACACGTACATGAACACCCCAGTGATCCAAGTGGGGCCCCAGTGGAATTGCATCTGTGTTCCTAGTACAACGCAGCTTATACCGCTGCCCAGGGAGGCGTATATCATGAGCGCCTGGAAAAAAATAAACAAAGAGTAAACAAGTTGCATGATTTATTAATATTTTACTTTCTTATTTTATTTTAGGAGTCTGCCTCGTTATTCTGATCCACGGCTGCTATGCTACTAGGTTCTGGGTTCGATTCCCAGGTCGAGACAAGTGTTAATGGGGTTTTCTATGAAATTCTCACTAGTAGCTCGGAGTTCAGATTTGTGCCCGATTAATGGGCAGTTGGCTCGCCCTCTATTACATGGAACCTAAACATACCGGCGAAGTGTGGGGTATATAATAGTGTATATTAGTACACCTGTGCCTAACCTTTCTTAACAATAGATTCATAATCCAACCGTAACAAGTATCAGGGCAGCATAAAATAAAAGTGACTTACCCGTCTTCCGAGCTTGTCGGTCAAGTACGCCGCAATCAGACCAGCGACGACCGTTGAAACTGCCAACATCACGCTACACAGACTAGCTGAGGCAGAAGGGATAGCTTCTTTGAACAGAGGCTCAGCGTATATCTGGACAACCACCAAACCTTGGAATATGGCCGCAGTCATCACCACAATAGTCACGAAAAATGCTCGCCTTGAAGATTTGGATTTCTCTGTGGAAAATAATAATATTATTCTTTCGGAGGATGCCACTATTCAATTTATTTTTATTATATGAGAGAGGGGCTTAAACGGTTACCTTTGATGGGTCATGCACACAAGGCTGCACACTGCACAGCAATGTCTCGATAAACGTAATATGTTGACCTCTCATTGTATAAGCTGTTAGTACAATGATAGATCAGCTTATACTGGTAGTAATATCACGATGCACCCTTGTGTCCGCCGAATTATGTTTTAATTGTTGCCAGATAAAGCTAGGGCACTTGCTATGTTCCACGACTCTGCTACCTACTAGAAGTCGTCTGCGTTGTTACCCGCGCCCTACTTATTTATTAACTCATACCAAATAAAAAAAAATGGCGTGATTATACTTACTAATGAATCGCCATAATGACAGTTTCTCAGGCTTGGTGTTAGGGTTCAGTTTTTCTGCTTCGGGGGTCTCATCTTTAAGGAAAAAAATAATATAATTATAACACAAGTATTTTTGAAGATTGTCAACACACGTAGTGTTTTTTTTTTGTTGACGGGGTTGGAAATACTTTATGCACTACCCACCGCTCCGGGGAGAGCGATGGAAGGTATCGGTTTCCGCTCTGAAAAGAGCGATCTACCGACTAAAACCAACCTCGGCGTTTCGCGTCACCATTTTAGTGTCGGGGCTACGGAAACGCTGTAGCATTCGTCCACAGAACTCACGTAGTGAAGGTCAACCTCTGTCAAGATGGAAGTGATGATTTGTCAAAGGTTGCTGGCAGAAGCTGGATGTAAAAAGCGGAGGATAAGGTGAAATAGCGCACACTAAGGGAGGCTTACGTCAGGCAGTGGACTGATATAAGATGATGATGATGAAAATGATTTGCAATCGCAAAAGATTGCTGGCGAAAGCTGGATGCGAAAAGCCAAAGACATGAAAATGAAATGGTGTTCACTAGAGGAGGCCTACGTCCAGCAGAAGATCGATATAGGTCGATGATGATGTGCAAATCAAATGATTTTATTTCAAATAAGCGTTTATGAAACATTATTGAATCTACTTGCACGGTTCCAAAAAGTTGACCCTATGGAGAAGAATACGGCGAGAAAATCCATGGAATCTCTTTTTAAATTTATCTTTTCTTTGCAGCCTAAAAGATTTGGTCATAATGCAAAACTTATGATACTACTTATGGAGTTTTTAGCCGGCCCTTCTCCATAAAACCTTAGATTTATTAGTGCTAGTAAACGAACACTGCGCTTTTGTATCCGCGATCCGAATTTACCCAGAAGGTGAATCGGTGTTTCATCAGCCTCCTTTTCCAATGTTTATTCTAAAATAACAAGTCCAATTCTTATCTATCTTGTTAGTTTCATATCTCTTTGGAGCAATAAAGATTTTTTTTTAAGATTATATGATGTCTATAGCCAAATACTGTTTGAATAATAGTTTTATTTATTTAGGTAATATTTTATATATGTACAAAAATGGTACGTAAGGTGGACTTACAGCCTATATTGTATTTTCTGCTAGTCATCCTTTTGGTCTAATAGATAGTTAAAAGTCTAATTCACGACTCTAGGCAGAAACTATTTGTAACTACATTCACATCTCATCATACACTACGACCTTTTTGGAGGACCTCGCTAAGAATATCAGTGTTAGTCATTTCGTTTCCCTAACATACAGTATGTTCGACATAACTGTTCGCGTTTGAAATATCTGCAAGTGGGATTGCAGCTTCGAGCAACAGGCGGAAGTCACGTTTTGCAGTGGTGAAGGTTTGCAGTGGTAAATTTTAATAGAAAGATTCCATTAGTTTTGCGTTACTAACGCAAACGCAATATATACGCTTGCACCAACAGGGGCACAACATAAGACATACATTCTAAAGAAGAAAAGGGAGGGGAAGAAGAAAAAGAGAAGGAAGGGGACTGAGGTAGGAATTGGGCCTCCGGCGCTCCACAAAATGATTGATTTTACCAGGGCGGCAGTTTGGAACGGCTAACTTCAGACGCGCAAAGTTATTCCGAACAATCTGTACATGAATTTACTGTAATAATATTTGCCAATAGTTAGTCATAACGTGGGTTTTTTCTAAGATTATTTTATAATTTCTGAGTTCAAACATTTAATCTGTTAATGTTATAAAATTTAGTGCACCATTAATGGTACGAGAAGAGGGTAATTGTGGGTGAGCTCTTTTTACTACATGGCATGTTTATGATATTAATTGTTTTTGCGTTTCGGGCCTATTTCAGTTATAGCCATTATTTAATCTGTGCCTACGTAAAAGGCTAGTTTTATTCTCCTTTATCCTTTTATAATGTATCTTTTTCATATTTTATCTTAATTGTATTTTTTTGTATTATAATTGTATTTTAACTGTGTTAGTTTAGTTTTGTTATATCTGTGTGCGAGCTGTGGTCTACTGTAGAGGAATACAATTATAAAATATCTCTGTGTTTTCTTGGCCTTATTATTAACATTATTAATATAAAAATCCACTGCCTCATTACTCTAGTGGTCCTAAGCGCAACTGCTACGCTAGAGGTCCTGGGTTCGATCCCCGGGTCGAGCAAAGTGTTATTGGGTTTTTCTATGAAATTCCCAGTAGCAGCTCGGAGTCTGGATTTGTGCCCGGTTAATGGCAATAGGCTCACCTCCTATTACATGGGACCTAAACATACCGGCGAAATGTGGGTGTACATTAGTACACCTCTGCCTAACCCTTCGAGGAATACAGGCGTGATGGTATATAAAAATCCACGTGTTTTGCGTTTGTTTTGCAACAGACTACACTGTCCACTGTCGGACTTTAAAAGAGATCATGATTGTCTGAGTTTATTTCTCTGCATTTCTTTCCAGAAGTCATGAGACAGGAAATGCCAGCGCCATCTAGTTTAAAAAAATTAAAACATTGACTTGTAAAATTGTCTTTAACCTTTTGAACGCCAGAGTATAAACGTATCGTCGTACCCCTGACGCCAGGCCACTTTTTCTGTCAAATTACACAAGGTAGTGACAACACACTAAAGTAATGATTAAATTGTTTATTTCATAATATGGTGCGACATATATTTTGTCATATATTTGTGACGTTGGCGTTCAGGGTAAGATTTCGTTTGTCACATATATGTGACAATGGCGTTCAAAAGGTTAAAAGATCTACTCATTCTACTCATTCTACTCATTTACAGAAATTTATCAGACTAACAGTTTTCGTAGGCGGATTTTGGATTGTGAAAAATTTCATTTTTAGTGTTTAGTTATCACCTACTTATGTATGAACACTTTCAGTAAAGTTTAATATTCTAACGGCACTGGTTTAAGCTTGCGTTATCTGTCAGTCAATGTAAGAGCTTTATTAACAGCCAGTTTTAATAATGAAGATGATGTGACTTACCTCCATCAGTGAGATCCGGGTTCAGAGCGCGTTTCATATTGTTTATTTCTTCCAAAAGCTCTTTGGATTCCAGCTTCCAGTTTCTGTAGTAAGCTATTGATCTTGCTGCTTCCTATAAAAGTAATAAATATATAAGCACACGTCTTCTTTTAATGTTCCATACTTATAGGTTAATTTATAAATCTTTATCTAAATTCAATTCAAGCACGACAAATTATTGAATTCGTTCCAAAAATTATTGAATTTCTTCAACGACCCAAGACCCATGAACATCCGCAACACCAAAGGAGTTGCTGACCCAAGGAAAAGGGAGGGGAAGGAGAAGGAAGGGGACTGAGGGAGGCGTTAGACCGCCCCCGATCCACACTCACCGTACCGAACGCAACATACTGCCAGTATACATACTGCCACTTGACGTCTAGTTCTGAGAATAAGCCAGTTTCCAAATGTAAGATTTTATATGAATTAACGATATCTACCTTCTCATTCCCACTTCTCAGTAAATGCATAGGTGATTCTTTCAGAAGTAACAGAAGGCAAACTCCTGCGACGGAAAAAGTCAGCCCAATGTACAGCACCATGTTATACGGCAGAAATCCTCCAATCAGGTAAGATAGCAGCATGCCCAGACCATAAGAGACCATGTTTGTGGCCGTCATGGCTCCTCGGATGGAGTCCTGGCAGATCTCGCTGATGTAGACTGACCCAACCAAGAAGACAGCGCTGGCGATACCAGATAAGAATATGGCGGTAAGGATAACCTCCACCTGTCTGCTTAGTGTTAACATTATCCAGACCATCTGAAAACGAAACTACATGTCAGGTACGTCACCGTAATTTGGTAAAATGTCTTCACATAAATCAGTGTGAAGAAGCACTTAATTTTGCTAGACATTTGGACTCTTTTGTTTCAGATATTTGACACAAACATGCTTTACACAATTTACACATATTCAAATATTTTTCCTTTCGTTATTTGTTATTAATAGCATCTAATTTGCGTCGGCTGAATCAATGTCTTTTCTTATGTCATCATCATCTTTCTACACTCTTTCCAATTTATTTGGGGTCGGCGCAGCATGCCCTTTTTTCCAATCATCTCTGTTAGTCGTCATCTCATAATTTAATCCCTTTCCAACGTATCTGCCTTAACACAGTCTATCCATCTTTTCTTTGGTGTCCCTATACCTCTCCATCCCTCCACATTCATGTCTTTTCTTATGTTATTGTAGAAATCATCGGTATTAGAATTGTATTTGTCTATGAAGTTTCCGGGAAGTAGTGTAGGACGCCCGCTGGCCAGATGGAGTGGCGATCTGCGAAAGGCAGCTGGCAGTAACTGGATGAAAAGAGCTGAAAATCGGGCTCTGTGGCTTTCACTTATCGTCCTGACTTAACGGCCTACGTCCAGCAGTGGACGAATACGGGCTGATGATGATGAAATTTCCGGGATACGATTAAGATTCTTACCACTAATCCCAACGCGCATATGATGGAGCATTTTTTGCGGCCCAAATTTTCTAACATGTAACCTGCTGAGGGAGTGCTGATGAGCGCTCCAATTGAAGACATGCTGCCGAACAGGGAGATCTCTGTCGCTGTCATCGGCCTGTTCAGGGTTGTGTTCGAGGATTCGAAGAGGGTTAACGTGAAGGCTGGCCATGCGAAAATCAATCCCAAGTTGACTCCCATGCTGCATACTGAAGACCAAAACATAGATACAGCACTTTTTTTTATTCCCAAATCAAAAAGGTTTTACGCAACTTATTCCCCGAAGACCGTTAGCCTTTCTAAGTTCAAAGCAAAAGCATGATCGGTCTATAATGTTCTCACTGCTGGGACATAGGCCTCCTCTCGGGGCCGTAATCCACCGCGCGGGCCCAGTGTGGGTTGGCACCTAGATGTCACCATGTCTTTGAATTTTTGGTTCTAGGACATGCCGGTTTCCTCACGACGTTTTTCTTCATCGTTTTGGAAGCAGTGGCGATGGAATAATTGACACAAGGTAAAGCGCCTACAGCCATTATTAATGAGCCACCAACAAAAAAAAAGGTTTGTATCAGTTTTGTTCTCTATGAACCACTAGCTAGCCCCTCTCTGAATAAATAAATTTACAACAGACATGAGAACTCACTTTTTCGAAGTCAGGAAAACCAGGAAGTGTTTTGTTTGTAACTTTAGTTTAGTTGTAAACAGTCAATGGTATTTTATCTTAATAAGACGTCATTAATTATGTTTACCCCTATCTTCTTGTTCAGCTTATGTAAATAACTATTCATGCAGATCGTCTCGCATATAGCGCCAAATTTATTAGCAAATAGAAGTGTAATGAAATTGTCTATTTTAGGAATTAATTTAGGAGTTAACAAGAATACTAGTAATGTGCGACCCACATTCCTAGTAAGCTTTAAAATAAAACAATCCAAAGAAAGTCCTGGACAGGACTTTCTTTGGATTGTGAAAAATAAATGGTTTATTATTTGACTTTGAAAAATAAATGGTTTATTATTTCGATCCAGATAAAACGCATAAAATCATACATCAGCTTTATAACAAAACTGCAAAATTAAAAGTTTATTGCATTCATTTTAATCAACCCATTATATTGTCCCACTGCTGGGCACGGGTCCTCTAAGAACAAGAGGAATAAGCTATAGTCCACGCTAGCCTACTGCGGGTAGGCAGACTTCGCATGCCGTCAAGAAAATCTTTCAGGCATGCAGGTTTCCTCACAATGTTTTTCTTTACCAATTGAGCGTGTGATAATAAACTATTATAGGTATTATGCACTTCGAAAACCTCGACTGCCTCATTAGTCTAGTGGTTTCTTAGCGCGACTGTTATGCTAGTGGTCCTGGGTTCGATTCCCAGGTCAAGCAAAGTGTTATTGGGTTTTTCTATAAAATTCTCAGTAGCAGCTCGGAGTCTGGATATATACCCGGTTATTGGCAATACACTCGCCCCCTATTACATGGGACCTAAACACACCGACGAAATGTGGGTGTACATTAGTACGCCTCTGTCTAATCCTTTAATCCAGGCGTGATGGTATGACTTTGAAAAGTCAGAGGTGCGTGCCTTGGATTCGAACTCGAGACCTTCGACTTGGCAGTCCAATGGTCATATTATAAGATTATCACTGCACGTACATGTTTATTACATTAGTAATTAAAAAATACAATAAAAATAATCAGAATAATAGTTGTATTATGAGGCTGTATTTAAAAAAAAACTGTTGTTCTAAGTTATACGGTTCAAAATCAAAGTCAATGAAAATATGCAGTCTTCATGAATAACCACTTTTTACTATTGGAAAAAACTTTAGTTTGACCAGCTTGATGTAGATAAATTGCGTTCCAAAAGGATAAAATTAAAATACGCATTTCTTATAAAATAAAGCTAATTGAGGACACCTTACTCACTTATTGCCGTCCCAATTATCTGGTAGAGTTGACCCATTTTCCGAAATCCGAAAAACTTCTTTATAAAAAAAAACTAGGCCGAATTATGGAACCCAGAAGTTTTCAAATCTGGTACAAAGGTACAACTGACTATGACAAATAAAAGATTTTTAGTTATATCATCTGTTATCAGAGCTCATAACAATATAATGTACTAGGCAAACATAAATACAATGGTAGGATTAAGTTATAAAAAGATGAGACGCGTCATCGTGATTTGTGATGATAGTTTAGATAATGATGCTAGTAAGATTACTAGTAAAAGTGTTTAGAAATTGTATGCTTTAGCCATTTTTCTACATAACATACAATCACGCCTGTATTTACAAAACGATATGCAAGAACCCAAAAACAATGACAAAACAGCACCCATCTGCCGCTAAGCTTTAAAAGCATTATTTTTGACACTCATGTAAATATTTGGACATAAAAATAAAAGTTTATCAACATAAGAAACACAGATTCCATGATTCCATTCACATTCACGCCTGTATTCCCTGAAGGGGGAAGATGTGTTGTTTTAGGTCCCATGTAATAGTAGGCGATCCTATTGCATTTCAAAGGGGACATATCCAAACTCTGAGCTGCTATTGAGAATTTCTTAGAAAAACCCCATTAAAACTTTGCTAGACCTGGGAATTGAATCTAAGACCTCTACGACGAAACGCTGAAACAAATTCAGAGAATCATGATCATGAAATTACTAGTAAGTAGTATCAGATATGCGTTGCCGACCCTGTAAAAATCTTTTCACACCCTTTGTGAAACTTGGATAGGGCTAAGTATCATAATTGGCCTATAATGTTCCGACACAGGCCTCCTCTCGGTTAGAGGGAGTGGGCCGTAATTCACTACACATGCCTAGTGCGGGTTGTTAGATGTCACATCGCACTCTTATTCCAATACCGTCACTAAACGAAATTTTAGTGACGGTTTTGGAATAAGGGTGCGACATGTCTTCGCATTTTTGGTTCTAGGAAGTGCCGGTTTCCTCACGATGTTTTCCTTCACCGCTTTTTGGAACAGTTGGAATGAAATAGTTAACACAAAGTAAAGCGCCTATCTGGGTTCGAGGTTCGTTCGTACAACTATTAAGTCGCGGCTGTTACCGCTCCTCCAAAGGCTAAGCATATTTCCATAATAAATAATTTCCTAAGATATGTGAGGAGCGACTCTGATTTAGAATTGCTGATTCTAAGATAGATATCTTCGTGAGTTCATCTTATTGAGTATGCCACGACAATGATCTTTTATCCTAGACACGTTACGGCTAGCTAAGTATTTGGTCTACTTCTTATTCCGGTTATAATTAGACTTTACGTTTAAGTGGTTATGACCCCTCCACTGTTGCTTAGTGTTGTGGGAACAATCCCCACCCGGGACAAAATACTTTTTGATACAGGGACATTTTATTATTGATATTATTTTTTGTATTTTTCATGCTAAGCTTAACATACCATCATGACGGTATTCCCTGATGAGTTAGGCAGAAGTGTACTAATGTACACCTACGCTTCGCCGGCATGTTTAGGTCTTATGTAATAGGGGCGAGCCTATTGCCATTAACCGGGCAGAAATCCAGACTCCGAGCTGCTACTGAGAATTTCATAGAAAAACTCAATCTCACTTTGCTCGACCTGTTGTGTCCCAAGCGCGACTGCTCCACTAGGGGTCCTGGCTTCGATCCCCAGGTCGAGCAAAGAGGCATTGGGTTTTTCTATGAAATTTCCAGTACCTCCGAGTCGGGATTTGTGCCCGGTATGGCAACAGGCTCGCCACTATTACATAGGACCTAAATATACCGGTAAACTGTGGCTGTATATTAGTACACCTCTATCTAACCCTTCGAAGAATACAGACGTGATGGTATGGAAGAAAAATATTCACAGATAAAAAAAATATGTATGTCGCAATTTACCACAGGGAAATTATGTGATGCCAACCGTTATTTTATCACATAACATTGTTACCGACAGATTTTATCTCGTTTTCGTAACAATTTTAAACAATTTTATTGTGGTCTTAAGCGGTCGTATAAGAGAATTTATCGTACATTCCGCCTGTATCTAAGTCTATTTTTTTAACAAAAAGTTAAATGGTTTTATTGTTCTGTGTTTTCCTTGTAAATGTTGGTAAACGGACAGAAACGGCTGAAGCAGAAGCCGCCTGTAGCACCAAAAGATACGTTGCCGAGCCTAAAAACATTGTTTTTAACATACCATCACGTGTGTAATCCCCGAAGGGTTAGGCAGAGGCGTACTAAATGTACACCCACACTTCGCCGGTCTGTTTAGGTTCCATGTAATAGAGGGCGAGTCTTTTGCCATTAATCGGGCACAAATCCAGACTTCGAGCTGCTACTGAGAATTTTATAGAAAAACTCATTAACACTTTGCTTCGCAAATGATTTGGGATTCGAACTCGTGACCTGTAGCGTAGCAGTTTCGCTTGGGACCACTAGACTAATGAGGCATTAAACTTATGTTTGTTATAGTGCACACGGCTATAGGTCAACCTAAAGAAATCTAGTTTAAGCTGATCTCGCATTGCATGGCTTCCCTTACGATAAGCGGCCAGCGTAAACTGGTTTTGTATATGGATTCTCTGGGTACGTCGGACTCGTATCGAGAAAAAACTTCACTTTCCTTCCCTCTCCTTACGCTATAGTCACAGCAATTAGATCGATTTGTGATATTTGCCAAGACCATGCCTTGACCAGGTTGCGGTCCAGCGTTTACTGAAACCTTCCAAAGTCAAAAATAATTTATTCAATCTTTTTGTATTTTTTTAGGCATTTTCCATGCAAAGATTACTTAACTTAGTAATCTTTGCATGGAAAATGCCTAAAAAATACAAAAAGATAGTTAAAAGGTAAGGTGGCATCGTACGACATCGTACTTGCTGTAAAGCATGTCATGTCGGTTGAGAATCACATTTTCAACAGATGTCGCTGACGTCGCCTCAAAGACGTAATTTTATAAATGTGAAGGCAAATTTCGACATGGCGGGTGGGGGTCGTGGTGGCTTAGCGGTCATAGCGTCTGGTGTACTTAACCAGAAGACGCAGGTTCGAATCCTGCCCGCGGTCGTATTTTTCCTTCACTAAAATAACTTAATAATTTATTCAAGTTAGAATACTAGGTATTTAGTTATTTTTGAACATTCTAACATTATAGTCAGCCCTAAAAACGGCCGCATTTCACCGGCTCCTAGTGTTCTAGCTGGGTAGTAGAAGTATATATACTCTCTGGGGCACAGAGGGAGTCCTAATGTTTTTAAAATGATTATCTATCCACAGATTAAGCGTGGTAATTGAAGCTTAACTGAAGCGGTAGTGGCCTAGTGGTAACGGCCGCTACTTACGAACTGTAGGTGGAAGGTTTGAACCCAGATAAGCGCTTGGATTTACTCTCAAAAACGGCGAAGGAAAATACCGTGTGGAAACTGACATGTTTTAGAACAAAAAATTCGAAGACATGTGACATCTACCAACGCGCACTGAATCTGTGTGGTGGATTACAGCCCACTCCCTCTTACCGAGAGGAGGCCTTACTTACCATCAGGTGGCTTGTCTCGCAAATTTTCACTAAAACCACCACAAATCTAATTTCGATTCATCGATTCATCCCCAAAGTTACACAGATTATATAACGTGGATTAAACCGTGGATTAAACCAGAAACGTTATTAAAGTTCCTTGAGTCTCTGCATTCCTGGTACCCAATATGTTATGTTTGGTTAACTTTAATTGGTTAAGTTTAACTGGCAGACGATCAGATTGCTAATAGTTTACAATCCCTTTAGATATTAGAAGTTATTTTATTAACGGGGCGAGAGTAAACTGCGTAGTTAGGCGAGATGAAATTAAGTAGATTATGATAGAAAGTTTATTTTGGTCTTTATAAAAATAATGCTTCAACATAATATCTTTTACAGAATTAAAGATTTTTATCGTTAATATCGGTTTAATTTGTATCGTATGGCTTATTATTTGATTCAATATTTTTGTTTCCGTATCCTCGTATAAACGTACATAAATATAGACAATAGTATAGATTTAAAAACATAAGTAACGTGTTTTAATTGACATCAGATTTTTTTGTCAATTTTTAAATAATAAGTTTCTGACTAACAGCAAAACCACATCACTAGAAGCTTTTATTCTAGATTTTTTTTCCTGTTAGAGCAATCGTAAAAAATATTGAAAGTTGCTCTTCGAGGAATACCTCAGATGCTATTCGGCTTGGAACTTCCTGCTTACTTCCTGGAAAACCGAAAAAATATGAAATGCGAAAAAAATATAATTTGTATTTCCATAATTTTGTTATGAATGCCATAATCCTGTTAGTTGCGAACACTTTTTGACTCATTACAATATGAACTCAATACATTTTATACAATCTCAAACTCCATTCAGATTTCTATTATAACATATTTTATGTTGTTATTGATTTACTACAAGGCATCTTGTTTTCGTGTTACATTGTAGTTCAAAGCTGTTGATATTTTTTTTATTAAATAATAAATTATGTACTTACTTTTGTTAAGAAGAATGCCATTAGGTTTGTCGAATGCGGCAATATATTATCTGCTAAATACTTGGGTCTCCTGATTTAAAATTCTGCGCAACGAGCGGATTTGATAGAAGCTGCTATTAAAATAGCAGTTAAAGTCTATTTTATTTCATAAAGTCTTATTTAATTTTTCTGCGTTATTATCACAGATATTCAACCCCAAAATATTAGTATCGTTCGTTGGAGAAGCCGATCGCTAAGATATTACGACAAATAGGTATGATTTAATAATATATTCAAACAATATTAAAAAAGGTTGTAGAGCGGGCTATACAACCTTTTTCAATCTCTTTGATTGCTGAGAAATATGGAGATCCAGGTGGTAGGAAAAAGATCTAAAATACAGTACATATACATATAGTCTCTGGTTAGATGAGACTGGGATCCGCCCTTAATATACTTAGTAAAGGGCTAAGAAGATAAGATAAGATAAGATCATTATGTTCTGATATACAATCAAACTTGCCGTTGTCCGCAGTTTCACTCGTATCCTAAAGGACTTTTTAAGACATTAAATAAAAAAAGAATCATCAAAATCGCTTCACCCAGTCGAAAGTTCGAGTTAGAGGTAAGTATAAAAAAATACAGTCGAATTGAGAACATCCTTTTTGAAGTTGGTTGAAAAGGTAGCCTATGTCACCCCCACGGTTTTAAAACTATCTCCATACAAAATTTCATCCAAATCAGTTGTTGTTTAACCGTGAAAACGTAACAGACAGAGTAACTTTCGTATTAAAAAAATCACATCACATTATCTATCTTTACAGGTATTAAACCTAATGTGATAGTATGGCTTATATATAATTTTAGATGCTGATTATACCTTCTCACATTTACAATACATAAGATAAAATAATTTGTGGTTAAAACCATGATATGGAGACGTCTTGAAATACGACGCCAGATCCATTTTAATATATATGCGCAAGTACATAGGTAACTCTGTCTGTTCGTTACCTAAACTACTGAACAGATTTCGATAAAATTTTGCAAGGAGACAGCTGATTGCAACCTGAGGAACAACGTTTGCATATATTGTGTCACAAAAACTCCTTTGCTATTTGAAACCACGGGCGATATCTAGTACGCACGGCTCCACGTCAAGCTATACAAATCCACTTTACGCTGGCCTCTTATTGAATGAAACGGATATACAATGATAGATCAGCTTAAACTGGTATCGTATAGGTTGACCTATAGCCGTGTGTACTTAATATGTTGTGGTTTTCAACAATACAGTGACTTCTTGAAATACGATTCCAGATACCACATAAATTATATCAGTATTAGCTATTTCTACCCTCAAACTGTTGAACATTGCTAACTTTAACTAGGTCTAGCTTTAAACCAAAGGTATAAATAATATTTATTAACCCAGTTTGTAGGCCCTTATACAATGAAACTCTTCATCAGATCTATTCCGTTATGATATACGATCGTATTCATATCTTAGGGTCTGTTCAGACCATGCCACTTAACAGCGACAGAAATATCGCTCGGCAGTTGTCAGTGTGTCGCTGCCGCTTGAAGTTGCGTTGTTGCAGTTTCAAAGAGAAGAATGGTGAAGGCGCGTGCAGTGTTATGAGTGAGATGTCGTCGGTATCCACCACTGGTGACGAGAGCAACAAGCACTACGTACAACGTACACACTACTGTGAATTATTTTATATGTTATTGGAATGGTACCTATGGTTGATGTCACATATGGCTAAGGGATCAATTCGCTCCTTCGTTCAAGTATTCAAATTCAATTCTTTATTGCTCCGTTTGCACCTAAATAATTTCCAGGAAAACAATAAATTTATGGACTACAGCAGTAATCATCTGGTTATTTCGGATCTAAGCGATTGAGAATGTGAGAATTTATGTTATATTTGTCACCCGCGATATGGGAAAAATCTCAGTATGGGCCATTTGTAGCCGTGTACCGTCTGAACAAACCTTTATTCTGAGACACCGGTATCTGCAGACAGCCTTCTTTATTGGCTCATTACAGTAAATTCTGTTTGTTATTCTCACATCGTTTAGTGGCCATGTTTCGAATGGGTAAGATTAGATTTTTGCCTAGGCAGAAGTGAAAATCTAGCCATGTGAAAATACTAGTTAATTACTTTTCAAATCTTGACAATGACAATTTTGACTTTACCCGCACGTCAGTATATTTGAAGTCTCATGTAATAGGGGGACGGCCTTTTACAATATATCAAAACTGGAGACTGATACTACGATCTCACAATTTGAAAGACTAGATTAGACTAGAGAAGATCGAACCCAGGATATAATACAATAACATTATAAGTCACGTGAGCGATAGATCTTGTATTAAATCAGTACAATTTCATTGAGAATTTTGACAGTTAATTAAGCATTTAAAGATTTATCATCAAAGTCAGGTCTAAAATGTGATAGTGATTGAAAAAAGAAAACAATATTGTACAGTTAAAAAGTTAAGGGTTAGGGCTGTATCAAAGAGTATACTACGATCCTCATTGTTGCGCCAGTGCCAGTGGTTCAAATTGGTTTCAAATGTTCAACAGCAAAGTTGCGTGTCATTTTCTTTGATTCTTGATTACAAACCAATCTTTTTTAACTAGATTCCAAAAAAGCTTTAAAAAATATGTAAAGTTTTTTGTAGCTTTTTTTATTCACAGTAAAAAACTAAAAACTATAAGCGATGTACCAGGAGCGCATAGCAACGCGGTAGTTCGAAAACCACTCAGCACCCGACGCGTATTCGAAAACGTAGAAAACGGGCGAGCGCGGGCTCCGTCAGGCTCCTCATTAACCCAGAAAGTGGTGGCCGTCGACTCGAAGCTAAACCAGTGAAAGACGATGAAAACTAGTATACGAGATATATTAGCTTGTGGAGAAGCGATCGCGAGCTCAGTCGCGAAGCGTCCGCGGACGGAACCGCACGTGTATTCTCTCTATCCAGTTCCGATCGCGTTTGAGCGTTCCAAATTTGAATATAAGCTGGAACTTGGCTGTGTTTGTGTGTTGACGCGTGCATTGGGAATTATTTTGAGTAAGTTTTTTCTTATTACTTTTTTATAAATAAAAATTAAAATATTTTTAACGATGTAATTAAAAATAATAAGTTAATTAAGTATGAGAGTATATAAAGTTTTAGTGTAATTAGGGTATTGTGGTAAATTCTATCTTGATTTAAGTAGAACAGTACCTATCGAATGTAAAAAACTTTGGATTATTTAAGTTAGTTACAATTTTTTTTAATAAGCTTATAAAAAGTTATTTTATATGTTGTAAGAAAATATTAAAATACACGAAATTAACCAACGAATGTAAATTAGGTGTTGTCATAAAAAAATAGGTACTTTTATAACTTACTAAAACTTTTTTAACACATTTATTTTCATGAAAAGCAATGGATGAACTACCTATTATATATCAATTGAATACTGCGGCATTATGTATGACGCATAAAAATATAATCTAAAACTTTTATAGTGCTTCAAAAAATCAGCATGGATAATTTCAGGTTGTTAGTCAAGGTAACAGTTCTGCAAGTCAAGCTTGACTGAAAACAAAATTGCTATAAACTTGTGAACTTAAAAAAAATCATGTGCATCGGCTGGTGCCTGAGGATCTTTTAGTCACATGTACACTTGCAGGAACTTATTATATCTGTGATACTATTCATCATTAAGGAGCTAGAATCCTCGAATCGTTTATATTATAGCCAATACGTATCTAGAAAAAAGAAATACCAATATGCACATTTGCAGGAAACATTACATCTGGAATGAACATATTTTATACCCTTTTCAATGAAGTTTAGAAACATCACATAATACAACTATCGACTTTACAGCTAATGTAACTGGAGCAAAGATGAATTTAAATGGATTGTATCACATGCACATTTGCAGGACACAACTTATAATAATTTGGTTATATCAAGTAAATAACCATTTACCCGAGACGAAAAATTCACAGGTGCATGTGCGCCTTAAACTGCATGCGCATATGCAGGACATGACATAAAGACCTTCTAAGAGTTCAGGACTTAAGTAAGATGAATTAGACAGTATGCGAAGAGTCAGTAGTCAGAGTGCATCGGGCAATCGTTATTTGGTATACGTGAATAAGCTGAGCAAATGATAACATAAACATCGGTAACATCAAGCCTTTACTATCTGGTGGGAAATTAGTATCATACATACCATCACGCCTGTATTCTCGGAAGGGTAAGGCAGAGGTGTACTAATGTACACCCACACTTCGCCGGTATGTTTAGGTCCCAAGTAATAGGAGGAGAGCCTATTGCCATTAACCGGGCACATCTATACTCCGAAGTGCTACTGAGAATTGCATAGCAAAACCCAATACACTTTGTTCGACCTGAGAATCGAGCCCAGTGCCTCTAGCGTAGCAGTCGCACTAGCCTAATGAGGCAGTCATGACTGTAATGGATTTAGAAAACCCCGTTATACAGAATTATGTCTGATTATATACTCAATCAACCACCAATGAGGTTGTAAGCAATGCACTTTTAAATTTATTACCAATCAGTACAGGCAAAATCCGGTTCCTTTATTGACGTATAACAAGCAGCTGATCCCTTCATTCATAGTAAGGATGCTATAAAAAAGTTATCTAGCTTCAAGTTAGTACTAGAAATGTCAGTTAGAGCAATCAAGTTTGTGCTTTGCAATATGAAGGGAACTTAAATGTGGAATGAGGTGAAAAACCATTGAATTGGTAGCAGTGGAATGGCATGTTTTGGAAATACTTTAATATTTACGATATTTTAAGTTAATCCAGGAATATAATATACCAGAGAATTGCCCGCAGCTTAAGATAAGAAGCTTAAGTTTATCGAGAATAATATAGCTTTCTAATGGTGACAGAATTATTAGGATCGGTTTAGTAGTTGCAGAGTTTATAGTACACATACTAAGGAACTGATGCCAATCTATATTTAATTTTGTTATATAAAAATGAAAATCTATTTCCCTTGGTTACGCCATAACTTAAGATCGACTTTACCGATAACATTCATCTTTTTTTTTTAGTTTTCTAATACTTTGTACAAAATTCTTACGGAAAGAAAAAAATAAGAAAATAGTGCAAAAAGTATCAGTTTTTTTGCGTTTGTTTTTAAATTATTTATATCAGTTCGAATTGAATATACCTACATAGCTGAGACTGAACAGCATTTGTTGGGTCAGCCAGTTCAAAATAAAGACGCATAGTATTTCGAACGTCAAAACACAATCAGATTTCGAAGCTCCAACAACTACACAATTAAAAATTCACTTCCGCCTATCAATTTTCGAAAACAGCCAAGCAAAAACTCCGTTACACCAATTTATAAGGATTGATGTCCTATTCGGACAATTTGATACATCAATAGGTAAGCAAAAAATTGAAGACCAGTATTGTTCAAAAGATTTGGGTCAGATTCTGACATAGTTTTTTTAAAATGATTTTTGTATTCTGGGCGTCACTGCCTGCTGTGATCTTAACGGTGTGCAAGTGGACCACAATTGGTGTATTGTTGAACTCCTTTGATGTTATTATGATCCTTTATTCGATAGCGAAAGGTCAAGTGAATTATGATTCATGATTGTAAGAAAAATTATCGGCATTTGTGGTGACATTACAATGAAATGGCAATTGAAACTGTCTTCTACTTATTTTTGTATTGATGAAAAATATATATTACAAACAACATCATACCTAATGCTACCATCACGCCTCTGTTCCTCTAATGGTTAGGCAGAAGTGTATCAATTTACACCCGCAGTTCGCCGATTGTTTAGGTCCCATGTTGTAGGGGGTAAGTCTATTAATTGCCATCTTAGTGTAGCTGTAATAAACTTACCCCCTAGGTAAGTCTCTTAAAGCTTTAAAATAAAATGCAAACTGCGAGCTTCTACTGAGATTTTCATAGAAAATTCCAATAGCACTGCTCGACCTGGGAATCGAAGAGGATTTCTAGCGGTGCAGTCGCATTTAGGACCACTAGACTAATGAGGCAGTCACGCAAAGCAAAAATTCTTAGAAATGACCGCGGCTTTTTAATACAGATAGATTGTTTCTGTAAACATGTTTCTAAGGATGGATGGATGATTAAGTTTAAAAAAAATCTGATTCTTTGCGCAGTTATAACACTTAACACCAAAATGAACTCGCTCGATTTGAATCTTAGAGTGGTACCAACTAGACCAAAAGATTGATTTTCATTTACTGATTAATTTTACGTGAACTTATTAAAACTGATACAGGTAAAGATATATTATATCACTTTTCACTGAATGATTTAATGGTTTTATCTTTCAATTAGCAAGTGCATGTAATTTTATTTATCAGGAATAGTTTAAAGTAAAAGTCTTTTATTACCATTTACAACGACGCGAAAGGCTTTTATGGTTTTATAACATATGCCCTTTAAGACTCGAATGTGATACACGAACGTATTTTTTTCTTATTTATAAATTTATGAAGCGACAAGTCGAAGACTCTCGAGAGTACAGTTATGTACTTTGCGACTCTGAATAAATTATCATCGGCTTCAGTTATATTTGCATCATCCAAACATACATCAATTTAAAAAAATATGTTCTCATAATTAAGTTGCGTTTCACGGAAGGAATTGCCTCTAGTTATTAAAAATCAAATTTCACAGATAGATAAACGATCAAAGACATAAACCTAAATAAAAATAAACCAAAATAGTTTTTTGCTGCTCATTAGACTAACTAGCTTAGTACGCACGGCTACAAATCAAGCTATGCAAATCCATTATAAGTTTTGTATAGCTTGATGTGTAGCCGTGGGTACAAGTAGGCTTTCGGATTTAAAAAAATGCTTCTAAGTGCGACTGCTATGCTGGATGGTGGCATATGGTCATGGGTTCAAATTCCAGGTCAAACAAAGAGCTAAGAATATATCAACATCAAAAATTCTTCTTCCAAAGCGTAAATAAGTTGGAAATAAATAACAATTTCCGTAATCAGTATGAATAGAAATGATTTTAAATGTTTAACAACGCATATAAATCTTAGGGTTACTACTGATTGAAATTTACTTCACATCCTCGAGGAAATTAGAAATCGCATTTGTAATTTATTTAAGTTTAGTACCCTGAGCAGATGATAGCCTAGTGATATGACCATTGGACTGCCAAGTCAAAGGTCTCGAGTTCGAATCCAAGGCACGCACCTCTGAAGTTTTCGAAGTCATGTGCGTATTAATAATTAATTATCACGCGATTAAACGGTGAAGGAAAACATCGTGAGGAAACCTGCATGCCTGAGAGATTTTCTTGAGGGCGTGTGAAGTCTGCCAACTCGCAGTAGGCTAGCGTGGCGGACTATATCTCACTATCCCTCTCGTCCTGAGAGACCCGTGCCCAGCAGTGAGACAATGTAATGGGTTGATGATGATGACCCTGAGCAGGCGTGGCATGACATTCTATATTTCTATACTAATATTATAAATAGGTAAAGTTTGTGAGGTTGTAGGGGATAATCTCTGGATCTACTGAACCGATTTTGAAAATTATTTCACCAATAGAAAGCTACATTATTCCTGAATGACATAGGCTATATATATATTATCCCGTTAAATGAAATGAAACGTATAGACCACGCAGGCAAAGCAAGCAAGTCAAGAGCTTTGTCGATTTAAAGAATCTATCTATCGACCGCGTGCATGTTGCACCCAATACCTGTACTTATTTGTTTTGCATACTTTCGAGTTTTGGCCACAGGAAAGACGTACACCGATCTTATCGGCGAGGTTCTCCAAAAAGGTGCTTAGTACTCGCAACCGGCGCGCGTGTATGAAAAGATGTATGAATGTGGAAGAAGCGAAAGAGATATGCAAGAGTTATAGCAAGTGGCAGTCCATAGTTTCTGCCTACCCCTGTGGGAAAAAGGCGTGATTGTATGTATGTATGTAGAACATGATCATCATCAATCTTTATAGGTAGTGGGCACGGGTCTTCTCCTAAAATGAGAGGGATTAGGCCACAGTCCATAATGCTAGGCTATTATGGGTTGGTAGACTTCACACACCGTTGAAAAAATCTTTCAGGCGTGCAAGTTCTCCCACGATGTTTTAATTCGGCCACGTGAGCCCGCGTGGTGGATTACGGCCCACTCCCTCTCATCGAGAGGAGGCCTGTGTCCCAGCAGTGGGAACATTATGGCCGATCATGTTTGTATATGTATTGAGGGGATAGCTCCCGGAACCGCAGACTACATAATAATCAACAGTCTCGAGAGTTATTGAATGTTGCAGACACAAAAAGTATACAAAAAACTCGGAATCCATCAAAACTAAACAAAAGAATCGAATTTAATCAATTTATTCGATAAAAAAGGTGTGTGGCAACGGAATCTCTTGCTCCACATTCATTCAATTGCTACCAATAAGTAGTTGAATTAATTCTTAACGAGCATCGAGAAATTACTTAGGAGTGAACTGAAGTCGTCAATGATGCGATTAGGGTCATACATTGTATACATTTACGTGTTCTTGTTGCTACAACACGTTATTCTGATGGTACACATGGCTATACATAAAGCTATACAAATCCAGTTTAGACTGACCTCCCACTGTAAAGGTTTTCAGCAGAATTCAAGATCAGCCTATTCTGGAATTGTATAGCTCCGCGTGCAGCTATGTGTACATGCTTTCTACTTTCAAATGGAAATTCTGTATTAAATATTTTAGCTTAATTATAAAATTAAGATAAACATTAAAAAAATGATTCATAAGATTAGTAATTAATTATCGCTCGCATAAAACGGTGAAGGAAACCATCCTGAGGAAACCTGCATGCCAGAGAAATGTTATTGCCTGTGTTAAAAGTCTACCAACCTGCAGTAGACTAGCGTGCTGGACTAAAGCCTAACCGCTCTCACTTTGAGAGAAGACAATGGATGATAACTAGTAGATATCAAAAACTAAACTAATAAATACAACACCAATCAAGCTTGCGCTTTAGACCGCTCGATATTCCGTTCCGATGCAATAGTGGTGATTTTGGTAAAGCAAATATGTAGTCTAACGTTGTGTACGAACACTCCAAATTGCCTGTCTTGTCCGGTTTTGATAGCACATCTGATAACGTCAGTTACCCACTGATCATTGTCAGAGCAAGTTTACACTTCAACATGTTATTAATTGATCGGACGTTAGCAATCAGTTTGATCCGTGCAATTAATCAGCTAACAAATTGTGTGTGAATCGGAACGTCGATACCCTGTCGAGTGTAATCAAAACTTTCATCTGCTACTCTTGTACGAATTAAATTCGTATCAATATACTTTCAAGTATAATGACTGACTTCAAGATAATGAGCTGAAATAATGATTCTTGTATTATCTGTAATTTTATCATTTTTCGTTATGTGTAACATTTATTACTCCATAGTTATTGGTTGCCATTATATGTTTTTTTTTAGAAAAGCTTAGGTTCTAGCAACGCGGATCACACATTACTAGTATTCTTGTTAATCCCTCGTACTAAGCTAATGCTTGTATTACGATTGAGTTCACGTCGGTAGTGCAATGAGCAGGTTTCGAACTGGCAACCATATGATCGAAAATTTAAATTGTAAAATGTAATATATTTATAAATAAATCGGGATCAAATGACCTTTTTAATCCTTCGCTACAATGATTTACAGGAATTCCTAAGATTTTATGCATTTAAAAAAAATAGCATAGACTACATTGTGTAATTGATAGGAAGATTTTGAATTATTTATTCGTTTTAGTCTCTTTACAGGACTTATTTATTCCTCATATTCCTCTGCTCTTCAAGTTTTTATGTAAATGTAGGTTGGCCCTTTTGAAGACACCAAGGCACACTTACGCATACTTTATCGTGCTTAATATTATGGGAATAGTTTCCTGAAATAAATGATTATTTGATTTGATTAAAGCGTGACTAGAATTAAATAAATAATATTGTACAAGTGCTCTTAAAATACTAATCAAATAATCTGTCGAACTTCAATGTTAATCTGTCATCATCATCATCATCATCTTCCTGCCCTTCTCCCAATTTATTTGGGGTCCTTTTCTTCCATTCATCCCTGTTAGTCGTCATCTCATCATTCAATGTTTATCTGTATCATCAAGAAGTTTCGTCCTTAATGGAAAAACCGCCAAAATGACAAAAAGTTACAAAATCAAACTCAATTTGTTACGAACAACAAATTGAGTTTCACAACAAAATATTGCCAAACATTAATTAAAATAATAATGAAAAAAAGTAATACCAGTTAAAAAAGTTTATTGTAGCATTCAATAGAATAGTGACCTGATAAGTGAATGCATCGGTCCATCTCCTGAAGCAAAATTGATTACGTTTTTTTCGCAACTATTGATTTTAAAACCACATGGTTGTTTTAGATAAAGTTAAATTTGAATCCATTCGACGTTTGCTAAGAGATATTTTTCATACTATTAATTGCCCACGAAACTGGAGAAATTCTACTAAGGGGTCAAAGTTTATTTGGAAACTGGTTTAAATTTTTTCTTGAGTATTCAAATTTAAAAAATGCTCTAGCATGGTTCATCATGCTTTATAGGCGTAAAATTAGGTTCAATCAAATAGTTTGGATGTTATGTCGAATCAACGAGATCTAGATAGGCATTCAGCCCTCTGGATTTAAATATTGATTGGCAATCGTCTGATTCAATTCGTCTTTACGGCTCAATTCATTTTATTGTGTACGTTTTTATGGCAATTGTAGATAAACTTTCCATTCTACTGCAAAGAGATGGGGCCGGTCTTGCATTGAGGTTCGCATGAGTACCAATAGATATAAATGTATTGGCTCCATCGTTATTTAATTAATATCTTGCTGAACTGGTACCATCTGCCCGTGCCATCATTTAGGACAGATCAGCTCAAAACTGTTATGGCTCTTTCTTCAAAATGTCGGTTCAGGTCTGTTTAATTTACCTACCTACATATTTGATAATACTACTGTGTGGCCTATTAAAGAGACCATGAATCTCTGAGTGTATTAGTAGGTTAGGAAATGTTGGTGCCATCTAGTTACAAGAAGAAAGAAAACATTGACTTGTAAAAGTGTCTTTAAAAGATCTATTTACAGAAATAATCAATAAACCTACAACAAATTTTTACATTAAGCTTTGCTTAATTAGTCATATAAAATACCTATATGAATATTAAATAATCGAACAAACAAAGTACACGAAAAACGGTGACAGAAAACATCGTGAAGAAACCTGCATGCCTGAGAAATTTACCTGTCGGCGTATGAAATTTGCCAACCCGCACTAGGCTAGCGTGGCGGATTATAGCCTAATCACTCTCTGGTTGTAAGGCGCGTATAAATTTGTTTGTAAAGTTTTCTATGCATTACTTTATATTTCTAATTTCTGAAGTCATTTTTATTCATTTTACTTTACACACAGATTTTTTATAGATTTCAACGATTTGTGACAGTTGTTTTACTATGTAAAATACTATATTGCTAAAACGCAGAAAGATAGCTTTACTATAGTAATATAATTAAGTAATTGAAGGTTAAACCTGAAAGCAAATTAATGAAAAAATAATATAGTTGATTTAATATAACTTTGCGAAATTATAAATCCACCAATCACATCCACAAGAACCATCACAAACCTTCTTTATTTACAAGGCACGTACAATTCTAGCGTAAAAACACAAAATTCTCGTCAAAATACATATAACTGTGCTACCCACGTAAGTAACGGTTCAAGTGCATTCTAAATATTAGTATATAAGTCCGACAGGAAACTATAAAGCGTTAAGCACACCATAAGATTAATTATTCATGAATCTAAGGTTTTTTTGACGCAAATGCAGCGGTGAGTGAAGTTTTTAATCATTGACAGAAATCTCCGTTTGAACGTAAAGATATGGAGCTTCCGTAATATATTTGTGATGGTAATTATGTGGTTATTGAAATTATAAATGATGTTATTAATATTATGCGCTACTTATTCTAAGACTTAATTAATGACTATTAAATGTAATAAATGACAATAATCTTCATATTCCAACTTTTGCGGCTTTGGGACATTGAATAAATCTTTTTCTTATGGAAAAAAAAACAAATTTACCAATCGCTTTTACCAATTGATCTCTAACTAAAGCAACTCCAATCAAAACTAAATTGTTAAGACTTACTTGTGGGCTAATATTTAAAGGTTCCCACCTCACCTCTTCGGAATGTATATTTCTGGCCTAATTAAGCAGAAATTTCGTATACCTTAATAAAATTCTCCTAAAGACATAAGTAGAAAGATTATACACTTGAAAAAAAATCAGACGTCGCTTCAAAGCGCCAAAGGCAGCTCAGTGTAAAAATAAAGAAAATATACCTTTTAATATACCTAATTAGTATTTTAATGAAACATTTTTTTGTGAAGAGAATTTAAGCTAATTTAGGCGGTAGTCAAGTTTTTGTATGTAAAATTCAACAATTTTCTGGTCGGTTAGTTACCTGATTAGATATGGCAACTTATCAAAGTAGTTGAAAGAATAGATCGACGACCTCTTGACGAAGTCGTTTTGTTTTTTGACTTCTTATATTTATTGTGAGGTTCATTGGCGATCTTAATGAGATTAGTCATTTTGTACCTGACAACTCTAGAGTGACTAGAAGGTTTTTCTATGAAATTTCCACTAGCAGCTCGGAGTCTGAATTTGTGCCCGGTTAATGGCAATAGGCTCGCCCCCTACTACATGGGACCTAAACATACCGGCGAAATGTGGGTGTACATTAGTACACTTTTGCCTAACCTTTCGGAAAAAACAGGCGTGATGGTATGTATGTATGTATGTGTATGTATGCTTATTTGGTGCATTCTATATAGATGCTGTTAAAGATTCGTTATGTTTGAATTGAATATCATTAGAATCATCATCATCATCAGTTGTGTTACCTACTTCTATATTATCAGAAGCAGTAAGCGTAAACGACACACCTTTAATCTTTTTCTTTTCATATTATGATCCGCCCCCAATTTTGTTTTTAATTATTTTCAATCCAATTAAGATCTCTGGCTGCCCGTGACCATGGAAGCTGTTAAAGCATCAAACAATACTAAATTATAAGATGTTTAATAAAATTTCATATATCAAATTCCGAATAATTGCAAGAGTGTCAAAAATTTGGTTTTTAAAGCCTAGCGGCAGATGGGTTTTAGCTTGTCAAAAACGAAATGGCTATTGGATAGAATTGCACTAGCTTTTTTGTTATTGTTTTTGGGTCCTTCCGTATCGCTTTGTTCGCAAATGCCGTTTACGTGATCCGATTTTAAATTCATTGCGAGTTTCATTCGGCTATAAAATAACATGGTGACCGATTTTAAAAACAACGTTGGTTTGTACAGTGCAGTAGTTTGCGGTGTTGTGAACAACGACAATTGTCACAACGGAATTGAAATGGCTGCTCTATGTGCAACTGTAGAGGTAGAACTTTCTGTTCAATGTGAACTATTGTTTTGGTATTCGTATTTTTAGCCCACTCTACAATGTTTTGAACTAGGGCCATGAGTTGTGAGTAAAGATTTGTAATATATTTCTCCTTCTTGTTTGGTTAACTTTGGTTTACATTTGTCCAGCACGCTTGTAATAGTGTCACATCGTTGCAAAAGCAAGATGTACTTAAAATTTTTAGACATTTTTTTTATTTTTAAGACTTACAAAGTGACGTCACCTGAAGACGTAAAATATGGTAAAGAGATTCGACATCACAGGCAGTGGTCTCGGTAGCTTAGTTGGTAAAGCGTTTGGTGTACTTAACCAGAGGGACGCAGGTTAAAACCCTGCCTGAGACCAAATTTTTCTTTCACTAGAAAATTAATATCTTACAAAAAGATCAATTTCAAAATTGAATTAATTCAGAGTTTTACCTATATTATGCGACTGATCTAATAATAAAAAATGTGACTCATGAAGTACCAAAAATGATGCTTTTGATATTTTCATAAAAGTATATATATAGAGACGTAAATAATGCCAATTTTAGTAAGTATGTTAGTCAAATCTAAAACTTGCTTCTCACAGAATCAATCATGATTTCTATTTGCCGGTTACCTTCCGTTTCTCAATTACAGTATTTGCAAGAAAACAGGTTATTCTAAATTCCAAGTTCTCAACTTGCAATAAAGTCCAACTATTTATCCAAAATCGGTCACCATCTTAGTTTTATGTAAATAAATCGCTTGTATCGCTGCATTATTTGTTACTTATAAACTTAACAATGAACAGTTTTGTTCAATGCTAGCGGCCAGCGCTTTACGGTACTGATTTAGCGGTTCGATAGTTTTGTTAGAATTCAATTATGGCTGAGAGCAGTGACCCTAGTGTATGCACTGGGCAATGCTCATTGGCGTAGTAACGTTGCGAGTATTTTAATCGGAAATGTGTTATTCCAATACCGTGGTTTGTTTGTTTTTCAATGAAGCTACAATGGAATAATAGGAGGAAATTTATTGTTTCAAATAATTATTAATATATTTTTTTGTCCATGCGTCGATACGACACGAAACGAAAAATAATCGAAAGCATATGGACGACAGTTCAACCGTTAACCATTGCTGTAGCAGTCGGTCGTGTTGTTGATGATATTCAATGAATAGGAGGGACATAGAGTAGAACCTTTAGTGAAAAATAAAATTTGTAAAGTTTGAGCCGCGAATGAAACAGCGGGCTTCTGTTAATTCAACTCAATAACTCAAAGACCCATTCAAGTTGTGAAATTGGCTATTAACTGTCTGATGAATAATAATAACAGCAACAGGGTTAAGGCTTAAGACAGAAAGTGGTACTCTTAGATACGACGCGTATTTTAAGGAGGTTCCTCTCTTTGGAGCTCTGACCACCGGTAGCTTGGACCCTGTTCCCGATACCGATGGACTACAGTTTTTATTTTTTAATGTATTTATATTATAGGTAAAAATATTTTAAAATACCAAGAAATAAAAGTTATAAATAATAATAAGTTAGCTAGTAGTCAAAAAGCTTGAAGTATTCATATGATTTAGTTGAACGAATATGGTAAAAAGCGTATGTACCAGTTTCTAATAAAAAAGATATATTAAAATAATAACTTTCTGTTACTTAGCATGTTGCAGTGGATTATTAATATTGTGAAAGTAGGTTTACTTGCCAACGAGCCGCGTAAAATGTTGATTGAGATAAGAGACGCTATTGCAATCAATAATAATTGTTAATTGGGTTTTACTATATAACAATATAAATAATTTAATCATTAGAGAACGTCTGTATTATATTACAAAGACGATTGAACTGCCAAAAGAATGAAAGTAGATTTCAATGTTTATATTCTTAGTGTTGATTTTCTCTAAGATAAAACAATGACTGCGTTAGAGAAACTAAGACATTTCAGTCCAAGATTTTATATTTACCTATCTATATATCTATCTTTATCGGTATCTTTGGATCTGAAATTAGTAATATCTAGTAATAATAATATTACTGTATTTACTGAAATAATTGCTGTTTTTAGAAATAATGTTATGATATTTTGTTATTATCATTTATACTGATCTTGTTTTTATTTAATATCATACATGTATTTTTATTTAGAAGTTAAAATACCTATTCATGGTAATTAAACTCCTTTATTTTTAAGCATAGTGTGAAATACCAACATCTAAGACAATTAGCTAATGATCACTGTAAACAAAGCGTGTGATTTGCATAAATTTGTTTGTCCGAGCACAACTCCTTGCGGCATGCCGCCCCAACACTCATCAAATACGAGGTTTGAATACTAAGCGTCACCTCGTTATACTCCCCTAGTACTTTTCGAACAGATTCAGTACATAAAAGCGTTTCTGAACTTTACAACATGGCAAATAAAATGTAAAAACCCACTCCAACCGTGTCGAAAGCATGTTAATGTATCAAAAAGGACGTTTTTAGGATCAAGTGTTACTTTCCAAGTTACAAATGTATTTCTAGAATTCCACTGTAATTCCGAAATGAGATCGGTATGTTGGCAAAATTTTAAGCGCACCTATCGAAAATCTAGGCATGTTTTCAGCTTGTAAATAAATTTGTGTAGATCTACTACTACGATCACAGTAAGTCTTTCTAACAGTCTGTGATTCATAGAAGAAGAATCTAAAGTATCTTAAGTATACCGCGTATATTTGAAGAGAAAGTAAGGTTAAAGCTAGATACTTTGATCAGTACTAGTGACCAATGCGATTACACGCGTGGGCGTCTCTAATGAAGACTAGGTCACACAGTTCTAAGGTGGAGGACTATCGATTTGTTTATTTTATTGTAATAGCATGGCAATCAAGCTTATGGACCGTCTGAAGGTAAGCGGCAACCGTACCCTATAAACTGACTGTTCATGTGACTTCTCCTAGCATTGTCTAAACAATGCGAATATAACACATCTGAACTGCCGCCTTTAGCAAAAAAGGAGAGAAACGAGGATTGAGGGAGGAATTGGGCCTCCAACGCAACAGTATGCATACTGTTACTAAACATGAATGTTCTGTAGCAGGAAATAGATCTTTTAAAGACACTTACAAGTCAATATTTTCTGTTTGTCATACATAGAGAATCATGCTAAGAGACAAACGAGATTAACCCTCTACTGTTAACAAACCAATAGGATTGAACTTTTTAATTTAGTTAGTAAAAGTTAGATACAATGTTAGTGAAGGAAAAAGGGATTATAAAAATCTAAATAAAGGTAAAAGATCAAAATATTCTGAATTACGACATTAATATTTTTTTTATGTAGAAGTTGTTAATGTAACCTACAAACAAACTATAGGAACATAAACAGTACATATTATTATTCAATATAATGTTACTTACCCGTTAAGCTTATTAAAAATAATTGTACATACCTATATGATTATGTACACAGAATCATAAATAAACCCCGAAGCGATAATTTAATACAGTTCCTAATAGCTGTTTAACGTCAAAATAAATTGTAATAGATCTAAAGAATTAGATTTTTTTTATTATTTACATGGTTGGAAACACAGTATCCAGTTGTAAAATTGTACCTATATCCGTTTGTTTATTTAGAAACGTCAAGACGAAATTAATTAATTAATCGAATAACAAGTCAATTAATTTCTAAAGTCTAATAAAAATTCGATAAATTAGATTAGAGAGATAAATTCATCATCATCATAATCAATCCATTACATTGTCCCACTGCTGGGCACGGGTCTCCTCTCATTACGAGAGGGATTAGGCTATAGTCCGCCACGCTAGCCTACTGCGGGTTGGCACACTTCACACGCCCTCAAGTAAATCTCTCAGGCATGCAGGTTTCCTCACGATGTTTTCCTTCACCGTTTAAGCGCGTGATAATTAATCGAGGGATAAATTCGATTTCGTTAAATAGGTATTTTCAATACGGACTGCACTCAGTTTTTGAGATGTCACACTATTTCCAAGTATGGATACAAAATTACAAATCAAATCTGATTAGACATCAACTTATTTTTCATGCACCTCTCACAACTAAGTACCTAGGTCCTAATCAGGCAAAATGCGTTATTTCTCAAAAGTGCACATAGTTTTACTAGAATTTCTCGTAAAATGAATATTGACCTGTTCTGTCCTGTTCACCAATGTAGTTTGATCACCCAGATAACTTTTAGCCAAATCATTTTTTATATAAATAAACACCTGCCAGCTGTATTTAAACTTGACCATTATAAATAAATGATTTGATTTCCTAATCATTAAGTATCAAAATATTTGCCATAGAAACAGTTAACTAATACAAACTTGTGTTTACGCTTATTTGGTAAGCCTTATATTTGCAAACACCTAGACACATTTATAAAGATAGTTACAACATTGAATTGTGACTGTATATTATCATTTTATCCACACAATTCGTGCTCTAAGAGAACTATTGTGCCATTAATGGTTTGATCGGTCGCACTACTTTGTAGCCTAAGTGTCAACTATCACAATAGCCGTTAAGAAGGTAATGTTGCTATAAACTTTATAGAATCTGATGCAGTAAGTTGCACTTAGCTCTGTTTATTTTTCTTTATGGCCGTTTTTTTGTTATGGCTATAGTAAATTTAGTATGATATTATGCATTTATTTTTACTAGTGGTCGCCCGGTGGTCGAATTCGACCGTAACATTTTACTACACTCTTTTTCTATATGAACTTGAATTATGTCAAATCTTATTCTTTTGTGCGCGCAACGTGCTTAAAAAGGGGTTCAAAGTTTGATCTTCACTTATAGTTACATATATTTAAAAATCAGCATAATCTAATTCTGTAGTTTATAATAGTATTGTTGAGTCGATATTTCATATTTCGTACATGATTCTCTACTTGATCCAAAGACTGACAGGTAGAAAATGTTACCTATATAGCATCAAGTCCATGTTATGAACATTTTTTTTGTACATAAAATTTTAGTTTTAGTAGGTTCATAAATATACAAATTACAATAACCACTGCCTTTTAGATATAGAGACGTAAATATAGATAGATATAAAGCTTAAATAAGTAAACTGAAATAATTATATTTCTAAAGGTAAAAATAAAAAAACCTTAATAAAACAAAAAAGGTCGTTAATCCTAATGAAATAAAAAAATACATAAACGCTCGCTTGTATTGTTACTTTTTTAATTATAAAGTGGACAATGACTCCGTGTATTCAGCCGGAGTTGCAACTATTTCAATTTATTTAGTATATTTTACAAAGGAATTGTTTTAGCTCAATGTAACGGGACTGTTTTGACTACATAACTGCAAAAACACTATTCAATTGCATTGTTTGTTCAATCGTTTCTGTGTTTGGCTGAGACAAGACCATGTACTCATTAGTCTGCTATAGATAGAGGTCTTGGATTTGATTCCTAGGCCGAGCGAAAAGTTATTGGGCCAGATAGAGAAGATTTTGTCTATGTCATTTAATAAATTATTCCTATGCAAGTAGGAGACTCAGATTTGTGTCTAAACTTATCGGTCCGGTAATTAATTCTGACATGAAAACGACGGACAACCAATTAAGATAACATCAGTGTGTTTAATATTTATAAACACACTTTTTGAATGAATAAATGCTTGACAATCAATGCAAACCTAAGAATCAATTTGTAAAAAATGCAAGGAAAATGAACTATTTCTATAGGGTGGTATAAACTTTTTACTAAAACCTAGCCGGCCAGTAATCTACGTTGGCCGCAAATAAAAATATTAAAAAGTTTAATGACAGCGCGGGGTGGCGGGAACAAAAAATACATCATGGCGGACAATGGCAGCAGGCAAAGACAATGATAGTTGTACCAGACCGTGAATATACGCTTTTGGCGCGATTATTGCGGCGTATTTTTTTTAAATAACAAGAATTATAAGGATTCCACGAAAAAGATGCGCTCATTAAAATGAAGTTTTCTTTTTCGGTACAAAATATGGAGAGAGAAATTAATATTCTGCATAATTTACCCTGGATTTTTAATGGTTGTTGTAATGGAGTTTCGTAACGTAATTATATAGAAAGAAGTAGTGATTGATTTTTAAAATATGAGGTTTACGTGTTATCTTTTTTCACCTGTTTTAAAATATGTAGATCACTGCCAAGAGGAGTAAATGGGTTTTTAGGCTGAATACGTTCGGGTGAATCGTACTGCAGTGGGCTAAAAAGAGTTTCAGCCCACTGCAGTTTGGCAAACTTCACACGCAGTCGTGAAAATACTCGTATCTTATGTAGGTATGCAAGATTCCTCACAATGTTTTTACGTACATGATTACGAAAAGTCAAAGTTGTGTGCTTTTGATTCCATTTCGAGACCTTGGTATATCTTATCACTTGGTCGGTTTTGCAAACTTAGTACTTATTTTAATATGACATACCATCACGCTTGTATTCCCTGAAGGGTCAGGGAGGGGTGTATTAATGAACACCCATACTTCTCCGGTATGTTTAGGTCCAATGTAATAGGGGGCGACCCTATTGCCATTAGCCGGGCACAAATCCATTATTTTAATATTCTTCTTAATTTTGGCGGTTTTTGCCCTGTCAGGACAAAAATTAGGTACATAACGTCATTTATACATATACTCAAAATAAGCATCCTATTTTCATATAAGTTCCTTAATACATAATGAATAGAATACATCATTTCGTTTTTATTTTAATTCAAAATAAGAAACTTTAATTTTATTGTTCTATATCAATAATTATTTCATACGTAATAAAGAATAATATCGTCCCATCTACTAGGACGGCAGACTCAATGCAGTCACACAAGAATGCCCGTAGAGTATTTCAATACTTACGGCATCTGCCAACCATTTATATCAGCCACCCAGTCTACAAGATCCCTCTTCCTTTCCCATATCCAGTCACAAGATGGAGGCAAGGGAGTCCAGACTAAACTGGCCTATGCTATCTGGTCTTAAAAGTACTATTGTCGGGAGAGGAACTTATCGGTGATATTGGAAGATAACTATCCCGGGTCTGTGTGTAATGGATGAAAGGATTTTTTATTATTCGTACTAGGACGTCAGAAGTTGAAGGGGATTGTTGTGTTAATAATTAATTAATTTACCGTGGTAGATTACTGGGCGCCTGGTATTTTTTGGTGTAGAGTTTAAAATATTTTATTTACATTTATCTAAAACACATCAGGATTTTGCTTCGAAATAATAAGAAGATAACTTATTATATAAAAATCGGAACAATAAAAAAGTTTTAAACTCTTCATACATAAATTGAGTGCTTTGAATTAGTTCCAACGCTTCCTCCATTTTTTTTATTAAACTAATATTAACTTTTTCTTAAAAAAAAAGATGAGCTAGGTATAAAGCAACTAAAACCTACAACGAAAGTGATCGATTTTTAAAATCGGCTTTTAAATTTAACGACTGTTAAATCGATTCCTCATTTCAAATATCGAATTCTAATTGACTGCAATTCAATTTTTATCGCCTACAATGAGCCGAGACGGAAAAAGTCACTTGAACTAATTCAAGTATTTCACATATCGTAGTGATGTGAAACCGAAAGTAAAAATAGCAGTTCCGAACACCACTTTCACTTGTCCCATTATAAAAGCTGTCAAAACAATCTAAGAAGATGAACGGTTTGTTTGAATTAATAACACCTTTAGACAGCTGAAATACTTATTAATACGTATTGTAATCAAGCTTGGAAGATACTGTAGCCTCAGAGAAGTACATAATCATAATTTGAGAACCCCATTCTGTCAAAGAATTTGATCAATAGGGTGATTAAAGATGATGTCTAGATTATAATTTGAGGAAATAATGTTGTTAATTTCTAACTACTTTTTGCTTCTAAATTCGACTAAGATGAATGTGTAAAGAATCGATTGTATACAATAAAGCTTGCATTCAATCATTTTCGTGAAGATGGTCAGCGTTGTCCTCGTTTTATAGGTTGTGAGTTGTGACTTATTGTTAATATAATCTCTCTCCTACTTAACTGTGCTGTGCCCGACAGGGTCCATAATTGATTCTACTTTTAAGCCTTACATCTGTATTAAATATTACCTACATTACAATAAGGAATGCAATAAAGAATTGAGATTCTTTTTCTGACAATATTATAGCGGTCTTTTAACGGACGAGCAATCGGATTCTGTCATAGTTGTGCAATTGGGTCTTCTGTAATAGAAGGAAGAAAGAAAGGAAGAAAGAAAAGTTTATTTGGGCAAACGTGAGTCATAACAAATAGGTACTAAGAATTACAGATTCTATTATACATTAAGTCTCACGGCTGCACCAAAAAGGACTCCAGTTCAACATCTGCCAGACAAATGATGCCTGGCGCTGGTTTTTAACTGGCAACTGTGTTGTGACACATGGATCGGGATAGGGGGACGGAATAGGGGGCCAGCCTTATCTTAACTTCAATCTGCTTGTGGTAATTTTGGAAAACAAGACGAAGAAGACGAAGAAGACGACGACGAAGTGTAGCAGTCGCGTTTACAACCACTACACTAATGAGCAAGTCTAAACTGCCTATTTGTATCTAAACACTGTCATTTTATTATCTTACTATTTTTAAACGGGTTAACCTATCTATCAGAGAGTGTAATTTATTATGGATGAAACGCTCAATATTACAACAACGCTTAACAACAGTGATGGATGGCTCGTTCATGTAGTAACACCATTAAATGATCTGACAGCCTCAGTTGACCCCACTAGCTAGACGATGAACAAATCATTTTGAAAAAAGAACTGTTTGAATAAATCACAGCTATGTAACTGAACAGATCCCGCTTTCAGTAAAATAACAGTAATATATCACATTTGAATATTGCAATTTTTGATTACCTATTATTTTACTGACACTCACGCGAATATTTGACATTGTAATAAGACATTTTACGGATTTTATCGCGTTTTTTTTAAATTTAATTCCCGACGTTTTAATTATTTATAACATGCTTGGTTCGCGACAGATTCAAGTGTTGAAGGTCTTAGCGTTAAAATAAAGTAATAAAAGATGTTAGTCATTTTAACATTAAATCATCCAATACCACAGTACAAACACAACCTTTATTAAAACCTTTGTACTCCTTCGAATAACGGTTTATCGAATAAATTCCTGATGTTGTATGTCCGTGTTCCAAATTGAGTTTTAATTTTGGAACCGGTTTTTGATGAGAGAACTGCTATAGGTATCCAAATGCTTGTAAAGAGCATTCAAAAATAATTTTAGTGCATCACTTTTTTTTACGGGCGCATCGATTATTATTAACTTGGGCAGGAAAACTGACATGAAATATTTTGTTCTGTATCTTCGGGAGCAGCTCAGATATCAACCATGTCATTCCCCGAAGGGTTAGGCAGAGGTGTTTGTAATACACCCACATTTCGCCGGTATGTTTAGGTCCCATGTAATAGGGGGCGAGTCTATTGCCATTAACCGGGCACAAGTCCAGACTCCGAACTGCTACTGGGAATTTCCTAGAAAAACTCAATAACACTTTGCTTGACTTGGGGATCGAACTCAGGACCTCTAGCGTAGCAGTCGCGCTCAGGACCACTGGACTAATGAGGCAGTCAATATCTAGTATATTCTATGGTATAAAATATTGACTTGTAATAGTGTTTTTAAAGGATCTATTTACAGAAATAAATATCATATATATTATGACTGGTCTCGGTAGTTTAATTGTTAAAACGTCCGGTGTACTTAATCGGATCGAAGCGACGTAGGTTTGACTCCTGCCTGACATCGTATTTTACTTTCACGGGAAAACTTGATTTAAGTGACTTCCCCTCCAAGGTTCATTCATTTGGTTCATTCTGTATATGATGCAGTACCTAGTAGTAGTGTCTCGCTGGTATGTCTACATGTCAGCATGAATAGGTTGGCACGAACGGAGAAGTACTACCCTCCCACACAGAATATCGACGTCAAGTAGCAGTATGCATACTGTTGTGTTTCATACGGTGAGTGAGAAGCGCCGGAGGCCCTATTCCTCCCTCAGTCTCTTTCCTATTCCTTCTCTCCATCCCCCCTCTTTACCTGAAATAGGCTCGGCAACGCATCTGCAACTCCTTTGGTATTGCAGATGTTCATAAGCGGCGATGACTACTTACCATCAGGTGCCATAGCTCGGTTTCCGAGTTATCCCATAAAAAAATATGATAGTAAGCACAAGTAGCAACTTAAGAATAAGACGTAATTAATCTCAACGAGTTTTGACAGCCGTTTCGTACGACTGGCTATGGTTTGTATCTTTCAAATGAGTACCTGCCAATTCACACGTCGAAATGTATGCTTTCTTATACGGCTCATACTTCGCTTTCAAATCAGCTGTGTTCTTTTTTTGATAGGCCGGTTACATATCAGCGACATTGGCAAGAATATATTTTTTACTAGCTGATTCGACAGACGTTGTTCTGTATTACCAATTTTGTGCGCAATAATCTTTTCTTTTTCCGTAAGAACTTAAACTTTAACTTAAGAACTCAAAAAAAAAAAATGAAATTGATAAAGTCGTTCTCAAGTTATGGCGTGACCAAGGGAAAAAGAGATTCATTTTTATATATATACAGATTTACATAAAATCTCATTACTTTTGTAAATTAAAGATACCGTAGCATTACCTACGCTTATATTCCCCGAAGCGTTAGACAGACACGCATTAATGTTTACCGTAGTTCGCCGATGTTTTAAGTATTGACATTACGCCAGCACAAATTGGTAAGCTGCTATCGAGAATTTTCTATATTATGATAATTCCAAAAGATTGCTCGACCTGACAATCCAACTTGGGACCATTCAATCACTTAGCCTTGTTTGTGGCCAATAGAAAAAAATAAGTTTTAATGCTCAAGCATTGAGGTTCTAAAACTATTAACAAAAGACATTTATTGTGAAAAATAAAGTATAATAAAAAATCACGAATTCTCAATTTCACTGCTCATTTACTGAATAATAAACATTCACTTATTCCTAAACTCGTACAAAACAAACAAAAAATGACTACAAAGCTGCGAAAATTGCATTAATAAACATTTTCACAGACTTTTTATGCCGAGGTATTTGTCGCAAAAAATTTGTTTCAGTTCGATCGTTCTTGTGCAGCCATCTTTATTCAATATCATTACGGTGCAAAAAGATTCTTATTTCTTAGTGTGCGTTTTTCATTCAGGTTAGTGTTGTGGAAAAAACTGTATGGTACTTGACACCAAGTGACGTTGGCGATGAGAGAATTAGAATTATCGGTCAGGTAACAATTTGGCTGACAAGCTTGTTTATTGAATGATTTTGCGCACAATGATTTGATGAAGTGATGATTTGCAAGAAATATTAACAATGCTAATTTTGTTAAGAGGAAAGTTTTGAATTAGGTGTTTTATTTTTTTATACATAAACATACTTACCATCACGCCTGTATTCCCCGAAGAGTAAGGCAGAGGTGTACTAGTGTACACCCACATTTCGCCGGTATGTTTAGATCCCATGTAATAGGGGGCGAGCCTATTGCCATTAACACAAATCCAGACTCCGAGCTGCTATTGGGAATTTCATAGAAAAATCCAACAACACTTTGCTCGACCTGGGGATCGAACCCAGGACCTCTAGCGTAGCAGTCGTGCTTACGATCAGTAGACTAAAGAGGCAGTCGTTATTTCCTTATACATTTATGCAAATAACTAGAGTCAATCAATCTGTGAGGTTCAGCTCCTTGCAAGGGGCTTGGTAGCCATACTGGTACCTATACTGCCGCTAAGAAATAAAGTGCTAACATTATTGGGGTCTAGTTTTAATAACAATGTAGCCAGTGAAATTTCTGGGTATATGCTCAGATCAAATAAAAAGTTAAGATGGAACGCTGCGGACAAAGAAGTGAGGCCGGCTAAAACTACGCCCTGTCGTGTACAACACACGATTACACGCACACACGTAGGTATACGGAAATTACGCCTTATCTTGTCAGTCGAGCTATCGAAAGCTCGACTTACAAGATAACACATGTGTGCGTGTAATTGTGTGTTGTACACTTCTTTGTTCGCAAAGTTCCATCTTAACTTTTGTATTTGATCTGAGGGTATATGAGACTAAACAGTGCGTATTGCTCAATTGAGGAACTCGCTGCCGGAATCTTTGTTCCCCGAAACTTATGATTTGGGTGTCTTCAAGACGAGAGTGAATAGGTTTTTTCTAGGCAAGCGCGCTCCATCGTAGACCACTTCGATGCTTAACATCAGGCGAGGTGTGGTCAAGCGCAAGCCTGTGATAAAATAAGGTAACCCTCTTGCTAACCGGGAGGTAAACTCTTCTATAAAAGAATAAATAATTTTCTTTCTTTCACAATAATTCAGTCCATTAATTAATTAGGTACTGTAATTAAAAATATCTACTTAGATTATTATCACGTATCTTCAACAAAAATTTATAAATCTAAGATTAGTTTAACGGTCGAAATTCAGTTAACCGCGGTGCCGCGCCGTGTTGCCACGGGGCACCGTTAACCATTATTAACAAGATAGTTTACAAGTAACATTGAGGAATTGTAATTAATTCATTTGTAGTGGAGATAACTACCGTCTGCGATTTATGTTACCCTGGTACACTTGTGACGCGGTTACGCTTATGTAGCTGCTCTTGCTTTTTTTTATATGGTTTTTTTTTTCTGAAAGAGGTTACTTACGCCTGAGATGCATCCTACCCTTTTTTATACTATTTTGGAGTCTGCTTCAAGTCTTACCAAATCCTGAATATCAGTATTATACACGATAAGAATGCAATCAGACCTCCGCGGCGGTTGTCAGATTTTTACAGTATTTTTCTGACTATAACTAAAGATTGTCGTCGATATTCCTATGATGATCAGAACCTACGACTTTACGTATTACTCCGAGTCAAGGAGGCTTGATGTAAATGTAAGCATTATGCATGCATCTAAATGTAGCATTGTCACCCATCGTTTGACTGACCGCGGCAAACGCATCTTAACGTTGCACATTAATTTATTAGAATATTTTAATTCTAATAGTAAATTATTCCTGCCTCAATTTGTTTTCTGGTCGTAGGGGTGACTGCTATGCAAGTCAATCAAAGAGTTATTCGGTTTTTCTATGAAGTTCTCAGTAGCTCGGCTTCAAGATTTGCACCCGGTTAAATGGAAATAGGCTCGCCCCCTATTACATGGCACCTAAACATACATGTGTATGTAAGTACACCTCGGCCTAACCCTTCGGGGAAAACAGGCGTGATGGTATGTTATTATTAAACCTATTGTATTGGACGAATATTTTCGTAAAGGTCCCAAATAAATCTGATTGGCTTCTGAGATCTTATTATCAACAATGCTTTCTCTCAAGGATTAGAACCAAATTAAGGCATTAACATTACCTCAATCCCATGACACAACATCATGTCTAATACTATTTTAATGGACGTCCACTTACGAACTAGGTCATCGCATTCGGTGGTAATTTCAAAATATACTTTTCAAGACTAAATATTATAACGTGGAAAAAATTGTTTGTTTGGTTGTTTGTAATCGAAAAACTTTGAAACTACTGAACCGATTTTGATAATTCTTCCACCATTAAAAAGCTACATTATTCCTGATTAACATAGGTTATTTATCCCGCGGGATCCTATGCGGGCTAGGCTGTGGATCTCGTATTTGATAAAATTGTGTTAAGAAAGTAGTTCTATCTATCTATTCTATTATACTACCACGTCCGTATTTCTCGAAGGGTTAGTCAGATGTATATTATTATTATCTTTGTACAGTCATAAACATCAATAATGTACTCCTTCAGTGAAAGTCAACAACAATTTTTCTCTGAAACTATTTACTTAAAATATGACATGTTGTTCTGACAGAATCTATACACACATAGGTACTTTTATGCTTTGTATTATATTTCTTCTCGAGTATATTCACATATACTCGAGAAGAAATATAATATAATACAATACAAGCAAGAAAATTGCTTTTGAATTTCACATTTTGTACACCCACAGGTTAAGGTTTTATAGCCATTACAAATATGTAAACACTTAAAATACTGTTCCTCTGCTGCACGGCTCCGCTCTTAAAATGAGAGGGATTAGGCTATATAGACTACAGCGAAAGCCTAAATACATATACTTTTTTAATCAGTTTAACTATCTCAAACAACATTTTGATACACATACAGCCAGAGAATAACCAATTAAGGTTCATACAGACAAACAATTGAACGAGAAAGCCCGTTTACCAAAACTCTTATACGTTTTTAACGGATATTTTTTTTGCGATAACGCGGTAATTTCGTTCGTCTGGCAGTCTGGGTCAAAGCCATCTGCCACTTGGGTTTGTGTGAAAAGACTTTTATTATATTCTTTGTTTGAGTTTTTTGTTTAAGTCACCTTTTACGTATCATCCATCATTGCTACGATGTGGATGTTTTGTATATTATTATAATTTTGAAGCGGCGGTATCCTAATGGCTAGGACGTCGAACTTGCGATCATGTGGTTGCCGGTTTGAAACTCACCCATTGCACTGCGAACATGAACCCACTCGTAATATAAGCATTTAGCTTAGTACGAGGGGTTAACATGAATACTAGTAATATGCGGCCCACATTGCTAGTAAGATTTAAAAAAAAAACTGAAAAGGCTACCGTTATGATGACGATGATATTAATTAACCTTACTTAATTCGTATTTTTAACTGAGTTCAAAGAATCATTGTCATCATTAATCCCTTACATTGTCCACACACTCCTCTCAGAACGAGAAGAATTAGGCTGTAGTATACCACGCTAGCGTAAACTTCACATGCCATCAAGAGTCTCTAAGGCATGCAGGTTTCCTAACGATGTTTTCTTTCACCGTTTCACGTGACAATTAATTATTAGCAGAGTTGGGCGTCGTGAGCTTTCTCCATCCAAGTTCAATGAAGGTAGCTAATTTTCACTTGGGTAACTTTTTCACAAAACGACTTTTGTAAAACGACATTAATGCAAACTTAGCGACTCTAATTGTAGCTAATTTGACACACTTCTAAAGTTGAATCGATACGGGCAAAAACAGGTTCCTAAATTGAATGGCGGAAAAAATCTAGTAACCGTTAAACAAATCTTATTTAATATATTACGGAAATCTCTGGCAAAACTCTTCTGCGGAGAGCGGATCTTTTGCACAAAAAAGTTCTGGGTTATACAGTAATTGTTTTCTTTGTAGATTTTCGTGGGAAGGGCGACGGTGTCTGTGAATAAATTTGTGGAGTGTACAACAATATTAGAGACGTGGTCATTATTTGACTTATAAAAAGCTCAAAGAGCTATGGAGAGAGCTATTAATTTGGGTTTCGAATGTTCTTAATTCTTATTGTAGACAGAAAACATATTACCAAAATAATTACAAAACAAACAACGTACAAAGGTGAAGTTAACTCAAAATTGAGTTTTTTATTAGCAATCTTTGAGTGATCGTTGTTGAATCTATTGGGTATTGCAGGGTTTGAATCAAGTGTTGGTCCAATTATATGAGCTGATAAATGGAGCTGGGAGCAGTTAAATTTAGATTTAGCTTGTAATCTATTTATGATTGATATGTAGACATGAATAAGACGTCTTTTGTGGTGTTGTTTTAGGCGAAATCTTCACGGGAGAGAGTTTTAATTACCTCAGTAGGCGGTACCCGCATTTTGCATGCTGTTTATAACAACAACAATGTAACTTGATCTGCATTGTAAATTAATATACCAGCATGATTAAGTGGGGACATTGTGATTTGCGAAACACGTGCAGTGACAATTTAAGAGAAAAAACTGAATAAGAGAGATATTATTGAAACCTCTTTTGTTATTTTTTGTTTGAAAGTAAGTTAGGTAAACATAAAAAAAGTTGAAAGTGAGGTGTGTGTTCGTGTAAAATCACCGTACATAACCGATTGTAAAATTATATCTTGAAGTCGGGGCAAAACTGTTCGTATGCCCAGTGAACAGGCGAGCATGAATCGCGTGAAAGTCTTTCAAGGTATTGTGCGAAGAACTACTTTCGTTGCACTCTTCCGGGTCATGGGTCATGCGGACTCAAGGTTGATCGTTCAATGCAGTGACCCATTTGATTTTATGATTGCCTGGTACATTGTGCATGGTTGGAACCGTTGACACTAATTCGTGCGTGCATTATATTACAATTTTCCTTGATGCTAACATAAAAACCAGTTTGTATAAAAGTTTCACGCTGTATTTATTTACTTCAATTTTGTAAAATTACATACGGTATTTTTTTACGACCACAATTTTGGTACACCACACAAGTTGAAAGAAAGTTGATCTATAAGGAAATCGGTTACGGTCACTTTATTTAAAACCCGATAAATATTAATATAATTGAACTGCCTCATTAGTCTAGTGATCTCAAGCTTGACGGCTACGCTGGGTTCCATTCCCAGATCGATTCAAAACTCGAACGAAACGCTTCAAGTCCACTTTTATCTGGGTACTGTGAAGTGTGGAATAAACCTTCCCGACTGGTTCTTCCCCGATGGTTATAATCTGGGTGTATTAAAATCACGAGTGAATTGGTTTCTCCTAGGTAAGCGTGCTCCATCGTAGATCAGAGTATCGCTACGAAACGACGAACTACCGATAAAGCGTAGATCTATAATGAATAAAAAAAAACCTCTTTGCTGGAGTTTTCAAAGTCCCTTACTCAGATCAAACAAAAAGTTAAGATGGAACTTTGCGAACAAAGAAGTGAGGCCGGCTAAAACTACGCCATGTCGTGTACGACACACAATTACACGCACACATGTATTAGTTAACTACGCCTTATCTTGTCAGTCGAGCTTTCGACAGCTCGATAGTTCGACTGACAAGATAAGGCGTAGTTTCGGTATACGTATGTGCGTGCAATTGTGTGTGTTGTAGACGGCATGGCGTAGTTTTAGCCGGCCTCACTTCTTTGCTCGCAAAGTTCCATCTTTACTTTTTATTTGATCTGAGGTCCACTTATTATTAAAGCAATGTCAAGGTTACTACTACTGTCCCGTTAGGGTCGATATTACAACTTTCCGTTTAGTTACCTAGCCTACTTACAGTAATATATCACAACTGTTAACTTCTGAAGTGATTGAAAAATACACTTGAATTAAGAGTCTCCTCCTTTTTTGAAGTCGGTTAAAACGACAGCCAACTACCTGTTATATGTTATGCTAAAGCTATAAAATATGCAAGTTGGGTTGTTGAATTCGCTTAGGTACACGGTAAAATCGTAGGTAATAACTGTAATTATCTTATAATAAAAACTAGCTTTCCGCCCACGGCTTCGCCCGCGTGGTTTATTGGCTTTTCTATACTAAAATATGTATGTATTATACATATAAACCTTCCTCTTGAATCACTCTATCTATTAAAAAAAAACCGCATCAAAATCCGTTGCGTAGTTTCAAAGATTTAAGCATACAAAGGGACATAGGGACAGAGAAAGCGACTTTGTTTTATACTATGTAGTGATAGTGAAGTAAAACAGCCTTTAAACCATAATAAAATAATGCTATCTCCAAAACAGTTTCGGAAGTCGGTGCCTTTAATTGATATTATTTAATTTCTTTACAGCATCCATACATTACATTTCAGTCAATTATTAGTTGATCAAGCTCGTCGTATCCTTCGATCTTGCAATATTTATGCAAGAATTAAAATTTGAAGGAATCTGTAAGGCGTTCCAAGCATCGAAGTTTGGGTATTTTTTAATTTAAATAGCGTCGCAAATCATCCTAGGTAACAGGAAAACGTCTGTAGTGGTACCTGATATGTAGTAAATAAGTTTAAATCCTATCTTTAGTAAGCAAATCTACTAACAGATTTGCTATCTGACCGATCCCGTTACATCCTGGACTGATTCTCTTTAACCACTGCCTCCATTATAAATGTTAACAGCTTACATATAATTATGTAGTTTATTCTAGCATATTACTTGCCAACGTATCTATTTACCGGGTCCAATAATTGACTCAGTGAAGGATTTTACACAATAAACTTCCACACATACATGTTTCCCTAGTAACATTGATAACTATTCACTAGCGCAACACTATCGGAGATGAAAGTGAACGCTTTATGTTTCTGTAATCCTAGTACAATAGTTAAGTTAAACTGTATACGGGTCGGTGAAAATGTAATTAACATACAACAATAGTTTAATGTTAAGTGCACAATTAACTTTAATAAGATGTTGAGAAAGTCGTTGAATTATTGAATCGAACGCTATCCGCCTGGGCAACATACGAAGGATCATTTGAACTGCTTACTCTTTCTTGCTTGATCTGCCGTGATGGAGAAGCGCAAACAAAGTGTTACCATAAATATACATATTTGGTCTCTAATATTTCCAAGCGTAATTACTTCATTCATTATCTTATAAAATTAACATACCACCACGCCTGTATTCCTTGGGGAACGCGAGCGACCCTGGTGAAAAAATGTGAAAAAATCTCAACACTGCTGGATCTGGGTGAAAACTTTTTTAGAAACTAGAATATGATATTTAGGTATCTATAGCAATGGCATTTGTATATAGTTTAAAAGAGGTAGCGACGAAAGATGTTGGTTTCAAACGTGAAGATTTGAATCATCGTCAATTATAAAATACTGAGACTGCGGTTGATCGACCTATTGTTCTGAAGGGTGCATTGACAGATAAGTGCGACAGCTGGTATGTCACGCGACTCCATTTTAATAAATGTCATTTACTAGGTCGAAAGTGCAATAAAAGTATAGTTCCTCTCATGGCAACGTTTAAGGATTAAGAACTTTATTTTTTTGACTGACTCGTTAGTCTACTGGTCCTAAGCGCGATTGCTACGCTGGAGGTCCTGGGTTTCGATCCCCAGGTCGAGCAGTGTAATTGGGTTTGTGCCCGGTTATTATAACATGAGTCTAAACATTAAGGTAACAGGACGAGACAGTTCATGCCAAAATTATAAAAAGGAAAAAGTTTAATATGTTTTACAATTTGTAATCTTCTAAAATATGCTTCTTTTTAAAAGTCAACATAATTGATTACATTCATGTTGTTTACAACATGTTTTTAAATAGCTATGTTCATAATAAAATCAGTAATTTATTACCATAATTAAAGTTATTTTAATTTATTATTAGTGAATAAATTGATGACTACGTCGTGGGATTCGTGGGGGGGCCAAGAATAAATAAATAAAAATAAATTAGGATAATAAAGTTCTGACAGACAAAATAATGAATACTGGATTATCGGCGTTTCAAAGGTATTTCTCGATAAACGGTTTAAGCTCAGATTAAATGCATGCCCGACCGAGTGACATACTGGCGAGCGGTAGGGCTGTCAACAGATTTTGCAAGCAAAGTTTTGTATTATTTATAAAATATTACGTTGTCATTTATTATTTTAATTGTGTATTCCGATAGATGTTCGAAGACCGGTTAAAAATAATAATAAAATGTTATTTTCGGTGTAATAAACAAGAACAGACAATCTAAATTATACATTTTAGTATAAACGGCATTCTTAATTGTTATTGCATATAGTTCGCTTAAGATGATGACGTTTATTTCACTTGAGAAATGATTGATTCCCCACACAAACTTCCACCCCCGTTTTCATCCTCTTAAGGGATGATTCCCTTGATAAGAACCTATACTTTGTCCTTCTCAGGGTCTCAAACTATGTCAGTAACAAATTTCATATAAATTGGTTCAGCGGTGTACCTAAGCGTGAAAAGTTAACAGACAGAAAGAGTTACTTTCGCAATTATAATAATAAATTAAATAGTCTGGGTGAAACAGAAACTGCGACAGAATGCCAAGACTTTTTGGTGACCATTAATATTTTAAACCATTTAAACTGTTCATCATTTGTAATTTATTTTTTGTAACGCAACAGCAGACAACCCTAGCATCGTTGACATCGAGATTAATACTGGCATTCCGAGCGGTACATGCGGTTCTGTGGATAATACGCGTTGTGTTGCGGTTGTTGATACACGCGGAAACTGTAGGGTCGTGTCTAGCTTTTATTGAGCTAGAAGCAAGCTTGACTATTAAGCTATACTTGAGCTAAATACGAAAGTTAGGCTAGAGCTAGTTAGGCTAGAGCTAGCTAAGCTAAAGGTTAAGGCGCAAAAACATGAAGAATTGCGTAAATTGTTTTGATCATCATCATCATCAACCCATTACATTGTCCCACTGCTGGGCACGGGTCTGCTCTCAGAACGAGAGGGATTAGGCTATAGTCCACCACGCTAGCCTACTGCGGGTTGGCAGACTTCACATGCCGTCAAGAAAATCTCTCAGGCATGCAGGTTTCCTCACGATGTTTTCCTTCACCGTTTTAAGCGCGTGATAATTAATTTTAATAAGCACATGACTTCGAAAAGACAGAGGTGCGTGCCCTGGATTCGAATCGAGACCTTTGACTTGGCAGTCCAATGGTCATATCACAAAACTATCATTGCTAAATTGCTGCACTAAATTGTTTTGGTATATGTACCTAAATAGATCTTATAAAGACACTTTTGCTAGTAATTTCTTTAGGTACTATTTGATGGCGCCAACCGTTAACAAACTCGGACACGAAACATCGAAACAAACCCAGAGAATCATAATGTTTATATTATAGGGACACCTTTCGGAAGAAACATACCATCACACCTGTATTCCCCGAAAGATTTTGCATAAGTGTACTTAACATCCACAGTTTGCCGGTATATTTACGTCCTATTTAATAGGTGGCGAGCCTATTGCCATTTACCGGGCACAAATCCAGACTCTGAGCTGCAACTGAGAATTTCATAGAAAAAACAAATAACAGTGCTCGACCTTGGGATCGTAGCCTAGGACCTGCAGCGTAGGAGTAGCGCTTAGGTTACCTTAGACTTAGTTTTTCTTAAAAGCTTACTAACAATGTGGGTCACACGTTACTAGTATTCTTATTAACCCCTCATACTAAGCTTGTTAACCCCCCTACTAAATGCTTTAATTACGAGTGGGTTCATGTCGATACTGCAATGGGTAGGTCCGAAGCAGCAACCACATAATCGCAAGTCCGAGGCCCTTAGCCATAGTATTTAAAACAAAACACAAACGCAAATAATTGTTTATGTACCGCTAAGTAAAATAGGGAAAGTCCAAGAATACATTGAGTGGATAGCCATATAGCAAAACATGGTAAGCGGCATTTATTACAAGGTCGCAGTCGTGAGCGGTGCGAGCGAAGGGCCGCCGAAGTACTAGATAGAAAGTTTGCATACGTTTGGAAATTCGAAAGACTTGCTGCATATTATTGATTCATGGAATAGTTATTGACTAGAACCTGCACTTAGCTATTTTTATTTTATTTTATTAACAACACAGAGATAAGAGTATTCGACGACAAGCCCTCCAGAATTAGAAAAAAATATTGTTGCAATAGTTTATAACTTAATTATTTTTGTTTGGCAATACCTTTATTGCACTTCATAATGTTGTTAGATGTTTTGATATCACTAAAGTACGGCACGGCAATTTCGAAGAGAGGAGAATGCTATGAAAATTATTTTGTCTCTGCGGAACTAGACTAGAATTTGACCACTGTAAAAAACAATATCATGCCGTTCACAGTGACTAATCGCCAAAATGAGAAATTGTAAATGTGAAAAATTTGTGGCTTCTAGGTTATGTTTTATTCTAAGTGTTAATACCTACCTTATTTTCTGAAATTAATGTGATTTTTCTTTTATTTCAGAATCTTCACACGATGGACGACTGACTGCACAGTACAGTGTTATTTAATCTTTAGTTATTTTTTAAAAGACTGACTAGTGTTAAACTGTGTTTAAGTGATCGTTAATATAAAATGGAGGCCAAAACACATATACTTGCGACGGCTGCGCTAATAATTATTGGTAAGTGATAGTACATAGTTGTTTTTTTTTTTCTGACAACAATTTTCTCTTCAATCAATCAGCACAAAGCTACAGAGATAAATTAGATAATAATGTCTCTCTTTTAATGTTATCCGGCTGTCTTGTCATTATCGTCAAATATGTACGATCAATGTATGGGTTGTTTTTGGAAGAGTCAACTTTCTAGTAAAAAGCAAACGTCTTTCCTTGTCCTATAACCAACCATAGGGCAGCAGAAGGGATTAGGTACGGGAAATCGTGGGCATTAATCGCATCCTGATCCTAACCGTAAACGTAACTTGATCTTGCTTGTCCCTGATCAGGCAAAACTTCCAATACTGGGCTAAAATTGCACTTTGCTTCACCTGGGAACCAACCACAACAAGATATTATCTTTATAAGCTTGTATTATGTTTAAATAATGTAAATATCTTGCAAAATGTGTCCACTCATGTGGTTAAAGCAACCATTTTTTTTTAACCGCAGGCCGTATGCTTCGTTTGTTAAGTATTTTTATAACAAGCGTTTACAAAAAGACTCCCCTATTATTGATGTTTTATGTCAGTTTACTGACTTACAATTGACAAGTCAGCAGTTCACTTTCACACTTATTATAAGAATGCATAAGGTTGAAAATTTGTCAAACGCCAACGTACTTCACTCTGCCTACCATTACTTGCTAAAAATCCCGACGTACGTAAAATAATATAATATGGTGCCTGTATTACTTGTAAAAGCAAACAGAGGGTGTTTTCGAATGTACCTTTACTTCATTTAGAAAATCGTAGTGTACTCTCACTAGACAGGTGGCCTGTTATTATTCACTGGATCAGGCGAGCCTGAGAATCGATTAGTTTAAAACTAAACTCAGAAAAACTTAAGCAACCCATTAAGTTTAATGGTTAAAGTTAAACTAAGTTTAAGTATGATGCTAAGCTATGATTGTTTATTGGTCTAAGCTACCCGAATAAAAACGTGACAAAAAATACAAGGAAAGCTTTAAGATCTTTTTAATCACGGCTTAAAGAGCGCATTAAATAATTGATTATAACTGGTTTTATTGCAGCAACACTGTATTATACTCGTACTTGTATTTGGAACACGCTTTAAAAGTAGTAAGTATTGTTTTTTAAGTCCATGAAATTATCATTGTGTAGCTTTGATTACATGGACTTAAGGTTCAAATTTAAATGATTTATAAGATAAATATGAACATCGATGCTTTAAGCGTAGCTATCAAAACGGATACACTGATTAATATTTTATAAAGATATGTACTTTTAAATATACATATTTTTATTATGATGGACAGTTTCATTGCTTTTGATAGACATCAAAATTAATTTAACAGATAGTAGTTAGGTTATCTTAATATTTGAGGTGCCAAAACGTTGCTTTTTTGTTAGTTATTGCTTAGTGGTAGAATATTTGACAATGCGGTGCTACACGTCAAACTTCATGAATCCAGTTTACGCTGGCCTCTTATTGTACGGAAATCCTATACAATGCGAGATCAGCTTAAACTGGAAATTTATAGGTTGACCTGTAGCCGTTTGTACCAATATCTAGGATCTTAGCGGCAATTCTATTACCTCCATAGCTAACGCTATTTAATAAAGTAAAAAATAATAATCTTTTTACCTATTTTTTTTTAATGGAGTCTTTGTAAGATAGGTACATATTTGGGTACATAATTTCTAGAAAAATATTGGAAAGTGATAAAAAAGTCTTACTACATATCGCCAGACCCAGACCATAAGTAGAGGCGTGGGAGCACCGGGGGCCTAATTCCTCCCTCAGTCCCCTTCCTTCTCCTCTCTTGGCAACGCATCTGCAACGCATTGCAGATGTCCATGGGCGGAGACGACTATTTACAATCAAGTAGCTTGCCTGCTCGTTTGCCGAGTTATATCCGTAAAAAAAAAATTATGCCATTCATACATCTTGATATAAAATCGGATACACCAATTATCTTACATTATAAGGCTGCCATGACACTTTTCAAATATAACAGCTCTTAATTAAGCAGTAATTGGTTCTTGGAAACAGTATTTTCGGGCTCACGTTGACTTTAATCGTTTATTCGTATATTTTTAATTGCATGAAAAAAGTTAAGGAAGAAATTTTTGCGTGGTCTTATTTTGTCGTATTTAAAGAATATCCAGTTTGCGGTACGAAGCTTAAACTCTTTTATTTGGACTTTTAAGCTACGTGAAAATGTAAAAACATAGCTAAGAACACTCCCGACTAATTCACCTTTCAAGCAAAAAAACAAGATCAAAAACGGTTCATCCGTTCGGGAGCCACATGACATCTACGATGCCACAGACAGACACATACACACACACACAGACACGTCAAACTTATAACACCCCGTCGTTTTTGCGTCGGGGGTTAAAAACAATTAAAGAGTTACATAAAAATTTGTAATACATAAAAGTAGCTCGACTACCTCATTAGTCTAGTGGTCCTAAGCGCGACTGTTGCGCTAGAGGGTTCGATCCCCAGGTCGAGCAAAGTGTTATTGGGTTTTTCTATGAAATTCTCAGTAGCAGCTCGGAGTTTGGATTTGTGCCCGGTTAGTGGCAATAGGCTCGCCCCCTATTACATGGGATTTAAACATGCCGGCGAAACATGGGTTAAGAGGATAGTATCCGCTTCGCGCCCCATACAAACGCAGTTTGGCCCTTGCTTGAATTTTAAACAATGAAAGTCATTGAAATTTTGCAGTAACAATCTTATCATTAATACACGTGTTTCTGTAATATAAAATTTCATTTCAATATACGGTTAAAAAGTTACACGAGCTCAAAGATTGGCAATTTTCGTTGAAAAACGGCCCAACTTTATGCTAGTATTTCTCGACAATGTATCAATACAGAAACATTCTGATTCGAAGGAAACCCAGATAATATAGTGAATATTTTTTTACAAGATTTTTTTTTTACATATTAGCAATATTATATGAGTAATCTCCAAAATTCGGAACATACGAAATACGCGTGAAAACGTTGTTGTTTCTCCTCTCGGGCACGCGTTCGCATCGCGAGGGATAGAGACAGCGACAACTGTGCAACATTGTTGCGTTCGCGAGGGACACTCCTCTTAAGTACACCTCTGCCTAATCCTTCGGGGAACACAGGCGTGATGGTATGTTAAAAGTAACTTAGAAGTTCCGCACTATAACTATATCATTAATTACGACTTTATTTTTAGGACCCATCGATTTATGTTTATGTCAGTCAAAACTGGATTTGTATAGCTTGATAAATATGTAGCCGTGTGTACTACATACATACATTCATATACATATTGTCATGCCTGTCTCCCATGGGGTAGGCAGAGACTATAGATTTCCACTTGCTACGTTCTTTTGGTTGCGGTACGTTCGCCGGGGTCTTCCCCTTCCAACTCGTCCATCCATACTCACCATATATACTTGTTTCGTCAATCTCCGTTCATCCATTCTCTCTACATGACCAAACCATCTTAACATACCTTTCTCAATCCTTGTTACTACATCTTCTTTTACTCCACAACGCTCCCTTATCACACTGTTTCTCACTCTATCTTTTAGCGTCATTGACGTAATAGCTGAATAATCAACTTCTGCGCCATGGATCGCGGGTTTGAACCCAGTACGGAACAATCGCCCACAGGCAAGCACAGCTTAAGCAGGTGGTTTGTTAGAAACTTTGTTCGTTTATTTGTTAGGATGCTCTCTCTCGCGTTCCGTCAACTCCTTCTTAAGAAAACTTCTTAAAGGAACTTCTAGCCGCCGATTCCCCTAGAGATTCCCCGAGGGCCCCTTGGCGCTCGGTGCATCTACTACGGATCGGAACAGAGAGACGATGCTCTCTCTCAAGTTCCGAATACTTTTTCAGGCAGCTTCTAGTTGCTCAGTTGAAGGCGGTAGGTATTTTGGAAATTTCAGTAGACCGCTTTATTTCCACTAAAATTGCACTCTTAATTTTCATAACATGTCATAAAATCCTGAGATAGACATCTATAAGCTTAAATACCTCGACTTCTAAAAATTCACCGAATCTGAAGATAAACTCAAGAGCCCATATCTCAAGTGAAAGCTTAAATTTGTGTATTAAAACATGTGCAAAAATAAAGCTTAATTTAAAATACTGAAACAACATTCACACGCCCTGATTCCTGATTTAAGATTGCTATCGATCATCGCTATCTTATAAATGCCCTCAAAATATCAACCCACACTTCAAAATATGCGTTTCAACATGTCGGCAAAAAACCAAAGTGAATTTAAACATAATTAAATTTGTTGCGCTCTTGATAATGGCGCTTATGTCCAACTTTTGATGAGACACGATATAAATGCATACAGAAGTGCAAGTCGACGATAGAATATGTTATGACATAATATGATTGAAAGGAGAATGTTTGAAATTGCACTGATCGCTTGAACTTTAAGAATTCTTAACACAGATGTCGCACAAGATTTCTTCACTGGATCTTCGGCAGAATTCAAACTAAATGTTCCTCCTTTATGTCTCTAGCTAGAATCTACACCTCATTGTTGCATTAAGAACCTTTAAAAATAATTATGTGATTAAATAAATTAATATTGCTGTGTTACTAAATCAAATTCAGCAGGATGACAGCGAAACTAACTCACCAGGAGAGCATGAATTGGATTTAGATTTAATGGAATCTTTTATGGGGCATACAGATGGTGAGACTCATGTTCATTTTATCATTTCAATAGCCTTGCGAATCATTCTAGGCAGGGATCGGGCTTTGGCAATTGTGGTTTTTGAAAATTATAGCTTAGCTATGGCTACATTCATGTCAATCCAGTATTTATACTCGTTGACATTCTAAAGTAAACCTTCTGCCTTCCATTTTACTTTATGGTAGATAATGGCGCTAATGTTATTCAGCGTTAGATCAATGATCTATAGATCGTGATCGATGACGCGTGCGCGAGCCGTCAATAACCGTTAATACGACACTTGTTTTGATTTATTATTCTATGCCTTTTTTGTTCTTAATGACGTCGGATCATTTTTGTGGCGTTTCGAAAATGTTTTCCGGTTTTTTCTTTATTGCTGGCAATTTATCAGTTTTAGCACGGTTTTCGGAAAATAATGCTTCTAGTCTTAAATAACAGTTTTATTGTATCTGTTATTTATTTGAAGTTTATGGTAGATCTTTTTTTTTCATGTTGTGGTTGTAAGCTTGGCTCTTGGGCGTGAGGTCATGTGTTTGATTCTCAATTTGAGCAGTGTTATTAAGATTTTTTTCATAAAATTTCTACTTGAAGCTCTTGGTCGATTTCAAATTCTATAAAACTTTGACCAATTAGAGAATTCAACCAGGGAATCTTAATTCAATCCGTGATCAATGAAGACTAGCGACTCCTGGGCCCAATGGTGTACAAAAATATTTGCTTCAAACATTCCTTCGCCGTATATTTTTTTAGGATAAACCTTAATCGTTCTTTCATTGGTGCTTTCACAGTAAACTGCAAAGTTCAAACCAGATATCTTTTTTTTTATCTCTGGGTCTCAGTTCCCAGGCTGTATAGCGGTAATAAATACTAAAATTCAAGTTTTCGTCTAAGCGACGACGTTAAGAATATTCATAAATGCTATTGCATTTTTTTGGTTATGTTTAATGACAAAAAAAATATAAAAGAGGATTTAAGGTTGAACACTTCGTCTTTCTTTTGTTTTGTTGTAGTCTTTTTAAGCATACCATCACGCCTGTATTCCGAAGGGTTAGGCAGGGGTGTACTTAATGTACACCCTCAGTTTGGTATGTTTCCGTTCACCGGGCGTATATCCAAACTCCGAGCTGCTACGGATAATTTCAAAGGAAACCCCAAACACAGTTTGCTCGACCTGGAAATCAAATTCAAGGCCTCCAGCTTAACGTAAATCCTGGGTTTGATTCTAGATCGAGCAGTGTTATTGGTTTCTTTTTATGAAATTCTCAGTAGCATTTCAATGTTTGAATTTATGCCCGGTTAATGGCAATAGGCTCGTCCCCTATGACATGGGACCGAAACATACCGGCGAAGTGTGGATGTACAATTATTACAACTCTGCCTAACCCTTCGGGGAATACAGGCGTGATGGTATGTTACGTTATGTTAAAGAGTATATAAATAAATAATAATAATATTATTATTTATTTATATACTATACTCAGGTTAGGTTATACTATACTTTTAGGTAGGTTAGTTAGTAAAGATTACATAGAAGTAAATTTTCAATTTCAAAATCGTACGTCTGCACATAAATGCACGTTTTCCCGCTAAAAGACGAGTGTTAACTTGCTCACATGCTCACACGTACCACTCTGTTACACTGAACTTGTTTTTTTTTGCGCGGCAAATAAAACGTAGCGGTAAATCCATATACAGGTTGGTTAAATTGTGATTTTGTTTTTAATCGCGAGTAATATTTTTTTGGGTATGTCTTGCATTTCTTTTATATTATTCTTTGTCAATGATTTAATATATTATAAGATAAATTTTAAGGTCCAAATTTTGCAGTTAAACGATGGATAGTGTAGTTTATTTATTTTTCGTTAGTCTATTTGAAAAGAAAATACATTTTTTTACTTTCAGTAATAAATAAGATAATTTTACAGTAGTGTTTTCAGCTCAATGTAATCTAAAAAAAACTTATCGTATAGAGAAAAATAAGTAGGTTAATTTATAAGTATTTGGGAAATATTTAAAACCTTATTCTTAAATGCAGTATTTGTTTTCAGTATTAGCTGTTTAAAGTAGCATCTATGTATGTTCACAAATTTGAATTCAATAATTAATTGTGAAGACACAGGTATTCACCATTAATTCACTTTATTTTATAAAAAAATAAATTTGATATCAAATAAGAATGACAGAAACAGGAATAAATAACATTTATTTGGACAGACAAAATTAATGTCTTTACAAGCATTTAAGAAAACATTAATACGTCCTGGTATTGGTCGTTGAAAAATAAATTAATTTTACTCAGGCGCATAATCGCTAACAAGTATCATAATAAATCTGCTTACAACCAGCTCTAATGTCAATTTTATGCATTGATATTTATATTTAATTGGAGCGATATTAATCATATTATCGAATATAGTATCCATTAATACATAAAACATTAACACACGGATGCTTGAAATTAAATACCGGAAGTTTCTTATGATTCATTTAGATGTTGTAAATAATGATTAACAATGTGAAATCGATCTGGTTTTTAATGAATATTAGCAATTCATCATCTAATGGGTGATATTTCTTCGATTTGTTACATTTTCTGTATAAACTGATCTCTTAAGGGAAAGAAAAACTGAGCCTACATATGAGAGTTGGTGTGCACACTTGTCCTGTGTACACAACGCCTATTAACGTCAGACTCATATGTAATTTCTTTAGGTGCTGTAGTGTACAAGAAACACTCTAGTCTTACGCGTGAAATGGCGCATGATATACTCTGCACCCTCCCACCCCTATTTGGATTGACAGAAGTCATATCAAATGCGTCCCCCACTAAGTTAGGATACGTTGCGTGGTACGCGCGTAACATGACAAGGTTTGATTCAACTGTTTTCATCCAAATTCAAGAGTCTAGATGTCAAAATGCGTGGCATACATGGGCTCAGTATGTCCTTACCTTTATTGTACGGAGAGGGTATGCAATTCCAGGTCTACTTATACTAAATATATAGCCAAGTGTACAAAGGCATTTCACAGTGTTTGGTTGCCATGTTTTTGCCATTTTTAATTTTTCCTGCGTTATTTATCATCTTCTTCAAGTTTCTCACAGGATAAGCTTTAGATATAAACTAAATTAAAAGTTAGGACATCTAATACCTTAATTACTTACTTAATATTCCTCCATTATGTTTAAATGTTTAAGTATCCGGTACTGAATACTTATATCATTATTTTTTTCTCCTAATTTCCGTTAAAGATATTTGTCAACGAGCAATTACAGTCGATTTAGATTTGTTAACTTCTTGAATCATCAATAGCAAGTTCAATATTCTTTATAAAGATTAAGTACTTCCTTTATATAACAGTACATCGTCCGTTCCGAAGCAATGTCTTGATAGGTATTTCTTATTAATTAAAAATAAGTGCATAACCAGCCTTATCACACTGCTACTTATTTTAAATTTCGCAATAAAACTGATAGCCATCAGCAGAAAAACGCCAAAATTATTAGACTGCGCAATTTGTGGCATTTAATAAAAACATACTTAGAAATAAAGTTTATTTCAATTCGTTTAATGAACTTTAAATTAAAAAGGTATTATATATTGTATGTGTGTAGATGATATAAATTTAAATATATTTATTTATTTATTCCACACACTATCTGGCAATAGACTCACCCCTATTACATGGGACCTAAACATACCAGCGAACTGTGGGTGTACATTAAGTACCCCTCTGTCTAACCCTCCGGGGAATACAGGCGTGATGGTATGTATGTTAAATATAAGGAAATATTTAAGAAAACGGACAAAACAGTTGTACTAGGTTGTTACAAACATACAATTTTAATAATAACATAGTCCAGTTTCTTCCAGTATATAAAAAAAGAATTAGAAAAATATTGAGGTATATTTAAACACGGGCTTTTTAATAAACTGAAAACAACACACCTTGATTTGACAAACGAATTAATTTATCAGTTATCCCTAAACTCAAAGTTTGAGTCTCTAAAAAAGATTTACTAAACTCAGAAAATTGCTAACGCTTATGGGGCCGCTGATTTGACGTGACATAGAAGTTCACACCCATCAATATTGTCCGTGTACAAAAGTATGCTTACTATTTAGGTATAATATATTCTATGTCTAAATCTAAGTGACATAACAAATTGTACTAAAAAAATCTTAATACTCAATGAAGAAAAAACATCAACCTGTATGTTAAACTGCGTACGCGCCTAACATCAGTAAACGCCAACCCACTAAGCACGAGTTACAACTAAATCTATGACTGACATGTGAAAGTAATACTCTAATTATAGTTATTAACAGAACTTATTATATTTGTCATCATTTCACTATTTTAATTAAGGGCAACTGAATGTGAGAGTGTGGACGGGCTCGTGTTTAAGAGCTGCTACACACTTGTGACTAGTCGGCACATTCGTTCGACAGTATTTTCTGTACAAAAAAAATCTATTCAAAGTAATTAGTCTCATCTGTTTATCATAGAATAGTAACGTTGCACGCCAAAGGAGTTGCAGATGCGTTGCCGAGCCTATTTAAGGAAAAGGGAGGGGAAGGAGAAAAAGTGAAGGAAGGGGACAGAGTGAGGAATTGGGCCTCCAGCGCTCCACACTCACCGCACAAAACGCAACAGTACGCATACTGCTACTTAACGTCGATATTCTGTGAGAGGGGTAGTATTTCCCGGTCGTGCCAACCGATTCATGCTGGCATGTAGACATGCCAACGAGAAACTATTATTCTATGATAAACAGTTAAGATTTATCTATATATGATATATGTTCGCATTTCTAATATCAGTAAAGACTACCATTACCCGCGCTTCCACTTGTACCTCAATTAACTTTTTGAGACAAATAGTAAAGTACCGATATCCTTCTTCGGGATGCAATGTATCACCTTGCCACATCTTATCGAATAAAATTTTAGTTTAGCTGCGAAATATAACAGACAAACCGACAGAGTTAATTTCGCATTTAATTATTAGAATGTATAAAGTATAAATTGAGATGTCACTACTAAGCTAATAAATTAACTTTTTAAACGCATCTGTGATTTATGCCTCGGAAGTTGTTAGGTGTGAGAAGCGGGTTATTAAACACGTTGTAGGCGTTGATTTAACCCGTTACTGCTCACGTACGCTGTCTGACCTTTGGTCCCCACTAGTTAACGCGACGCTTTTAGAAAAGCCGACGAGAGAAGGTTGAAATCGCACGACAATATTTTTTATAGCGTGGTTTCTTACCTAATATGAAATAGAAATATATTTAACATAACATACCACCACGCCTGTATTCCCCGAAGGGTTAGGCAGAGGTGTATTAATGTACACCTACATTTCGCCGGTATGTTTAGGTCCCATGTAATAGGGGGCGAGCCTATTGCCATTAACCAGGCACAAATCCAGACTCCGAGCTGCTACTGGGAATTTCATAGAAAACCCCAATTACACTTTGCTCGACCTGGGGATCGAACCCAGGACCTCAAGCGTAGCAGTCGCGCTTAGGACCACTAGACTAATGAGGCAGTCTATTTATTTTGCCAGAAATATAGTTACAAGTTCTTATCATCATCATATCAGCTTATTGCCGTCCATTGCTGAACGTAGGCCCTTCCCAAAAGAGCGCCAACCATCTCGGTCTTATATTATATAGGAGTAATGGTTCTACATGCTCCGCCTTATCTCGAGCCAGCAAAAATTAAGTTTGTATAACAATTATAGTCATATGAAACAAAAAAGTAAGTTCAAGCTAGGAATATTTTCGAAATGAATGGGCTAATTCCTCCCTCAAACCACTTCCTTCTCCTTTTCTCTTTCCTTTTTCCTTAAATAGGCTCGGCAACCGTGTATGACAACCGTGCCATACGAACGCCTATGACAATAGTTAGATGTAATCAGAAACCTGACAGCCAGTCTATTCTGCGAAAATCGGTGTTCACTGTTCGGTGCCCAGAAATTGCTACTTAAACCAGGAAATCTGAAAAATACCCTAAATTTTTCAGGTGGTAGTTTCGTGTAAAATACTGATATTTAGCTGTATCTGATACGACTGGAAGGCGACCCTAATCTAATTCGAAAGGCTAGCAGGATGATGATGATAACTGTGAATTAATATTTCAAATACATATCTTTGAACAAATATCATTACTAAATTATTCTAAGTGCGCACTCTAGAAAATTACTCATTCCATCCCCTAGGGCACGAAACTTAAGTAAACTAGATACATTTCCATCAAAATTAAGTACGGTTCCGTTACAGACGCACGACTTTTTGCGGCGATCTTGTCCTTGTGAAGATATGCGACTTTTTGTCGCTATGTAAATTCCAGATTATGGCATACATGATTCAGATAGGTATCATGTGGTTTTGCTAGTTTAATGTCAAATGAGCTTAGTCCTACCAACCTGGGTTTTTGTCAAGCTTTAGATTTTTGTAAAGAACATTAATAGTTTTATCATGATTTGAATTTTATGGGTTTGATGATAATATTGAGCTATGAGCGGCGTCCTTAAGCTTTTTATTGTAACATCGGTTTTTCTATAGGTATCTAATTTCTGTTCAAAATAAAGACCTTTTCCGAAGTTGTGCGATTTCTGTCTTGATCCTTTTGTTTGTCATGGTTCTGTGATACATGCTATCGTTTTTTATCAATGAGCTTCCTCGCCAGCCCCTCTCGTCGAAGCTTTTTGTTATTTCTAAAGCACTGGTACCCCTTCCTTTTGATTTTCGTAAGAGTATGATTTATTTTTCTAAAAAAAATACAGACTCTTGATGAAACACACGAGCGTAATTTTAGATATTTCTAAAGATAAATAACGCTTTCGGCATTTTTTAAAGAAATCTCTGAGATATTACGCCTAAACAAACTCGGAAAGATTATGGATTATTTTATTTTATTCTTTATATTTTATGTCTCAATTATTATTAGCCTTCCGAAAAGTTAACTTTAAACTACATAATATGTAATTAATTATTCAATCAGGTCAACAATTCGACCTGCTCATAAATATTTGAAAGGAAATAAATACCTTTAAATAAAAGCCGTTGATAATTTATATAGATTTATTCATTTTTTGACTAATGTGCAGTAGTAATTTATTCATAACCAATAAATTTCTATGAATCCTAAAATATTCAATGTTAATTGGCGCGTAACTTTATATATAATTAATTACAAATAATATTGATCTGAAGTTATAGTTTTATCAAGAACCGGTTTTTATGAATAAAATTATTTATTCATTCAGTGAAATTGAGTTTGATTCCCAGAAGAATAAAATATTAGATTTTGCTGCTGGGAAAAGACGAGATAGGTATTTAAAAGATAGCCAGAGAGCTTTTTTTCCTTAACGGATTAATTAACTCAATTAAAATCTTAATTAATCATCCAATTCATTAAACTGCCAAACTAAAAACTTAAAAAGGTACTCGTAGATAAAATATTCAGTCACAACTAGTACCAGGAATACATAAGATTAAAAAGGTTGCTAAGAAAATTCACGCGTCCTTTTCTCCTTACTTTCGAAGCGTTTACCATGAGGCCGCACGATTTAAATGTATCGCGGGCTCCAATCGATTAAGGAAAACATTGGAGAGATAGAAAATGATAATGAATTCTGATCGTGTCGCTGCAATCGCCTGTTGCAACGTTGAGAGCGAACAATTGCACCCATAAGTATGGGTTATCTTTAGATTCATGATGTTTTTGAATAAAGACTAGCTTTGTACACGAATTATTGTAATGCATCCTTATCAACATCAATAGCCTATAATATTCGACTGTTTGGATGTATGCTTCTTTTAACGAATGTCTAAAAGCCTGATCGTCGGTTAAAATCAGGATCTTACTATTTTTGAATGTAACGTTTCGTAAATTTAAATAATTTCGCTTTTATCTATGTCCATTAAATAGATTAGTGTTATGTTTTTATGAAAAATCCAACTTGGGTGGTTAGGGGGTTTAAAAAGAAGGTTGTAAAACTTGAGATTAAAAATCTAGTTTGGCGCAATAATGCCTAAAAAAACAAACAATAATTCGGCTTCATCTTATTGTATTATCGAAAGCTAAACACACCAATACCAGGACCTCATAAATCGCACACGCACTTTAATTAATATCCGTCTAATAACAACATAATAAATCATTTAAAACGCCCATCGATCAAGAGCAAGTAAACGCGGATCATTCATTTGCCCTCTATTTGTATTATTTATGTCAGATAAAAGATAACAAATCTAACTCCATTATGTTTATGCTGTCCTGGTAACTTTCTTCGATTTATTACCGTACAGATCCCAGGAGAATTAATGTCACATACATCATTTTGGGCTATTTATCAAAAAACATAGATAGCCTTTTTAGTTACTCTGCACACTAGGTGTAAAAACAAAAAAATAATATAATTATCAATAGTAGTAAATCGTCAATGATCAGATCCTTGGCTAAATTAAGTACTTACTACTCTGTTTTTTTTTTCAACACGACATATTATGTTTGTAAAATAGTGTACAGTCGCCAGCAGGTCAAGGTATACAAAACTGTCAAATTTCTCCAAATGATTTTAAACCTTAAATCGTTGAAGATAAAGTTCAAAATCAACTGAGACAATTTGACATTTTGTGGTAACTTGATTTGCCGGCCACCGTACATATATTTATAGCGTGGATAGATTATAGGAATTAATGTTTAAATATACGGTGGAAAGAAGCTAATTAAAAATACCTAAACGCAGAGGTACTACTGTACTGTACTACTTGCAGTAGTAGAGGCTGTAAGGAAGTTTAGACATTATTTGTATGGGATCTATTTCAAAATTGTCACAGATTGTAAAGCCTTTGAACAGACGCTGAAGAAGAGAGATTTGACACCAAAAGTAGCAAGATGGATGTTTATGCTGGATGAATATGACTATGAGATCGAGCACCGAGCCGGCAGTAGAATGCAACATGCTGATGCTCTTAGCAGGAATCCATTTGTGGCAGCTGTGGTTAGCCTACAAGAAGAGATCCGAAATGCTCAGGAGACAGATGAAATTCAAGTAACATTGAATTTCGCGGTAAAATTGTTTTATATTCCTACATATAGAATGCAATTACGGCGGCATCTATCCAATAAGCCTCTCCAACTTATGAGGTAAGCAATAGAATTAAAAATCTCTTAACTTTATCGCATTTATTGGAAATTAGTCTCTAATTGCATTTGCAAGCATAACTTTAATATTGCATATTACGTGTAATGATCGGCTTGCCATAAATGACAGTTTATACCGTCGTAAATATGAAATGCTTTTTAAATTCTTAGTCGTCTGTGCATAAGTTTTATAGAGCCATAGAATTAACTTTTTCTATAAATTCTGGATTTATCTTTTTGGATAAAAACGAGTGATAAAATTACTCGGTTGCAGGAACAGTCAGTAATTTAATAAAAATTACAAACACCTCCGACAATCGCATTATATCTCGACCGATTTTCATCAAACATAGCTAAGAATTCTCCCGACTAATTTTATTCATCTTATAAACAAAAGAAAACAAAATAAAAATCGGTTTATCCATTTGGGAGCTACGATGCCACAGACAGAGACCCACACACATAACACCCAGTCCTTTTGCGTCGGGGGTTAAAAATATTCCACTAGACACCACTCGACAAATATCTCCGGACATCTCGTTCATCCATTGGACTTCTTTCTCTGGTTAGGTTAGGTTAGCATTATTAAGATATTTTGTTATTCTATAATCTGCGAGGGTTCATGAATAAGTAATAATACCGATCAAATTAATTACACCCTTGTGAGGGATGGGTTAGGATATTATACCTCAATGCCATTCGTCACCACGTAAGTTTTAATAAAAAAAATTATTTTGTATTTTTTTCTTACCTTTCAAATCAAATTGATGTTGGGGTGTTTCGGCTTTACAATAAAAAACTGTTTATTTTGGATATCAAGGATCCATAAAATGTGTTGTTAGTAAAATAATTACAAGGTTGGTACTTAATATAGACTAAATACCTTACATTCATGCACTCATTCTACCGCATGCACTTATCCATCGCTCTAACAATGGATTTAGGGTAAACAAAAATTAATATATAAAAACAAAAGGATTGAGAAAGGTATGTTAAGATGGTTTGGTCATGTAGAGAGAATGGATGAACGGAGATTTACGAAACGGGTATATATGGCGAGTGCGGATGGACGAGTTGGAAGGGGATGAACGTTCCGCAACCAAATTGCGGATGTTCTAAAAAAAGGTTAGGTTCCGAGCACCCTAAACCGACGGTCATGCATGAAGAGATTAATGAATGTAGATGAAGCGAAAGTAGTGTGCCAGGATCGTAGCAAGTGGAAATCTATAGTTTCTGCCTACCCCCATGGGAGACAGGCGTAACAATATGTATGTAGGTATGTAAAAATTAATATTGTATATGCGATACAGGTATTACCTAATGTAGGAACCATGGCAAATACTTGAACCTAAATCAATGTAGAAACACTTAATTTGTGATCAACCGTTTGATTTGTATGTTTTAAAATAAACCTTTGTTATGTTTTTTATAATGATTCGAATGCGTGCGCATTGTCCTTACAACTAACTACAGAGACGCACAGAGAGAGAGAGAGAGAGTTACCACAAAATGTCAAATTTTCTCAATTGATTTTGAACTTAATCATCCACATTTTAAGGTTTAAAATCATTTGGAGAAATTTGACAGTTTTGTATACCTGATGTGCTGGCGACTGTACGTATTCCACCAAATTGTTTTAAAATTTACACTTGAATTTTCAAGTCACTGATATAGCAAACTCGTATAAGGAATGTTATAAGCCTACAAGGTGCTCGTTAAGCATTCCGCAGGAGTTTAAAAAAGTGGCAGAATTAAATAAACTCCGTATATTATTACTATCATGTGGGCATAGGGCCAAGAACGTGTCAATGGACTAGAGTTCGTAAGTAGTACCTTGACTATGATACTTATTACCAAGTTACGATAAGACTCATCATCGTCACATCATCATATCAGTCAAAATGAGGTTCAATCTAACATCATCGCAACATCGTACTTGCTACACACAGATAAATAAAATTGGAGTACCTATCTGTTTGTAATATTAAAATAACCGCCTTATATTAAATGCATATGGATGTATACACGGTACATATACCGTTTTTTTTTTCAATTTTCGTCTGTCTATGTGTCTGTTTGTTCCGGCTAATTTCTGTAACGGTTGCACCGGTTTTGACGGGACTTGCACCGGCAGATAGCTGATGTAATAAGGAGTACCTTCGGCATTGTTATTTTAGAAATTTATATGTTGAATAGAAGAGAAAAGCCGAGAAACTACTCGAGCGAAGCCGCGGGCGGAAAGCTAGTATATACTAATATTCATCATCAACCCATTACATTGTCCCACTGCTGGGCACGGGTCTCCTCTCAGAACGAGAGGGATTAGGCGATAGTCCACCACGCTAGCCTACTGCGGGTTAGCAGACTTCACATGCCGTCAAGAAAATCTCTCAGGCATGTAGGTTTCCTCACGATGTTTTGCTTCACCGTTTAAGCGCGCGATAATTAATTATTAATACGCACATAACTCCGAAAAGACAGAGGTGCGTGCCTTGGATTCGAACTCGAGACCTTTGAATTGGCAGTCCAATGGTCATATCACTAGGCTATCACTGCTTTACTACTATACTATACTAATATAATAAAGAGGTAAAGCTTGTGAGGTTGTAGGAGGTAATCTCTGAACCGATTTAGAAAATTCTTTTATCAATAGAAAGCTACATTATTTGTGAGTGTCACAGGCTATATCACCTAACGAAGTAGGCTAGGGTAGGCTAGTGCTGAATTGAGGCCTCTGCTATAGACTTCTATAAGGACCGGTTATATGCCGCCTGCATCCAAACCATGTTATTGGAAGGAGAGACTTAAGGTCCTTGACTTAAAGTATGGCAAAATTTCTATCCACCAAAAATGTACAAGGCGTGGATAGAAATGTTGCCATACAAATTTTAAAATCTCGCACATCCCATCCACGCTTCGCCTCGCCGGTGTAAACTAGCTTTAAGCTTTCAATATTTTTTGTAGTACCTAAAGCTCCGCATTGGCGCATTTTTGGCAGATAGTTGTTCCAGTGGGGTGTTTGTGAAATGTGTACCTATCTGCAAAAAGCAAATACGATACAGAAAAAGTACTTAAACTAATCGATCAGTTTTAAGCGCCAAAGGCATTTTCCGCAAATTCTTCGCCTTTAACACATTCTAGATACATGGCACTAGAAATTGCAAAATCAACAATAACTTATTCGCAATTGAGTAGGTATTAAACCTTTTGCTTAAATACATTGGCTTAGTAGATAGTAATGTTGTTATTGTAATTTTTGGCGCAATCCTCTGAACAAGTTATGGTTGATGAATAGAATATGTAGACCAACAATTTGCGAAATATCAAAATTTAATTGAACGATGAGCCTAAAAATAGTAACATAAAAGAATAAGTTTAAAAAAACTAAAATTGATTGATTCTTGAGATAGTAATAATTTTCTTATAAATAAAGAAGAATGTTTTCATTGACATTCATGATCCCACGTATTTTACAATATTGAAACGCCTGCAACTAAGTAAGAGGCACTTTTCTGTGAAATGCATACTTAATTAAATTTATGTGTTTTGGGTTTTTTATTTATTCTTTTTCTGTGCCATCGAGATATTGGACATCAACAATGTAAGTAAATCTTTAGAAGTAGTGCAGTGATAGCCTAGTGATATGATCATTGGACTGCCAAGTCAAAGGTCTCGAGTTCGAATCCAAGGCACGCACCTCTGACTTTTCAAAGTTATGTGCGTATTAATAATTAATTATCACGCGCTTAAACCTGCATGCCTGAGAAATTTTCTTGACGGCATGTGAAGTCTGCCAACCCGCAGTAGGCTAGCGTGACGGACTATAGCCTAATCCCTCTCGTATTGAGAGGAGACCCGTGCCCAGCAGTGGGATCATGCAATGGGTTGATGATGAATGTAGTAAGTAAATCTTTACAAGGTAACTCGTTCCTTGTAGTCGGAAAACAGGATATGGTCCCCCTACTTTTAATCGATCATGAACCTTGTAAGTACTCAAACCAAAATCACAGCTGATGAAACCAAATACCAGCATTCCTCAACTTTGATGTCTAACAAGGACAACATGATACGAGACAGAGACGGCAACATGGACTGGATGTACCGTACGCTCCAGATTCTCAAAACGTTTCTCAGTAAAGACAATTTTGTATAAATACCTACCAGGAACGCATAAGCGCGCAGGTACATAAGATTTGATGCGGCGATAAACTAAGAACAGCACGAACTGCTTGCACTTGCTTCTTGAAATACCTACTTAGCTATTACGCTTTTCTAGTGTTATTTTTTCCTAGTAAACACATAAAACAATAAAAGATCTTAAAATAAAAGAACAATAAAATTGTGTACCGACACAATTTTTATGGTACTTATTCACCTCACCAGTATGGTATGTCTTTCGTACTAAGAAAATACTTCTAAACCAAACCTACCAAAGCTATGTTTTAGAATTGTCATAAAAACTCATTGACGCTGAGTTTTCAAACGTGAATTAAAAACTAACTTTTCTGTTATGAAAAAACTGTTAAAATGTCCATTTTAATGCCAATATATGCCACTATCATAATTTTATTATAGCTTTAGCAAAAAAAAGTAAGTTTAAATCATCATTAAAATTACCTACCTGTCTGCGAAAATTGGTCCTTCGGTACAGGAAAGTTTATTGATAGTAAAAGCGAGGTTTTATGTTTATGAGGTTCCAACCTACATCGTTATTCATGGTACAAGGCGATGGTAATTGACACAGTACTTTCGATCTTGTCTCATTGTCATGTGTCGCATTCAAAAACAATTCATTTCACTTTTAAGATGGGTATAATGAATATTCCTATCAGTTCATTGGAAAGACGTTGTCTGTAACTAACCTTCATGAAACGGCTGTCAAAAGTCAGTGTGAATTAAGTTGTATTTTAATTCTGTTGCTCTATTGTAAATCTAAATGCAATTTTCTTTAAACAGACTCTTTGCTCTTGTATGAGGTCCGAGTTCGATTCTCAGGCCGAGCAAAATACATTCTATTAAGGACACCCATGAAAACGGGACTCCTGCTTTAATGGATGAAAGGACTTAATGTGAATATTCTTTTACACTAAAAAAAGGATTAATCCTATCCACTTTAGAGCTATAAGCTGTTTAAAGTTATTTTTTCTATAGAACATAATTATGTGGTCTGACCACCTATTCACTTATAGTGAAAAGTGGTTAAATTGTTAATTAAAAAATACAACAAAACCGTCCCTTACCATTCAACAGACAACGGAAAACTGGTATGAAAATACATTCTCTAAATCAATTTCACATGAGAGAAATGCGTTCAAGTACCTAATAAGCACACGTATAACAAACAAAGGTGCAATGTCGGAGATGCGAGCGCAATTTTAGCGCATGTATGTGAATAAGAGTGACTTTTACAGGATTATTTATTTCATGTATGCATAGTGATTCGATTGTGAGTGTTGAAAGTTATTAGCTCGCTGGTGTCAAGTGTTTTGAAATAAAATAATGTATTTTTGATATTTATTTTTTTACTTTACTGGTGATCTGTCAAACATAGACTTTTTTAACTTAATTGTTTTAAAGTAGACTTACATTCAGTTTTTCTCTTATAATTATTATCACACATATCGCAGAAATCCATCTACACTTAGACTTAGGCGGAACCGTAATATGTAGGCCAAACAAATAAATACTCCATACTCGGATTGAAGCCGCTACAATCCATGATAAGAGTTGATTGCTAGACCACTGCGTCAATCCAGAAAAAACATAAAAACATGCCAAATAATTCGTATTGCAAATATTTAGTATTTGGCGATTTCAGTTTCGCCCAGTTTTAGAAGAACTCAAAAAATGATTAAATATGTACTGCCCTCGCAAGTAGGGGCATACTGCCGCCACATCAACCGTTTCGATGATACGGGCCTCCAGGCTTAAAGGGGCCCGGATGTGTGTAAGCAAAAATTCATTCTTCATTTGCTCTTCAACACAGTCGGGTAAAAGGACCCCAGACAAAATATTAATAATGCGTCCGTCAAGAGCAAGCTACGCCACTTTTCGTGAGACAGCCTTCCTGAAAGCATTTGAGTGAAAAAAAAAGTTTATTCCAACATCAACTGCCACAATACAAGCCAACAACAGCGTTATAAACTCTAACATAAAATAAATACCTATATAATAACGTCATCATGTGCGACTTGGAATAGGTAGCTATCACTATGTAAGTATGAGCAGACTGCAATAATATTATGCAAAACCACACAAGCAGAAGTAAGAATGTGTCTAATGCTCAAACCACAATAACATCCATCAGTAGTGACTATGAATATTCAGAATAAACTAAACTTGAACGCACGCCATAACATCATAAACGGTCCCGTTGTACCAGGATAGCATACTGGTAGAAGAGATAGCATTACAAGTTTTACGAGCATTGTCGAACAATGTTAGAACAGGCCATAAATGTCTGTTCCTGATCATTGGCTACCTAAACTGCAGCGGACAGTTTTAGTACCGACGGCATACCGAGCAGAATATTATGCTTAAAGTCCCACCCACCGTTAAGTCCGTTATCGTCACCTTCAGTGTAGCTCCATAGATTTAGGTCACAGCTTAGCTAAGGGTACCCGAATGATAATTCGTGACTTTTTGCAAAGAAATTGTTTTAATTCTTTTTCGGATCTAAGGACCAATAAATTATAAGTCAACTTGTACTTAGCATAAGCAAAAGGTACATAAGCTTAAGCTTAGGGAACCAAGCTACTGTTGTCTGGTTAAAGCTGTAAGCCGTAAGCTAACCAAGTCCGTGAGCCTTAGTTGCAGATATTCTTAAGACTAGGCATTCATACATACCGAATAGTTAGTAGGTAATATGTTGTGACACTATAACCTGGAAAGAGCGCTTCTACACCATTATAGCTGTGTTCCCAAAAACTTGAATTCTTCAATGCTAATTCAGTGATAAACTTTTTTTAAACTAAATAATATTTTAATTATCATCAACCCATTAATTACATCGTCCTATCGCTGGGCAGCAGATAAATGTTAATATTACAGTCTTATTATTAATAGTGCTTGCTCCACCGAAATGAGCAGGGAAAGGGGTATACCTAAATTAAGGAAAAGACGATTAGCATTGTGTTATATTATAATTTTATTAAGCTAGTACAAATGACTGCTACCACAAAATCGACAAAACGTCTTGTTGCAGTTTAAAGACTAGGAATAAGCTGTACATTATGTCAGTGAGCAATGACATCATAACAAAGTCCCGTTGTACCAGGACTCCATAATGGTCGAGATATTGTTGAATAGCGTAAATTACCATTTTCGCGGACAATGCGGGGTCTTTCACCTTACGCGTGCATCACATTTAAAGTGTGCGCAGATTTGAATTTCAGCGAAGGTTGCGGGCGCATGTAGTCGCCCACGGCTTGCGCGTTGCATGACGATAGTATAGGGTTGGCGAGACTAACGATATTGATTGGTGGAACTGTTCTGATATTCTGATTAATTTTGTAAAATATTAAGTTAGGTTAGCCCAAAAAGATAATTGAAAGTATACCAGTTCTACCAACCCCCAACTAGACCAGAGTGGTGGTCTATGGCCTGTAATGCTATACAAGGTTACAAACATACCAGTGTGCAGTGAGGCAGTAATTCGCTGAACGAAAAACAATAAAGGCACTACATTTTTAGTATCTACAGTATGAATAAAATGTTATCTATAACGCTCGTCTCAGTCCCAAATACAAAAATTTCACCTTCCAAATTTGTATTCGCGAGAGTTCAATTTAAACATTTATTGGTTTCTTGGCAGCCCTAAATGCAAGGCGTTCTAAGCGACACACTCATTATTCAGTACATTTATCCTGTATCTACTCGTGATATAGTTTAAACGGGTTGTTCGCACCGGTGGTGATAGGAACCTGTCTAAGAACAAGGAGCTTAGTACTTAGAGCTCCAATTAGAGTGGATATGTTTGAAATGGTACGAGTATCTAGTATTCTTCGAACTATTTTCTAAATAAATACTTTAATTTGAAGCAACAGCGTTTCCTTAAATTATGCATATATTACCGCGGCATCTAACGGAAATAAACCTTAATTAATAGGTAGACTGCCTCATTAGTCTAGTGACTGCCTTATTAGTCTAGTAGTCCTAAGCGTGACAGCTACGCTAAAGGTCCTGGGTTCGATCCCCAGGTCGAGCAAAGTGTTATTGGGTTTTTCCTTGAAATTCCCAGTAGCAGCTCGGAGTCTGGATTTGTGCCCGGTTAAAAGCAATAGGCTCGCCCCCTATTACATGGGACCTAAACAAACCGGCGAAATGTGGGTGTACATCAGTACACCTCTGCCTAACCCATTGGGGAATACAGGCGTGATGGTATGTAATAGGTACTCCTCAAAATAAATACATGACATACTTATCTCAAAAATCCAAAAAGAAATTTAGAAGGTTTTGGTTCCCACAGTTAAGCGGACTGCTAAAAATTAGTATTCAGCCACAAACCCTGACTTTCCCACGTGTGAGAGTGTTAGAAATCGTGTAGTGTGTCAACACACAGCCTGTTTTACCCGTGAGATGTAGTACTTATCTAAAAATTAAACATGTATCTTGTATATTATCTGTAATTTAATTTGTATACCCGTCCTTCCTTTTCATTTAGATGTCAATAAAATTACATAATACCTATCAATATCGAATTTGAATAGATTCGTGTTAAAATTTTCGCCGTTCAGTAAAATAAATTAATTTTAAATAATATGAAAACTAAACTACAGCACCTCATTGTCCTCACTTAATATAAGTGATTACAATATTATGTTTTGAAATACTTTATATGATCTAGTAACGAGTGTAGGGACACCTGATTACCTAAAAGAGATTAGTAATAAAATTTCACATTATATTATGTGCTAGTGGACTTGACAGACTTTGAACCGCGAACTGAATCGTAGCGCCATCCACCGGGTCATTTTTTTCATATTATCTTACCGTTTAAAAAAGGCCAGGTTCCGAGCACCCTAAACCGACGGTCATGCATGAAGAGATTAATGAATGTAGATGAAGCGAAAGTAGTGTGCCAGGATCGTGGCAAGTGGAAATCCATAGTCTCTGCCTACCCCATGGGAGACAGGCGTGACAATATGTATGTATGTATCTTACCGGTTAAACATTTCCTGGACTGCACAACAACAATTTGGCTCCTTTTGGATTTCAAAATGAGCCAAATTGTTCTTAGCCGTTCTAGAGTTTTAGCGAGACCAACGAACCGTAATAGATTTTTATAAATAAACGATTTTTTATAAAAAAAGATTAGATTAGGTACCTACTTTATTTATGTTTAATATTGTAGCCGAGTAACTGTACAGTTATACTTATAATTATAGTTAGCGAATCATATATATTCACATATTATTGTCCGTGAATTTTACGATCGCTTGTTGATTGATGTTCGTTTTTTCTCGGAGTCGGTTAAAAATAGCTTCATTCCAAAGGATCTTCCTGTTCAACTCGATCTTATAAAACGGGTTTGTCCGTCTCACCTTAAACTGCTACTGTTACGATTACTGAGCCTGTTTTATTACTGTTCGTAGTATGTTATAAATATAGCCCACCGATTGATGAGTCTCTTCAGGTGACCGTAAGGAATCGTGCTGATAACCTTTTTGGTCCTTGCGTCCGGAAGGATGAATAAGTTGTCAGCACTTGTGCTATCTTTGCTCGTTGCTGAGTGATCTTGACTTGTCTTTAAAATACATTTATTTGAACTTCAAATTAAATAAGTCCACTTATAGAACTTCAAGTGTAGAATTAACAATAGATATCACTAACAAACAGGGTATCACGTGTAATAGAATTAAATATTTTTTCTAAAGATGATACGAAACCGTTAAGCTTAGAATTACAGACAACCCTGTGATAAAGGACCAAAAATTAAATTTATCAACGTTGTCGATTAAATTGGTTAGATTTATTAAGTTATGGAACTGACAGGTCTGGAGATGAGTGGGACATTCACTACGCCATTAATTTTATAGGTTCAATATAAAATTGAGAACGTCATATTTCATTTGGAATCACCGAATTGACCTAATTTTATAAAGGTTAAAGGGAGATAAAAATATAGCCGATGATTCTTAGCAGAAGACTTTCCTACCAAAAGTACTGGTTAATCGATGAATAATTATAAAAAGCGGTTATTAAATCTATATTCTTGGGTGATTGATAGATGATTTGTAGAAAACAAATTATTGTAGTCGAAACCGTCAATAAAAGTTATTGCAAATTATTCCATTTATTAGCGACTGTATTTCAAGGGATGCCGCGGGCTAGCAACGTATTAAAGTTTTAACAGTCTCATGCGCAAGTATTTTTATATTAACCAATTAGGACACACCGACATAATCCATTAAGATTTTTTATTATCATGTAATTGCATATAGATTTAATTCTCACAAGTAATTTCTTCTTAAAATTATATTACTTTTATTCATGTAAAGCTAAGTGGCCAATTGGCCATCTACCACCATGTATGTATATATAGTATAAAGTTTTAATAAAATCTTACAGCACCCGTCATATAGTAGGTACTAAGGCATCATAGAGAAAAAGTCTATAACCGTACAGAAAGATCACATACAAAATATGAGATGGTCTATTTCCCAGACGTCAATAAAAAAATACTGAAGCGTGCACTACGTGAGTGATGATACACCGCACAATAATTAATTTGATAACAAACTATAAACAATTTCTCGCATTTATGATTGCCTGGTACTCTTAGACTTTTATATTATTTCAATTCGTAGAAACAATTAGAAATAGCTTCATTCCACTGCCTTGTTTGTATTGTGTTATTAAATTCCATAAACTTTTAATATCTGTGTAGAAAATTGGAACGTTTCAGTTATGAAAAAATATTATGAGTAATCTCGAATTGGATCATTAAAAAAAAGAGAGAATGAAGATTAAGTTAGTGTCCTTGATTGTATTTTAATTTTGCTCTCGTTGTATTTCCAGATAAAAATATCTTATTCTTTTAATGACTTGAATAAGAAAAAAATTCTTGCCTACGATAAAAAATAATTCGTTTCGTTCCTAATAAATTCGCGTGTGCAGAGAACTTTGACTTGTCCCATGTACTCCTAGTTAGTAGCATCTCAACGCCCACGAAAATAAACACACTTGATTTATTGTATGTGTTCCCTTCACCTCATGATGAACTATATCTACAGAGCTGAGCTGGTCTAGACGCCACAAAATAAGTATATCGTCGCATGTCTTGTGCCAAAAGTATGGCTAAATACGAGATAATTCGATGACATACTAAATCACTGGGTGCTGTCATGATTATGGTGTCGATGTTATTTTCCACTATACATAACATCTATAACATGATATCTTTAAATCGTCGATCCCACAATCCTTAAAGACCAGGGTCTATAACCAGTGCGTCTTACCCGTGATGACTTACGGAGCTGAAACGTGGACACTCACCGTGGGCCTGGTCCACAAATTCAAGGTTGCTCAGCGTGCAATGGAGAGAGCAATGCTTGGAGTTTCTTTGGTGGATAGAATTCGCAACGAAGTCATCCGCCAAAGAACTAAAGTCACCGACATTGCACGAAGAATAAGCACGCTGAAGTGGAAGTGGGCCGGCCATGTCTGCAGACGGACAGACGATTGTTGGAACAGACAAGTGTTGGAGTGGAGACCGCGTTTGGGCAAGCGTAGTGTGGGACGCCCTGCGATGCGATGGACCGACGATTTGAAGAAGGTAGCTGGCAGCGGATGGATGCGAGCTGCCCAGGACCGGGATGGTTGGCGCTCTTTAGGGGAGGCCTACGTTCAGCAGTGGACGGCGATAGGCTAATATGATGATGATGATGATACATAACATCTCTTATTGTAAAGAAAGTATCGAATTTGTGTCCATCTTCAACTTGAACTATAACATCAAGTCGGTCTATCTTAAGGATTGGGGAAAGTTAGATAGGTACTGATAAGATAATATGTATCTCAGCAGTAAATCTCAAAGTACATGTTTCTAGAACGCGCTAGTTCAATAGTAAGAACTTGACCTCAATCAAACCCTTTAGATTGCAGCTGCATAGGTTGCAGTCAATAGGGATGTGACCTACTTCGAACTCTCAAGGGCGTACGAGACCGCCGTACGATCTATGATCGCCTAGTACTAATGTGACACATACATAGATAAATAATATGAATTAACTGAAAACACTAGCGAAAATCGATCATCCATTATCGCCTGTATTGCCCGAAAGGGGCAGAGGTGTACTAATGTACTCCCACAGTTCACCGGAATAGGGGCGAGCCTATGTTTTTATGATTAGTTTATTTTTTCACAAAGATATGGATTTTCTATTGAAAGAAAATTTTCTAGTAAAAGAAAAATCGGCCTCAGGCCGGTCGATATCGACGAGGTGTGATTTTGGTAGCTTAGTTGGTAAAGCGTCTGGTGTACTTGACCAGAGGGATGCAGGTTCAAATTCTCCCTGCCTGAGGCCGAATTTTTCCTTCAGTAGAAAATATTCTTTCAATAGAAAATTCATATCTTTGTGAACATTTCGCATTATTTAATGTTAAAATATAATACAGAGTAGTATAATTTTTGTTCAAATTCAAATTCAAATCTTTATTGCTTTCATATGTAGATAGGTTGTTACAAAATACACATCAGTATCAATTGTATTTGATCCAATTGTATTTGATAATTTTTGTATTTGATCGTTGGATGAAAATTCCCACAGGTATATTTACACAAGCAATTTCGGATCTCATCATTACCTTGTAGAAGCTTGTAGTTTCATCGTATAGATAATTTACTTTTACTATAGCTAACTGCACTTACTTTTACAATTTTCCTATACTTTATTACTTGTACCGTTTTCTAAGACTAACTGTTGATTACATACTTAGTTTGTCTTCTTGATAGATTTCTCTTGGGACGTGAGATCTGCAGGTATGATTGCTAACTTGCCACAAACTTTGTATCGAATATGCGTGACATATAATGACATTTATTTATTTAATTACTAGCTGTCACTGTGAAAAGTTAAAAGACAAATACGTTACTTTTATATTTTTATTATGTACAGCTAACCCCACAGACGCTGTTCTGTGTTTTATTCAATTCGAACTATAATAAATTATAAGAAAAAAAACGTGCGAAGTTAAAATACTCGTTACCTAAGTTTTCTAATGTTTTCCAATTTTCTGCGTAACTTTCTTATTTTTTTTCCTTAAAAAGATTTCTTGTGCCTTAATGATGCCGTTCTACAGTTTTGCGCTTGGCAACACATTTCGCAATTTTGTTAATATTTACAGATTAAGTAGTAAGTTTGCGTTCCGATATATTTTTTTGGGCCTATTTCTTTCTTCAAAATGCAATCTATCTCCTTGCCAAAAATGTGTGATTAGTAAAATTATTTATAATATCCACGAACGTTTCTACAAAATATCCAAATAAAACACAAAAAATATATTTTTAGCCATTTTATTTTATTTTAAACATTTTTATGCAACAAGATTTATCTGGTAAAGATAAGTGCGGGGTGTTAGTCCGTGGTCTGTGCTAATGGACTTCCCTAGTAACGGGCGAGCCCGCGGCGAATCTCTAGCTAGGAGTGTGGTCACAAAGCGAGCGGGTTGAGGAAACGTTGAGAGGTATTTGTTTCAGTTTTTAGGAAATTGGTTGTTTAGGGTTGGATTTGTTTTGTTTCTCTATCTTCTTCCATTCAAGAGCTCAGCTCTTGTCGGTGGAGCAATCACCACTGTTATCAATCGATAATAGAACAGAAGGCAGAGAATACTCTATCTGAATACTGCCTTCTGTTTGACGTCTTTATACAACTCTACTCCTCCCACTTTTGCCTTCACTTGTACAATAAAACTTCTTTTAGGTCTTTCCCTTCCTGGTCTTCCTATTTTATTTGTTAGTAAGTCAAAAGGAAAAAAATATTTTTTAAAAGTGTTGCACGGCATGAGCGCATGCGTCGATCATAAACACTTTACTTACCTATTAAGTTTAATTTATTCATTGTTATCTTTGTATCTAGAAAATAATTTAATTTTGATGAAAACAATTCGCTACATTAATGAAAACAATTCGTAGACCATGTCTTTGTAGTCTACGCTTATTTCATGGCCCAACACTGAATCACGTATTTTATATTCACTTCGCCTTAACTGAATGTTGTATTGTTGCGATTCAGTTTAGTCTCACTATCTAGAGAATTTCAACGGCTCTCTATTTTATCTTGTGCTTACAAAGACTAGGGAATTAAATTTTGTTTTATTCCCCACAATAAAATATGGTTGCGAACAACGTATTTTGGTATTGGGACCGGCCATTAACATAAATCCTTGTTTTTTGTTACAGCTGCATCATGGTGCGAGGCCGCTCGCGACGCCACCTGCCCCAGAATCTGTGGACCCTCTCTGCAAAGCGAACCAGTGTGTGCCACCGATGGCTACATATACCCTTCGCTCTGTGAAATGAGGAAGAAGACGTGTGGAAAAGGTAATTTAGTAACCTTTAAATATTTTGTCTAATTATATAATGGATAGGATATAATGGAGGATAATGGAGAAAATAGGATTTTCTCCATTATCCTCGCGCCAGCATGAATGTGTTGACTGGGAAGTGACTGGGAACGAACGAAAGAACTACCGTCCCACAGAATATCGACGTCACGAAGCAGTATACATACTGTTGTGTTTCGTCGGCGAGTGTGGAGTGCCGGAGGCCCAAGTCCTCCCTCAGTCCCCTTTCTTCTCCCTTTCTTTTTCAGCTCTCTTTTCGTTAATAGACTTCAGCAATGCATCTGCAACTGCTTTGGGATTGTGGATGTCAATGCGTGGCAATAACTGCTTACCATTAGGTGGTTCGCCCGCTCGTTTGCCAAGTTAACTCATAAAAAAGAAAAAGAGGGCTTCATCGTGTCTCACATCTTGTAGAGGCATTCCCAACGACTGTATAATAATGATAATAGCCATCGGTCCGCGAACCATTTTGTAATCCATCAGAAGCCGTTTCAGCGCAAATTATCAAATCTGGCTCAAAACTCAAAAGTTTCTGTGTAACGATTTCAGGAGTGCGTCTTGCCCAAGACCAGACGTCGTGCTCCCGAGCCCAGGGATCCAAGTGTGAACACCGATGCACATCCGAGAGAGATCCTGTCTGCGGGACCAATGGCCGGACCTACCTGAATAGATGCATGCTGCAGGTGGAGATTTGCAGGTAAAGGATTAGTTACATTTAACATCCCACCATCATCATTATCAACCCATTGTAATATTATACCACTGTTGGGCACGGGTCTTCTCTCAGAATGAGAAAGGTTAGGCTTTAATTCACCAAGCTTACCTTATGCAGGTTGGCAAACTTCCACGAGAAAATCTCAGGCATGCAGGTTTCTTCACAATGTTAACCTTCACCGTTAAGGAGCGTGATAATTGATATAATTATTAATACGTAGATTACTTCGAAAAGGTTTTTTACAAAGTAGTGTAAATTGACATTTACTGCTATAAACCTAGAATGTGCTATTAATAAACAATTTGCGAAAAGCCTAAAAAGAAATAAATTTGGCGCTCAAAGCGAGATAAGCTATAAAATAATGATATGGCAGGTACAGCTTCAAGTATTTTCAGCTTCAAGTATTTTCAATACTACATAGTATTTTTAAATGAATAAAAGGCTTTCAGTTTGAATTTTCATTACTATAACATATTAATTTTTTCAATCAATTTACAAAAAGCAGTGACAACTTCGACTAGAATCATCATCATCGTCTTTTTCATTCTTCTTATCGATCTTTTCTTTTTTATCTATATTCTCTTTCTTTTCGGTTTTGTCACTACTGTTTGGCTTTGATACGTCATTTACATACACATCAGACTGTTTTTCATTATCTGTGAGATTTACATGATTACTATTTTCACAAAAACTGTCATCTTTTTCAATTATAGGGTGGGCATTGGACTGTCCCACTTGGGAGCTTGTAACAACATCAGTGCGCATCGGGAGAATTGTCCCGTTGACTGTTCGCAGGCTCCCCTCGACGGGCCAATTTGTGGATCTGATGGAAATGTTTACAAAAACACTTGTCAGATGAAATTGCTAACTTGTGGGTGAGTAGTTTTTAATTTTATGAGGCCTGGTAAGGAACAACAAGGTGTAGAGGCATAGTTTGTAAGAAGAGATAGGTGATGTGTAAACTGTATAATATTCACTTAGTAGCGACTATTTCTGTAATGATTTATAATAATTACTAAAAGTATATGCAATGCTTTCCCTAATAAACAGTGAAATTCGCGGTGTTCCCTTGTTTGTTGTCTGATGAAACACACAAATAGGATCTGATGTGGAGCAAAATTCAAGAACTCTTTCCATTCTGTTTCTGTCTATACACAAGATTGAATACAGTAACATTATTTGGAGCTGGTCTAAGATGTTAGGGTTGTATTTAAGCTAGAAGGCATAATATACTATGCTACCACCAAGCATAATTGAACTGACTAGGTACCTGTATAAAATACTATATCTGTGCTTAACGTATTACAGAAATCATCTTAAAACCTTTGGCCATCAATTTAGGAATGGTTTTCAGATATTCTATATTGTAGTGTGATTTAATATTTTAAGAAAATTTAATAACACTTCATAATTTCAGGCAAGGAGTAGTACGGACGAATAAAAAGCATTGTCAAACTACTCGACATTGCCGCGAATCTTGCTGGCGAGTTGCCAGACCGACCTGTGGCTCTGATGGGAAGCTGTACGCCAACGCCTGTAGAATGAAGGCGAGCAATTGCGGGTATGTACATTTGAGAACGTAGACGTAGAAATAATACATGAAGTAGGTACTGCAGAAAGTAGATATAACTTGGAAGATAACACTAAATATAGGAATCACACAAAGTAATGTTTAAAAGGTAACAGAAGAATGGAAAAAGTAATAATAGTATATTATAATTGTAATATATACATTCGTATACTTCGAAAAACTTCCTCTTCCATTATGTCCCTATACAAGGCTATCGGGATTTCTTTTCTACCTGCATATGGGTGAAGTTTGGTTGAGTTAGAATTGCCCTAGGTAAAATATTTCTTTCACACAATTTATAACTTTAGAACATGCTTAGAAAGCGAAAATACAACATTTTGATAATGTTGACATTATTTATATTTACAGTAAGCACGTATTTGAAGTGCCGATGGCGTTCTGTGTGTCCCAAGAAAGGACTTCAGGAGGCGAGTCATGTCCAAAGGACTGTATTGGACAGAAAGAGAAGCTGGTGTGCGGCTCTGATGAGATGGTGTACAGAAATGAATGCGAGATGAAGATGCTTAACTGTGGGTAAGTTGACAAGAGAGAGATGAAGCAGATGTGATAGTAGAAATAATGGATAACTAAAACTTAGAAGACTCACGTTAATTGGTATTATTGTAAACGGATATCCAAAGTATTAATGTTTATGTCTATCTTTTTATGCGTTTGACGAGTTACGACGACGGACATCTAGTCCATGAGAACGAGATTAAGCGAAAAATCCAATTATACTTTGCTCGAACTCGAAATCTGTTCAGAAAATCTACTTTGAATACGTGATTTACATGTATACATTAAGTTCCAGTCCTGCAGACAAGCCAGCGTTGGCCTGGCCCCTGTTGTTTAGACGAGGCCATTCATTCAGGGGTATGCGGGCAGAGGTCACTGGTTTGAAAAATAGACGGGTGCTCTAATCTCGCCAGCGCTGTCTTGGCAAGACTGGCAGCCAGCGATGGCCACGTGTGAACTAGGCTTAATGTAATAAAATGTTGTGATTATAAAAAACTCAAATTCGTATACTGTACAAAATCCCAGGTGAGTCCTACTAGCACTTGACCTGTTTTGTAATTGTTTTCAACTTAGTGCCTTGACTAAATTGACTGTTAAAGTTAAAAGTACTTACGGTTCCTCTTCGTGTGTAACTTCATAAAACGGCTCCGTACAACACCTTAATATAGGCAGCCTGGACAAAAAAAGGGAAGTTTCAAGCTCTGAATTTCAAAGAAAAAAATTGTTACTATAACAGTTTAAAGTTGGAAGATTATGTTTCTAAGATTTGATAGCCTTATCGAGGTGATCTTAGTAAAGCCGTGTTGTAGAATAATCCGGGCCAAACCCCAAATTTTGACTGTCTCAGAAATCGATAATAAATTGCTTTTACTGTAAAAGAAAACATATCATGAAATCCTGCATATCTAAGAGCACACATAGATGGATGTACAAGTTCTAAAGGGTACATGATCTACTTGCTATACCAGCGTGCATATTACAGCCCAATCCCTCCGAACCTCAAAGGAAACACACACTCAGTAGTGGGATCGGTAACTAAAAACACGATTTAATATTTATCCAAGAAGTGACACTTTCCGGTTTGATCGAGAATAATGCTAGTGAAATTCATGGCCAAATGAGATTTAACTCCTGATGTCGATCACAATAAGTAATTAATATGACTTGTTGTCATCTATGAGCAATGGTTGCCGCTTACCGTGAGCATATTTCTTATCGTACCTAGTTTATAAAATAAATTAATTAGAAGACCTAAATTTTTGTGTAGAGAAGCAGTTACTTAATATTGACGTATAAAACTATTGTTCTCAGAAGCGTCAGCAACCGCAAGATAGTGAAGAAGGTGGATATGGAGAAGTGCCGCGGCAAGATGAACCGCTGCATGAAGGTCAAGTGCCCCACTGACCAGGATCCAGTCTGCGGCACTGACCAGAAGGTGTACACCAATTCTTGCTTCTTGAAAGTCGCTACTTGCCTGTGAGTCCTTTTCTACTTTATGATGTTTGTTAGAGTAAAAAATTACAGATGAATTGGTAGAAGTATCCAAACGATGTTAACATAAGCTTCTGTAATCGGTTTTCATCAGATGTCATTAATCTTTTTTTTTGCGATCTTCTAGATTATTAAACTTGACTCTCACACCTATCTCATGGGCTATTTTTAAGTTGAGTTTTAAAATTAAGAAAAAATATTTTGCTGGTTTCAAACGTTAATGTTTATGTTAATGTTTATTTTATGTTTATAGATGATATAATAAAAAAAAAAAATTACTACTTAATTTTTTTAAGGAAATATTATATTAGCTTGGTAGGCTTAAGTTTTGTAAGTAAAATTGTTTGAGACGTGGGTACCCTTTCTGTAATTGGCGCGTACTAGCTCGAAAGATAAATTATATATTTGAGTAAAAATGACTCTAAGTTCATACTTTTATATCATTCAAATGTGTTTCATAAAATTTCAGTAAGGGCGTTCAACTGGCACACTTTGGAAACTGCACCCTACTGCCCCGGTTTAAGGAAGATTGTCCAGATACCTGCGATAATGTTGTAGAGCAGCCAGTCTGCGGATCCGATGGCAATGTTTATAAGTGAGTAAATTATATTTGTTCCTGTAAATGTACATTTTAAAACAATTTAAAAAGTACGACAATATTAGGTTTAAACCTCAGTGGTTTTTAGTTGCTATTATTATATGATGTGTTAAATATTTGTAAAATGATAAATAAATGTAAAAAAAAAAAGTAATTTCCCACAACACTTATGTGAAACGTTGCGTATACCTACCGACAAAATTAATCCATCTATCTATCTAGCTTATATCCCAAGGTAAGTTCTTGAGGAAAAATTGTCTTTACTAGATGGCGATTTTTTTTTACTAGATGATTATAATCTTTCAGATCTGAATGCGAGCTTCGCTTAGCGACGTGTGGGCAGCATGTGGTACCAGTAGCAGCCTCCCATTGCCGCACCACCGCGCTCTGTCACGAAGAATGTCCTGAAACACCAGCCTTCATCTGCGGGTCTGACAATCGGTTCTACAAGAATGAGTGTTTGATGAAAAAGGAGAATTGTGGGTAAGTATAAGTGAAGAAACTAAGATTTTATTCTTGCTGCTGTATATTTGATGGTTATTAAAAAGCGTACGCACTTAAAGAGAGCTGGTATTTTGAGAGCAATATTGAAATAGTTTGGCATATCATATTTGGCAAATTATAAGGAGATAAAGATAACGATGGAACAGAAAAAAATGTTGAACTGGAAAGTGACAAGAAATGAAGAAAATTTTTTACAATTTATAGTATGATATCAAGGTTAAATTTCCCAAAAAATATTGATTCTTTTTGTGTTGATATATTTCATAATAGCCTGCCAAAATGTATAGAAGTGACACCTAGTTGCATTTTTGGAAATGGAAACATTGGACTGCAGTTAATAATTTGTGTTTAGTGTCCAAGTTAATTATTATATTGATAACATCAATTAGGATTCCTATGAAGATGTTATTATTAAGAAAAATTAAATAAGTAATAATCAGATTGGATTAAAGGAAGTCGTTTGCTAGACAATAAACAGGATACCAGGCGCACATAACAAACAAAAAGTTCTATTCACAGCAAGCACGTGTTCGTGGTGCCATTGAAGCGTTGTCTAGCGCGCTTCCAATACTCGGGCTGCGCTCGCGTTTGCCCGCCCGAGTACGACCCTGTGTGCGGCACGGACAATAAGACTTACTCCAACAAATGCTTCTTGGAAATGGAGAACTGTCGGTCTAGGTGAGTGCTTCGACTTTATGAAAGCCTGGTAGCTTGTCGAAAGAGCCCTGTTTATTATTTCCGCAATATTTGACTACCACTGATCAAGCAAATTTATTCGTTAGACGAATACAGTTTGTTCGAAATAAGTAAGCCGATCGGAAGTTAGCCGTTTTCTGGGGCCGCGCAGTTACAGTCGCGTAATAAAGTGTTAGCGTTTCTAAATGTATTCAAATAATTTCGAAAATAAGATAAATAATTTGTTAACACTACGTGTAATATTACTGGATTGCTTTATTGATAAAATCCATAATTGAGTTTTCACAAAATCATTACATTGTCATTTAAATTTTAAATAGTCCACAGATTTGCAAAACAGTGTTGCGTTTAGGAATTGTTCTGCAAAAAAAACCAAACGCAAACCACATTAATACATTAGCAATGAGAAATAACAAAAACAATATCCAAAAACTAAACAACAATAACGTCAAAATAAAAACAACGCGTAGCACTTTTGGTACTGACTGTGTACTTGCACTGTGGGGGCGAGACAGAATTATACATCAAACACTAAGGATTGAGTGAAACAGACAAGAGGCGCTGACCCCGCCCCTCGCGCCATTACCACGCATGCGCGCTACTGATTTTGTCGTAAAAATGACTATTGCGCAGCGACTTGCAGACTACTTCCGATCGGCTTACTTATTTCGAACAAACTGTACCACAAACGAAAAAAAAAGTAATCTAAACCACATATTATCTTATGTTTTTCCTTTTTTCGATCGATATATTCGAGTCCTATTTTAAGTGCATTTGTATAGAAAATAAGGTATTTTTTTTGTCTCTTTTCAGGAGTCTGGTGCAGTTGAAACACTTGGGCACATGCACAGAACCCATAGCAGAAGAACCGAAAAACTATCTATATCGATAAACTTAACGATTAAAAAGTCATAATCGATATATCCCTTTCTTTCCATAATCATACTCTCGGGAGGCGAAATCCCACTTATTAGTGCCAACTTTTTATAAGTAAAAATATACTGTAAAATAATGTAAGCGACCAATCTTCGTCTTCCAATAATCGATAAATTTAAGTATCTCTTAATTATGTTCATAGTTTAATCGATTAAAATCGTTAAGGGTTGCACACTAATCAATCGCAAATACTTCTTCATATTGGGTATCTTTAATGGTATTTGGATCTTTCTGCTTTATATAGTGTGACGATTCTAATCTGGGTCATATCGATATGTAAAATCGATTAAACTATGCAAATCTATAATATGAACTTTTATTAAAATAGATCAGTACAAATTCGAATTCAAATTCGCAAAATGGCCGACCTTATAAAAACTCTTTTAGGTAATTTTTAGTGATTTTAGAAATAATATTCGACTGTTTATTTATTCTATTTATTAACAGTGCGTAGTTTAAGAACATTATTTTTGTAAATAATTAGTGAATTGTTCGACATATTTATTATTTTTTCATAAGAATCGATGCATTTAGAAGAAGACTTATTATTTAACATTTATAACAATAAGATTTTTTTAAATCGAATTGAGAACATTTATGAGCGTTTTCCGCCTATTTATGCAAAATTTAAAATTAGTCACTGTATTTGAATAATTGTTACTGTTTTTCTTACCATCTCGAGTGTGATCATAGGCTTTGGAAGTAGGTATATGCAAATAAATATACGTAAAAAAATATCCTTACGTCAAATAAATTTTCGAAGGTGTTTTTCCAGGTCCGAGTTGCAATTATTTAAATAAATCAATTATTTTTTGCATAAACTAAATGATTTTCAACCGAATTATGGCGATTCTCGTCACTCAAATAACATAGATGTACGTATTTATTTTTAATTTTAGCCTAACGTAACTGAACAAAATTATTTTTAGTCAATTTATACTGCATTTTCAGTTTGTCTACAAATAATTAATATACTACATTTCAATAACTTTTTTATACTCTTTAATCATAGTATACAGTGTATTGACAAGTATAATAACATACCAATAAAAAGATTTTACAACTTTTCTTATTTCATTTATCCTTCAACAAATGAATGAATTTTATATTTTAATTGCAAATTCTCATTTTAATAACTACCGCATACTATTTAAAGTTAATCTTTTAGCGGACTATATTTTATGTCTTGTGAACGTGTGTCGAGGGAACCTTAAAAAAGGATAAAAATAGTTATCACAACAGCCACACCCAACTATTATATAAAATTATCTTAATTAGGTGTAGTCAGTGCTGACTACAAATTTGAAACGAGTCAGTGCTGACTACAAATTTGAATCGAGTGAGTGCTGATTGCAAATTTGCAAACATTTAGTTTTGATTGCAAACTTGAGGAGTCAGTTTTGACTGCAAACCCGAAACAAGTGAGCGCTGGAGCCGTATTACCACGTATTAATGCCATCATTTTTAGGTTGTGTGAGAGGGATGCCGCTCTACAGGTTAAATAGTAGCGTCCCTCTTTCACAACGTAAAAATTATCGCATCAATACGTGGTAATACGCAAATTTTAAACAAGTCAATTACTGACTGCAATCTTGTTGAGACAGTGCTGACTGCAAACTCGAAACAAGTGAGCGCTGATCGCAAATTTGATTCAAGTCAATTACTGATTGCAATCTTGTTGAGTCAGTGCTGATTGCAAACTCGAAACACTTGCTGATTGCAAAATTGAAAAAAGTGAGTGCTGATTGCAAATTTGAGAAAGGCAATTCTGATTACAAACGTGACGAGTCAGTCCTGACTGCAAACTTGAAAAGAGTCATTGTTGACTTCAAATATGAGATGACACAGTTTGAAATCAGTTAATTAAGTATTGCGTGTTAGCACGAGAACATTGCGAACTTGATACGTATACTTATATTACTTAAAACTGCTTGCGTCGAACAATGTCGTGACGAATTAGTTTCGAGTTTGAAGTCAGTGTATGACTTCTACTTCTTCTGTTTTAGGTAAATCGGAAAATGCCCTTATCGAAAAAAGAAAATAGATATTCACTTCCTGAAATTGATAAAATGAAGTTTACTGTAATTCTATTTATTTATCCATAGTTCTTAATTCTTATGATATTATTAGTCTCCGCCCGCGACACCGTCCAGGTTGTTAATCGGGGTTGAATTTTGAAAACCAATCAAGCACGGCCTCTTCTTTCTATTGGGCTGCGAACAAAAGAGAGGTCAAGCTCAATCTCGTAATCTATTTAATCAAATGAGCTAATAATTTCTACAGAGTATAAGATTTTAACTAAAATCTATTGTTTTGCCTTCATGAGGCAACTACATGCATCAGTGAATTAAGGATCAAACTTAAGTTGTAAGAAGATTATAATAGGATAGGCTATAGATGGTAGTATTTTTAGTAACGTTAAAAAAATATTTCGTATAAATTTGGTTTTGCTCGATTTAGGTAATGCATTTGTTTCTGCGTTGGGATCACATTTCTCTCTATCTATTTGGTTATATTTTTTGTTAATTGTATAACCCGGGTAAAGATCTGTAATATTTTAAGAATGTACATTAGATTAGTCGCGGGCGGAGCTGTGGACATCTACAATAATCTACATAGTAAGTTTAAAACTTTATATTTTTGAAGTAGGTATCTTTGTGCTGTGCTGTTTTTGCTAACACAAAGTTTCGTCAAGAATGTTCCATTTGATGATATCGGTAAGCGCAGTTTTACCTTTGCAGAGCGATTGATCAGTACCTATATAGTATTACTTATTCCTTGGGAGTTAGACTAGATCATTAAGAAAATACTTATTAAATGAAAGTTACACGAATTTATTTATGAAATAGTAATAGGTTGATATTCTGATTTGTGCTCGGTTAATGGTACTAAGCCTATTGCAGTTCGTTCTAACTTGTAGGTAATTAGGCTATTAATATTTTTTTGATAAATAATATAAATATAAACCTCATGCAGAGTAAATAAAGTTGGAATTAAATTACGGAGAACAGTTACAGGTCATGTCAGGAGTAAAATCTCTCATCGACCTATGCTGGCCTAGTACTTGTAAGCTCTTTTTAGATATGCAAATTTCCATATAATGTAATTCTTCATTACCGTTGGAAGTTATGAATGTATAAATAACCTGATTCACAAGATGACGAATAAAAATAATAATTCGGGTTGATTTCAAACCATGTCACGATTAGCCATGAACACTAGTTAATCATTGTACCATGCTAGTATCATCATCACCAATCCATTTACAATCCCAATGCTGGGCACAGGTCTCCTCTCAGTGTGAGAGGGGTTAGGCTAGTCGACCACGCTAGGCAGACTTCAAAAGCCGTCGAGATATGGAAATCTCTTAGGCATGCAGGTTTCCTCATAAAGTTTTCTTTCACCATATTAAGCTCTATATCTAATATCTAGTTATACCACTGGTGTTGCTGGCGTCTATAGGCTGTGGTTGCCGCATCAGACAGCCCATATAATCTAATTGTTTGTCATCTTATTACAATAAAAAACAGTTCTACTTTGCTCTTGGGACTGCAAAACCGTAGTCATATTGACTGTTGATTATGAGCAAAGAGAAAAATTTTGAAGATTTTTCTTTCAGATTGTAATATTAGAATGTTATTAGTGCACAATAGTGTACTGTTGTCATATTAATTGAGACGTAGTCTCCCGAGTCGCCTTTTACGACATCTGGACCTACCATGAGCTTACGCTCTCGATAGTCGCTTGCGTCTATCGACATACCTGACATTATTGTGAGTATTAAACTCTACAACGAATCTAACAGCCGCAAAAGCAATTTAATATTTAAGACCGTAAGAAAATGTCTAGTAAAAACCGTATCTGTTGCATTGTTTTGAAAAAGTTAGCGTAGAAACAGACTTAATATTTTATGTAGACTAGCTTAAATGTAAATAATCCAGGGACTACTCAATCAAACATAAACATTTCATCATAATTGACCCAACCATTTGGGATGAATTCAGTGACATACATACGTACAGAAAAAAGTCGGACTTGCAATCATGTGGTTGCCGGACCGAAACCTACCCATTGCACTACCGACGTAAACACACTTGTAACGCAAGCATTAAGCTTAGCAAGAGGGGTTAACAAGAATACTAGTAGGTAATAAGCGGCCCACACAGTTAGAAAGCTATTTAAAAAAATATATGTTAAGAAAAGCACATTACATTTTAACCCGTCAGGCGCCATTTTGTAGACTTAATGTAAAATCTATTGTTTTGCCCTTACTACTAACTTCAGTGAATTAAATGAACGCTAGCGACTATAGATCACGAAAACTTATGGTAGAGCTCCAGGTGGAAACAGGCGGCCTATTCGCTGCCGGGAACCACACGGTACAGGCGATTACCATTCAGAGTATTTTCTGCAATTTTTCCATACAGCACCTAGCGACCAGCTCGATGGGGAAGCCGCACGGTTGGAAGTAGACTGCCATCTCATCCACCAGATTTTTGAATTTTACTGAGAATTCCTCTAATGTTTCCATCCTCAGTTCTTCATGCCACGCCAAAATCATTGCTGAGAAAGAAGATAATGTTATTTTTTATTTTGTACAACCAAATACTATTTTGTGTATTTATAGTTATGCCAACAACATTGTATATAAGAACTTACTTGCAACCAAAATGTATAAGGCTATCCACAGCCAGTATGACATTCTATGTCCTCTCAGCTGCTTTGATTCTCTGAAAAAAAAACCATAATCATATACACCGCGTCGTTTAGTCGACTTACACGCGAAAGGCCCTCGTCATATTCATCATCATGGATTTTTTTTTCTGTAGGACCAACCCTGGAATCGTTGTTCTTCGACATGTACTTAAAATGTAATGAAATGAAATGTAGGGAATAGCTGTTTTGTTCGCTATTGTAGGGTTGGCCATGCAATAGATTTTTTTAAATATAATCAGCATTAGAACAAGCTTTTAGATGTCAGACGACTAGATAATAACATGATAGACTAGACTAGATAATAATGCCACGGTCTTTATCCATTGTACTATTGTTTGTTTCCTCTCCTTTCCTTAGAGGTCAGTCTGGGGGAATGCAGCAGGATATGTTGGACTCGTATCGACTAAATGATATATCTATAATAGATACTTATATATGATATGTCTGTAATAGATACTTTTACAAATCGATGTTATACTTTTTTTTATCTAGATGGCGCTGGGATTCCTTATCCAACGACCTTTGAGAAGAAATGCCGGAACAAACTCAGAGAATCATGGTCTCTTTTAAAGTCCAGACAATAGTTATTAGATATGCGAGTTTTACAATGTAGGGCAAAATCTGAACAGGCCGTTTGAAGAAATAGCCATAGCAGCTTTGAGGTGACCTGTCCTAACTAACGGCACGCATACATCAGTCGTCATGTAGCTCAACCATTTTTAGGGAGCTCAACGATCCATCGCATGTCGATACCAGATCAGCAAGACATTTGTGTAGGTCATTTGAAATACTCAAAACTGTTACAAAACTTTTATTATAAAAATTATACGAGTTAAAATTAACCTACATTACATTGTACTCACACTTACATTTTTATTGCGTACAATTGACATCAATAAACAGATAATTATACTATGCAAGATAACTAGGACCTACAAGGTATCTCAGTCAACATGTGAGTAAAATAAATATATATTTAAAACACGATAGCCAGCAAGTCGACCAGTCACCAGCACAAGCAGCACCCGTTCACAAGTATAACGCACGGATCAGCCATCACCCTCCTCGCCATTTTAGAGGGAAGGGGGTGACCCGACCAATGACGCTACCGCAAGCAGTGACATCTAAGGGAGCATGACGACATTGCAACCTTAAATCATGTTACAGAAACATGTTGAACTGATAAAGATGTCTAGTAGTAAACAAGGTAACTGCATTGCACATAAATGTTCACAAAAATTTGAAATTGTATAAAGATATGATGTCACTTATCAATTACAAATTAAAGTAATAAAATAATCATCAAATTAAATTTAATGACAGAGTTTTGTCATCATAAAATCAATTGCCTGGTTCATTAGAACAGTTCAATCCCAAGCATTTTTGTCATCCATATTATCTTTCTCACTGTAGAAACCTATAAATTTAACTAAAAACCTTCCTTCGGCAACATTCGCCACGGACTTGACAAGCTGTGGCAGACCACAGCCTGTCATCATCTTTATATAAAATCTTTATATATAATCATAATGATTTATATATAATGCCAACTGCTAAGACTAACATCTACCACGAAGTCAAAAGCTCGACGGTGGTCTTTAGCGAGTCGCCGTCTCAACGTGACACTGGCAGAATAGCCGCAATAGGCTCAATTGCCACAAAAAAAAAACTTGAAAACGACACGACTTTTTTTTTAGTTTTCTAATACTTTGTCAAAGGCTCAGATCAAATAAAAAGTTAAGATGGAACTTTGCGAACAAAGAAGTGAGGCTGGTTAAAACTACGCCTAGCCGTTTACAAACACAATTTTAAAATATAATTCTATTCTATTCTATTCAATTCTATTCTTTATTGCGTTCCATAATGTAGGTATACAGGTGGTCAACTTATCTATTGGAACAATTATGGACCCTGACGAGCACAGCAGATTAGGTAGGAGAGAGGAAGGAACAGATAATAATTTATATAATTAAGAATTGTTTTATTTTAATTTTCCCATAGTATAATATCGTGTTTTCGTATTGTATTATATTTTTTGATTTTATTTAATTTTATACTCTTCATATATTTAAGTCATTGTATTATTTTTATTAAATTGTATTTTTATTATTTGTAATTGTAGTGTAAATTTTTATGCTTATTTTATTAAAATGTACTGTTATATATACTCGTATAACAATACCAAAACTTCGCCTTATATTGTCAGTGGAGCTTTCGTAGTATTACCTGGGGGCCTAGACAATGTTACATTTCCATATCGAAAACGAAGTTAGATTAATCTGAAATGTATGGAATTGGCATAATCTTTCGATATGTCACGTGATGAAATTATGTCAAACCCATACATTTCGGTTAACTAACTTCGTCATCGATAATGAAGATGTAACATTGTCTAGGGGCCCTGGCCTCACTTCTTTGTTCGCAAAGTTCCATCTTAACTTTTTATTTGATCTGAGGTTAAACGAAAGGAATTGAGGTTCTAACGGTAAGAAAAATGCAGAAGATTGTGCAGACAATTCGAAAATACGACTAATTTACCTTCGCGTCTTTTTTTTAATACATTCCAGTTCGATATGAATATTCATAGCTAAGCTAAGACGGGTCTTGTCGGGTCAGCTAGTCCTTAAAATAACATGCTTTTAAGTTAGGCTGTAGGTAATGGTGCTTACATAAGGAAACAGTTTTCCTGCACAGACAATCGATGCAGGGTACATGCATAAAGAAACAAGTATTTCCAACCTTATTGATAAACGCATAAGCTCGTATGACTCGGACCAGGTAGTAGGTACGGTCAGCAACAAAAGTTGCTGAACATCGCCAAGTTTTGAAAACAACACAGCACCAATACTTTTCAATAGATTCACTTCGGAAAAAAATGATGGTCCAGTATGTAGAAACACGTACTACTTACAACATCTCGGCTCAGTAAGTTTTGGATAATAAATATGTTTAAGCGTTTCGAAGATTTCATCGTGTTCAGCAACTTTCATTGCTGACTGTACCGACAAGTTTAAATCTGTGACTTTTTAAATGAACGCATGTTGTTGTTGTTGAGCTGTACCTCCTCGCACAAAGATAAGGGGAAGTATATAGAGTTGATGGCCAACCTTCAGTGATTGGAGGGGCACCAAAAGAAGAAGAAGAAATGAACGCATAAGATAACATAGAGCTTAATACGTAGGTACCGACCCGCCCGTACCGGGAACCTGTATCTTTATTTTTACACCCTAAGATTTGATTTGATTCACCCTAAACACTTTTTTTTTTATGGCATAACTCGGCAAACGATCAGGCGAGCTACCTGATGGTAAGTAGTCATCGCCGCCCATGGACATTTGCAAAACCAAAGGAGTTGCAGATGCGTTACCGAGCCTATTTAAGGAAAAGGGAGGGGAAGGAGAAAAGGAGAAGGAAGGGGACAGGGAGAAACTGGGCCTCCGGCGCTCCACATTCACCGTACGAAACGCAACAGTATGCATACTGGTACTTGACGTCGATATTCTGTGGGAGGGTAGTACTTCCCCGGTCGTGCGACCCATTCATGCTGGCATGTAGACATGCCAGCAGGCACTACTAAACACTTTTACTATTAATGTATTTCTATGAAACTGTGAAATATTATAGAATTCAGAATACTCTTACCAAAATAGCTGTCACGTGTAATTTCAGTTTCTTCATTTTGCATCATAATATTACTTAGATGGTTTGTTTACTTTTGTTGTCGATGTTCATGCCATGATTTTGATAAAGGTATTCTGACAATATTTGACGTTTACGTGATAGACAGCTGTAAATTTTTTTAATCGTTTTAGCGAAATGGTCAGTTGATGGCTACCTCATTGGTCGTTTGTTTCGGAGTTTCTTCTTAGAGGTCATCAGTGAAATGCCGGCGCCATCTTGTTTAAAAAAAATTAAACAATTGACTTAAACTTGATTAAAAGTGTCTTTAAAAATAAGCTATTTAAAGAAATAATTATCATTCATCATAATAAGCCCACTCTGTGGATGTACACACGGCTATACTGATGTATAGGCTGGCCTCTCGTTGTGCGGAAAGCGTTTACAATTCCAGTTCCAGTTCATTCCAGGCCCGTCGGTACTGGATTTGTTTAGCTTGATGTGTAGCCGTGCGTACATAAGTACTACTTTGCATAACCCCTAGGGTTAAACTGAGGTAATTTGCATTAGTGTTATGTTAATTTGAAGCTTGGTGTTACCATTACTTTATTTACAGTCACGAGCAAAAATATGTACCTACACATTCACTAAAATACGAAAGCATTTTCCTTCTAGAGCATTGATTTAAATGTCGAAATATTTTACAAATGAGCACAGAATCTCATATAAGTACAATTGAATTTTACATCAGGTTACCATAAAATGTCAAATTTTCTCAGTCGATTTTGTACTTAATCATCAATGTTTTAAGGTTTAAAATAATTTAGAGAAATTTTACAGTTTTGTATAACCTGATGTGCTGGTGACTGAACTTTTTGTGCTCGTGACTGTACTTATATTTACGATCCTTTTTTTATTGTTTTATTCTAATTTTTAAGGGACTTTTACGCGCAGCGTATGCCAGTCCCATCGTACCCTAAACCTACATTAAATCTATTGGGTCATAAATTCGAACAGAACTTTTGCATCAATTTACGATCCTTATCTTAGAGCTTCGGCACATTTTGCAAACAAGAAAAAGTTGAATATTTGCGTAAACTATGCCGCGAACCTCTGTTGCTATCGGCATTTGATTCCATGATAAGTAATTGATCTCTGGCACAAATACAAAATAATCATCTTCACATATAATAAAACTGTGTACACATGGTATATTACATAGAGCGGCTGCTAATTGAAATTTACAAAGCTCCTCTTTGTAAATTAGATTCAGTTTAAAAGGAATCGTGAATGACTAAACACGGTCAGTAGTGGGTAGAAATATAAGTATTTTTAATAATTGGTATAAATTGTGCAGTAAAATGAGTGACAAATAATAAATTTATATATGTGTAGATTGAATTTTTGGTTAACATGTTTGTGTGATAATAAATTTGGATAACAAATTCGTAAAATGAAATAGTGCTTTTCAGTCCAGTAAATATGTTTAAACCGTAAAGCAACAATAAAAATATAATTGTTATTCAATTGATCATCAAGGTCTTAATAATTTATTGAATTGTAAATCTTAATAACAAGTATCAAGAAATATCAATAGTGATTGTGGTGATAGTTTATCGAAAACGGAATAAATAATTTTGAAAAATGAAAAAATACTGCTTCATTTTCGGTGAGGGGAGTAAAATAAACCAAATATTATGTGCCATACTTGGTAAGTATTTAATTAATAATTAATACTTTATTTATGACAGGCACATCATAAAGCTTCTATTCCCTGACAGATAAGGTAGAAGTGTAATAATGTACACCCACAATTCGCAGGTATATTCCCAAGTAATAGACGGCGAGACTATTTCTATTAATCGGGAACAAATCTAAACTCCGAGCTGCTACTGAGAATTTTATAGAAAAATCTTAATAACACTGCTCGACCTGGAAATCGAACCAAGGATTTCTAGCATAGCTAGAACCACTAGACTACTGCAAGTGCTGTAGTGTTATTTTGCTGTGGTAATTCAAAATCAAAACAATTTATTCAAGATAAGCAACACATTTCTATCTGTTCATTTTACTAAGGCCTAGCTTTCAGAAGGGACTCGGCTTAACCGACTTCGAAAAAGGAGGAAGTTCTCAATTCATCGGATTTTTTTTTGCGTCTAAAATATTTTACTTTTTGCTTGAAGGTTTTGTATTTACAGTGAACCTGCCTGTATTTGCCTACGGCGCCAGCATCGGGTGGATGTCTCCGATGACTTTGCTTCTCCAGTCCAAAAATTCACCCACAGGAACCCCACTCACAGACTTTGAGGTCAGTATTTAATTCAACTAAATTGCGGATGTTCTTCAAAAAGGCCAGGTTCCGAACACCCTAAACCGACGGTCATACATGAAGAGATTAATGAATGTAGATGAAGCGAAAGTAGTGTGCCAGGATCGTGGCAAGTGGAAATCTATTGTCTCTGCTTACCCCCATGGGAGACAGGCGTGACAATATGTATGTATTCATTCTGCAGGATATAATCTTCAAATGACTAAACATTGTCTTCGTTTTTGAGAAGTTTCTTGACTGACCTAACGCCAGAGAGGCAGACAGACTGACAAAGAAACAGACAAACAGAAAGACAGACAATTCTTTTATGGGAAAACTCGGCAAACGAGTAGGCAAGCTACCTGATAGCAAATAGTCATCGCCGCCCAGGGAAATCTGCAAAGCCAAAGGAGTTGCAGATGCGTTGCCGAGCCTATTCAAGGAAAAAGGATGGGAAGGAGAAAAGTAGGGGTACTGGGGGAGCAAGGCATGTAGACATGCCAGCGCGACACTACTACTAGTAAAAAGAAATGAATTTGACAATTTAATCTAAATAAGAGTCCCTATTCTTTTTTTTTAAAAAGAGTACTAGCAATGTGGGTCACACATTACTAGTATTACTGTTAACCCCTCGTGCTAAGTTAAATGCTTGGGTTACGAGTGGGTTCACGTCGGTAGTGCAATGGGTGGGATCGAACCGGCAACCATGTGATCGCAAGTCCGACGCCCTAGCCATTAGGCTGCTTGTATTTTCCTTTTGGGTTGCGTATAAATTTAATAATACCCGTTGATCCGTTTAAGAGCTACACTGCTACAGACAGATACACACGTTAAACTTATAACACTCTTCGGTTTTGGAGGTTAAATATTATATTATTTTCTTTGTCCACAGATTTCGTGGATAGCAGCAGCGCCGTACCTAACATGCATACCAGCTGATTACTTGATGGCAATTCTTGGTGATAAATTTGGAAGGAAACTCACCCTATTCTTCATATCAGCTATAGGATTTGTATGTTAACATAACATACTATACCATCATTTCCTTATTCCCCTAAGAGTTACGCAGAGGTGTACTTAATGTGCAATCAGTTCGCCTGTATGTTAAGGTCCCATGTAATGAGGGACGAACCTATTGCCATTCAACGGGCGCATATCTAAACTCTGAATTTTCATATGTTATATCCGATATGAGAGGTGAAGGACGGGGACTGAGGGAGATATTGGGCCTCCGGAGCTCCACACTCACCGTACGAAACGTAACAGTATGCATACTGCTACTTGACGCCGATAATCTGTAGGAGGTTAAGACTTCCCCGATAGTGCTGACCCATTCACGATGGGGTGTAGGCATGCCAGAGAGACATTAACGTACTAAAACGTATTGTACGTAATATACAGTACTTGTACTGTCGTGTTTTGTTTTTTTTGTGGTAATAAACTTTTTCTATCCCACTCTATTCTACTCTATTGATATTCCAGGTATGTTGGACGATAAAACTGACGAGTGTGAAAGTGTGGGCGTTCATTCTGGCTCGAGCGCTGCTCGGTATCACCATGGCAGGAGCATACGTCACATGCCCCCTATATACGAAGGAGATCAGCTCTGCAAGCGTCAGAGGCATGCTTGGCACTTTGGTAAGTTTATCATTACTATAAAAAAAAGTAAAAAATTTCGCTTCACAATTTTTGTAGGTCGACAATCAAGTACGAGAAACTTAATAAACGTAGGTGAAACAAATGCAGTGTGTCAAATATCGTTGTAACGTGGTGGACACGTTTTAGGAACATGGCCGACCGGGAACTACTTAGTGGAGATAAATTACACTCGGAACACAAAATATACACATTTATTTACACTAGGGTTAAGATTTAAAGTACAAATAGTTCAAAGTAGTGAGTTAAGCTCAGGGAGGGGTTCGGCGAAGGCTTCGCGGCGAGGTCCGACCGGGAGAGGGCGGCACTTAACTTTGTGGCTGCAGCGGGAAGAAGAAGAAGCCCGCGCGTCGTCTGCAGAGCTATTTATAGTGACGCGCGGGGTGAGGCTTGAGGTGTGGGGAAGGAGCGGCGAGCGCGGACCATGTCACATCGTATCAAGTAGAACCCTTGAGTCTCCGCCTAACCTCATGGTAGACGGAGGAAAGCTGGAGCAAAAATGCTTAGCTTTTTTCTTATGGGATAACTCGGCAAACGATCAGGCGAGCTACCTGATGGTAAGTAGTCATCGCCGCCCATGGACAAAACAAACGAAAGGAATTGTAGATGCGCAACCTAAGCCTATTTAAGGAAACGGGAGGGGTAGTAGAAAAGAAAGACTGAGGGAGAAATTGGGCCTCCGGCGCTTAACACTCACCGTACGAAACGCAACAGTATCCATACTGCTACTTGACGTTGATATTCTGTGGGAGGGTAGTACTTCCCCGGTCGTGCGGACCCATTCATGCTGGCATGTAGACATGCCACGAGGCACTACTACTACTTTTTCGTACGTAGCTCTCTTGAATATTGTTCGCAAGTTTGGAGTCCACGTTATGATATCTATATCTCTAGACTTGAATCTATTCAGAGAAATTTCACGAGATACCTTCAGTATAAGTGTAAAACGGATGATCCCAATTATGAATCGAGATGCAAAAGATACCACCTATTACCGCTCAAGGAGAGAAGGACTATATCAGATATCTCATTTCTTGTAAAATTGGCTCAATCTTCTATTGATTCTCCACACCTTTTATCCAAAATTCAATTTCGCACCCCTTCAAGATCTGTCAGGATACCTTCTCTATCTCTCAACGTCCCCCATAGCAACACAAATTATAGACAAAACTCATATTTTATAAGATCCGCAAACTGTTACAATAAATTAGTTGACTTTCCTGAACTTGACTTATTTACTACTAAGCCACATGTATTCAAGCATACACTTTCTAAATACTGGGTCGAAGTGGTTTAATAACTGTATTATTATATTAATTAGTTTAAGATAAGAAGAAGATAGGATTATTGGTGATGTTGGTTATTAGTAGTTATTACTTATTGCAATTTTATTATTTGTGATCTGACATCACAAACAAACAAGCGATATTTTTTCTGTATTTATATGCGAAAACATGTAATTGGTAATTAGTTTTAAAACCTGTTTCCTATTTTAAGTTATTAATACTGTTTGTTTTCCAAATAAAATAAAATAAAATAAAATAAAAAATTTCTAGACGGTAAAGCAAGCCTGAAAGGTGTCAAAAATGTTTAAATCGTAATGAGGAAGGACGTGATACATGTGACAAAAGAGAGGTGAATATGAATGTGGAGAGATGGAGGGGTAAAGGGAGACCACAAATAAGATAGATGGATTGTGTTTTAAGGCTGATATGATGTTAAAGGGAGTGAATGATCTGGTGACGGCTGTTAGGGTTAAAGGCCGGAGGATCATTAAATTGAATTCATCTATGTCATCAGTTTTCTATCTACTTACTGCGCTTATAAAGCAACTCATCTGCCTCATTAGTCTAGTTGTCCTAAGCGACTGCTACGTTAGAGTTCCCGAGTCCGATTCCCAGGTCGAGCAGTGTAATTGAGTTTTTCTAAGAAATGTTCACTAGCAACACTACATTTTCCATTTCGCGATCACCTCTCGAGAACACATCTACCACAGCGGTTGTCAGTTTTTCTACTGATATGGCCAGTCTACTGCCACATAAGCTTGTCGATCCGGTGCGCTAGTTAGTTCCTTAAAACCATATATTTTTCCAGTCTTAACTTAAACTGTTTTCCAGGTAATATTATTTCACACGTCAGGGAATTTATTCCTATACATCATTGGAGATATCCTAAGCTACCGCACAATTTTATGGATATGCCTGACTATGCCAACACTCCATCTGATTCTGTTTATAATGATGCCTGAATCGCCATCGTATCTTATAAAGAAGGGAGATACAGAGGTAAGCTGGAATGAGTTATTTGAAGGAAATACGAAAAAAATGTTTCTATAGCTGCCGAGAGTGTCAAATATACTGAAACAGAAGGTTAAATAGAAATACATAAATTAGGTTGCTAAGCTGAATAATCTGAAACACAAATATTTGTAAATATATAAAGCTTGTTCTCTAGTGGCAATGTTGTCTATTTATAGATGAAAAAAAAAATCTTATCAATGACATCGCTAACCGAGCTTTACTCAGATTTTTTTATACTGATATACTATCTAGAGGAGACGAATTAAAACGGGCATTCCACTTAATTACGTATTAATGACACAAATAATTCTGCATAAACTCTTCCTATAAAGACATATTGACATTACCTACTATTTGATCTACAAGATATATCTTGTAGATACTTGCTTCTATCTTCAACAAATAATAATAGATTTATTTAAACGTATGCTTATTATGATATATTTAAATGATTTATATTCTTCAATAAACCAGGTTTTATCAAAGAGATATGATCCTTATACTACTTAAATTTATGCAGTAATTATTACACAATCACAATTTGTGTTCATTGTGATTGACGTCACGTTATCCTATTCTTGTTGTAGTGCATGATTTCTGATATCGCAAAACATTGAAATATAATCATGACCTGAATATACTAAGACAAGATACAGCTAAAGACTAGTATTCAAGGTTAGTAGAGATAAAGATACTAGGATATATGATATAATTGATACGAATGAAAAAGGAGTGAATGATGAAATGACGGCATACAGGAATGCAATCAACAAATACATAATAATGTATACCAACCGCGCTACCCCAAACAGCATTCATTTTAAATATATGTTAGATCTAGTTTCAGTAGCGTAATTATCATTTAAGTTGATTTTGGGTCCCATTGCAATAAAACTTATTCTTGCTGCTGTTTTTATCTTTCAGGAAGCAATCAGGGCTTTGGCTTGGCTCCGATGCAGAAATGAGGATGATCCGAAAGTAATAAGTGAAGTCAATCAAATCAAGAAAGAACAAACAAAAGATGAGGAAAGCAACGGTTTTGTTATTAAAGCTATTTGTAAGTTTTTTTTTATTTATCTTAATCTGTACTAATATAGTAGTAGTGCCTCGCTGACATGTCTACATGCCAGCATGAATGGGTCGGTATGACCAGGGAATTACCCTTCCACAGAATATCGACGTCAAGTAGCAGTATGTATACTGTTGTGTTTCGTACGGTGACTAAGGAGCGCTGGAGGCCCAATTCCTCCCTCAGCCCCCTTTCTTCTCCTTTATCTCCTGTCCCCTTTCTTTTCCTTAAATAGGCTCAGCAACGCAACTGCAAACCCCTTTGGTATTACAGATGTCCATGGGCGGCAACGACTACTTACCATCAGGTAGCTCGTCTGCTCGTTTGCCGAGTTATGCAATATATTTCCATAAGGACCAGTTATATACCGCCCGCATCCAACGACTCCCAGTGAAGTGTCATTATCATCATCATCAGCCTATACTCGTTTACTACTGGATGTAGGCTACATGTGCCTAGAAAGATTTTTTAATAAAAATTGAGATCACTATCTTACAATCATGTAGCCATATTTGTAGATATATTCAACGTGTTATATTTCGTCCCATTAATATATTTTGGTTACTTGCCACGTCTAATAATAACTCCAATCAATCTCATTGAATGGCGACTGATGTTTCAAGCACGGCATTCAATTGTTTCTCATTGTCCCATGGCTCTATTTATTGTATTGTGTTTATTTTTATGTCATAAATATTAACAATAATGTGATCTCGAGCAAAATCAAAAACAAAAAGTAGGTCAGTCCATGTCTTGTGCTCCCTAAAATATGTTTGAGCTACACGATGACTTGAAATATGGTTGAGCTACATAAGACGATGACTGATGTATGCGTGCCGTCAGCTAGGACAGGTCAACTCAATACTGCTATGGCTCTTTCATTAAAAGGCCTGTTCAGATATTTCTCTACAATGTAAAACTTGCTTATAATATATGACTATCTTACTAGGTACTAATTTTAAAGAAAGAAAGGTTTATTTAGCCAACAGCACAGGAGACAGTACATACAGTTTGAACATTACATACGTTTTTAATTAATACATCAGTTACAGATAATTTATAATAGTCGTACGAAAAGGCAATGTTTGAATGTCCCACGGCTGGGCCAAAAAGGTGCCCAGATCAGCTTAATGTCAAGAGGATAACCTACCTACTTGACGCTGGTTTTCATCTGAGACCTGGGCAAATGCTCCACGGATGTCAAATAGTGGACAAAATAATAATTTTGAACTTTTAAAGAGACCATGATTCTCTGAGTTTGTTTCGGCGTTTCTTTTAAGAGATCATAACATAGGATATGGGTCATCTAGTTTAAAGACGTTGATTTGTTAAAGTGTATTTAAAGGATCTATTCTTTTTTTAAAAAAAGCTTGCTAGCAATGTGGGCTACACATTACTAGTATTCTTGTTAACCCCTCGTGCTAAGCTAAATACTTGTGTTACGAGTGGGTTCACGTCGGTAGTGCAATGGGTGGGGTTCGAACCGGCAACCACATGATCGCAAGTCCGACGCCCTAGCCATAAGGCTACCGCCGCTTGATTATTTCCTAACTCTTTGGGAAATACAATCAGTATCAATCGTTTAGACAAAAATTAAAGTACAGGAAAGTTCTTGCCACTAAAGAAAAGTAAATAATTAAATAATAAAGGGGGATCTTCTTGAGTTAGGTGCCAAATATTTTTTATTTTTTTGGCAAATTGTTAGCTTTAGCCAGTACTAAAGCGTGCACTTAACCAGAGAGACGGAAGTTTTAATCCTGCCTTAAATCGTATATTTTTTTGCCAAATATCTGAAAATTAATTTCTTTACAGTACAAGACAAAATCCTGATTAGAGCATTCGTAATAGCCATGGTAACGGCTTTGGCTAGAGAGGTGTGTGGCACCATCCCAGTTCTCAACTTTGCCGGGGAGATATTCTCCATGGCCACTAAGAATTCAGGCATCATCCTGACTCCTAACCAGCAGGCTATGGCTTTGGGAGCGATGCAAGTTGCTGGAGCGATATTGGCGTCTTCTTTCGTGGAAAAAGCTGGACGGAAGGTGAGATTTATAGGCCTGATACACATCCTACTACTCTTTTTCCAAATATGTTGGGGTCGGTTTTTTGTCTTATTAGACGCTATTAAATATCAGTATAGTAAGTGATGTTACTATACTGAATTAGAAAAGAAAGAAATAAACAAAGATTATTTTATTTTATAATTCAATTACTGATATTTAAAAGCGCCTAAGCGTCTAGAATAGGTTGATGCTGATGATAGTAAGGATAACCAAGATAATAAGAATTTCGTATTTTAACATATCATCAGCCTGTATTCCCCGAAGAGTTAGGCAGAGATGTACTAATGTACATCCACATTTCGCCGGTATGTTTAGGTCCTACGTAATAGAGGGTGAGTTTATGCCATTTACCGGGCACAACTCCAGACTCCGAGCTGCTACTGAGAATTTCATAGAAAAACTAAATAACACTGCTCGACCTGAGGGTCGAACCTAGTATAGAAGTCGCCCTTAGGACTAGACTAGATTAATGAGGCAGTCAAATAATAATTTCGTATTTATTTAGTTTATTTCAGTTAGTCTTTTAGTACACCACCACTACCTATAGTCCCAGGAGTTCGTATGATAATCAATACTATACTCCATTTGGTTAGGTACTTAACTAAAGGTAAACAAATCATAAAAAAGGTTCTTTTATAGGGCCATTTTTCATCTTGAAACAAAACGTAACCAAAACAAATTACTTAATCATTCAAAATAATTTTCCTTTACTATACTAGCATATTTTACTACTTTGTTTAATACTAAATGGTAATTATAAATTCTTAAGCTTGCGACCAATAAATAAATCAAATCTGATAATTATGTCATAAAGTATTGCAATGTGCCTACTAGAAAGAATCTAAAAAGACAGGAAATCAAAACCTTTTTCTACATAATAGACTTTTGATAACTCGAAAAAATTAAGAAGTAGTAGCGCGAGGAAGCGCGGCTAAATAATTAACCGATATTATACTTAGTCGGGTAACCAGACGCCAATCGTAACAGTTTGTACTTTCGTTCGTTTTTGTGATTCTTTTGCCGTAAATTGTATTATTTAGTTATAGTTTTGTTTGTTCGTTGTTTTAATTGATTATTAGATGTGTTGTTATTAATTTCACTCCCAATTCAAAGGATACCATTGTAATAAAGGTTGAAGAGCCCTGAACACCGCCATTTTTATTGTTTACCTTTAGTTAAGTACCTAACCAAATGGAGTATAAATGATCTCTCAGTATTTGGAAAACGCTAGAGGTCCTGGGTTCGAGTCCCATGTCGAGAAAAGTGGTGTAGGATTTGTGTCCGGTTCCTAATGCGGACATAAATTCGTCTGACAGTAGACAAACAAAGGCTTAAATTTTGACGATCATGAATAATATTAGGCTCGCCTCTTTTAACATATGACCTAAACATAGGATTCATATCTCTGTCTTACCCTTTGGGGAATACAGGGTAAATCATAAACAACCATACCATTACGGTATGTTATGTTAAAACGAATGAACGCATGGTAAAAAATTTATAAGATCTAGGTAATTTAAGCTTATTCTTCTTCCTCTGAAAGTATAACAACAGATTTTTACATAGGATTTTTAATTAGTCTGATAGTCACGTCAGAATCTCAATTTCGGATACTTATGTATATTTGTCTGCCCAACAGCCTCTGTTCACTGCTACAGCCCTAGTGTCAGGGTTGAGCATGTGTGCACTCGCGTCCTGGTTCGTCGCCAGACAGTACGGGGTGTTCACCCCGGCCTGGCTGCCTCTCCTCACTCTCTGCCTGTGCATCTTCTGTGATGCCCTTGGACTGCAACCAGTAGCTGTTATCATCACCAGCGAGATATTCTCCTTCAAGGTATGATTGAAGTAGTGAAGTATTTTTATAGAACGAGACCGATACGTAACCGATACGTAACGAGACCGATACGTAACCGATACGTAACGAGACCGATACGTAACCGATACGTAACGAGACTGATACGTAACCGATACGTATGGAAATATATAGGAGAACCCTTTGTTTAGCAATGGATGTTCTTTTTCTGATATTATAATCAGATTTTTTATGGGATAACTCGGCAAACGAGCAGACGACCTAGCTGATGGTAAGTAGTCATCGCCGCCCATGGACATCTGCAGTACCAAAGAGGTTGCAAATGCGTTGCTGAGCCTATTTAAGGAGAAAGAAAGGGAAGGAGAAAGGAAAAGAAACTCACCGTACGAAACGCAGCACTCGACTGCTACTCGACGTCGATATTCTGTGGGAGAGTAGTACTTCCCCGGGCGTGCCGACCCATTCATGATAACATTTAGACATGCCAGCAGGCACTACTACTAAAAAAGAACCACACTAACACCGAGGACCACCTTAACAATACGCTAAATGTGCAGTTAAGATTCAAATTTTCAATGAATGTGTACATACTTACGATCCTACGCACATCTACACATCAAGCTGGCCTCTTATTGCATAGTAAACCTGAATAATAGGAGATCAGCTGTAGCTGGATCTGTATAGGTTGACCTGTAACCGTGTGTACAAGCAAGCTATTAGAGTTCGAGAAGGTATCTTTACAATTGCCGTCTTTTTTTTTTTTCAGTACCGTGGTTCTGTAATGGCTACAACAATGTCAGCAGCATCTTTCGCAGCTTTCATGCAAACTCTTTTCTTCATGTCATTGGCAAATGCAATAGGAGTTCACGTGGCCTTCTACTTCTTTGGAGTAGTTTGCATAGCTGCCGCCATTTTTGTTATAATCTTTGTACCAGAAACGAAACAACGGAATATTGAAGAGATCTACGAAGATTTGAAGACAAAGAAAGAGAAAAGACTTGAGTTGCAAAATTCGCTGCCGTTTGAAGCTGCTAAAGACGATGTTTAAGTCATGTTTTTTTAAATAAAACTGATCTAACAAACGATGTTTTCTAAAATTTAATTGCCATACGAAAATTTCATAGTTGAAAAGCACTTTAGTTCTTCCGCAATTTTTAATTTTTTTCAAAATGTTTAATCCCTCACCTTCGCACAGTTAAGAACATTTTAATAGCAACATTTGGTAAATCGGTGTTGCGCTTACTAACAGCATTTAATTCACAATTTCTTTATAAATTCTGTAAAAAAATGATATCTAGATAATCACTCAAAATTATGCGCACTGTAAATGGTTTTGCAAATATACAAATTAAAGAGAAAACATAGATAAAAGACCTTTGTCTTGAATAGTAATTTATTAATAGCACTCAACTTGCAATTTGGCGAAAAAAAAAAACTAATTTTGAGGTATCGACATTTATTGATTTGGTTCCATGGTTTTCTTTTAACCGACACAATGAATCACAAGAAAGCAAACTGTAATAGCACCACAGTATACTGCAACACAAGGGCACCAAATTTCTGTGGTAGGTTCCCATCAACCGTGAAGATACGACATGCTGTCATCTTGAATGCAGTTTGGTTCAACCGCCGCACATTCTTGCAAAACTTTTTAGCTTCCCCTGTAAGAAACAAAACTAAAGATTTATTTGATTAACTGACGCATGTAGTGGTCTCAATGAGGGTAAAGCAATAGATTTTGCATTGTGTCTACAATACGGCGATTGACGGGTTAAAGAGTACCTAACTACTAAATAAAAAATTTACAAAACCCCCGACTATTGCAATATATCTCGACCGATTTTTATCAAACATAGCTAAGAACACTCCCGACAAATTCACCTTTCAAACAAAAAAAACTTATTCAAAATCGGTTCGTCCGTTCGGGAGCTACGATGCCACAGACAGACACACACACACCCGTCGTTTTTGCGTCGGGGGTTAAAAACAAGCCTAGGAGCCACCTGATGATAGGCGGCAACCGCAGCCTATCATCATCAACCCAGACATTATCGCAATGCTGGGCATGAGTGTCCTCTCAGAATGAGAAGGATTAGGGTATATTTCACCACGCTAGCCTACACGCAGTCTTATTGCACCAGCAACACCAGTAGTATTAATAGCGCGTTGTCATCTTCAGCCTTTAGTTGTTAAGTCTCATATGCCCAGTAATTGGCAGAAGCGGCGGTAGCCTAATGGCTGGGCGTAGGACTTGCGATCATGTGGCTGGCGGTTCGAAACTCACCCATTGCACTACCGACGTGAAGCCAGTCGTGATAGAAGCATTTTAGCTTAGTACAAGGTTAGCAAGATTACTAGTCATGTACGACCCACATTGCTAGTAAGCTTTAAAAAAATTGTGACTTCCTACCATTCCTACCACACTTCGCCTACAATCTTGTAGGTAAGATTTTAACATTAACATTTTGTAACATTAAAATTTTGTAACATTAACATTGTGTAGCATTTTTATCTCGTAAGTCCTGGCAGTTACCACTAGGCCTCCAGCGCTCCTGACTGAAAGCAATATTTTGAAAGTAATACTTACAACTGGTATCGCCTGTCTTTAGACTTTTCTTCAGCCACCAATTGCAAGCAGCATCAGCCTTATACACAGCTAAATAAAATCTCTCGCAGTGGACGCCCAAAATCCCTACCAGTGAAATGTTCTTCAAAACCCAAAGGATAGCAATCAACCTCAATACATTGTATAAAGTCTGCAAAAAAAAGTAAGAAGGATAAAGAATCTTAAAAATTTTGGTAATATTTTGAGTCTGATAACTAAGAATAATATAGTAAAGATATTGGTATTGGCTGAATTTCTTTTATGGAGTCTGTGACTGGCTGATGACTTCCTACATGGAATTTAAAACATACCACCAAAGTATGAATTTTAATCAATATAAAAAAATATTTATTTCCTTATGTAACAGTAAGAAATAAAATAAAGATTGATTGCACTAGCATTTCATATATAGACCATTTTTGTAAGAAATAAAATAAAGATTGATTGCACTAGCATTTCATATATAGACCATTTTTATACAGTTCGCAAATGCCTTATGGATCGTCTGCTATCTGGAAAATAGGCAGGATGATTATGTCGGACCCAGGTGGCAAACGATATATAAGAATTTTCGGAACGGTATAAAAAAGATAAGGTGGAGACCACGATGCGACAATTAAGGAAATCACATGCCATATTCTAGTCTAGGGGGAATTCTGGGGGTTTTAAATCACGAGTGAATCGGTTTCTCCTAGACAAGCGCGCTTCATCGTAGATCGCAGTATCGCTTAACATCAGGTGAACTGGCGGTCAAGCGTAGGCCTATCATAAATAAAATAATAATATCTAATAATAATTTAGAATAAAATTTCCATTGCAAATAAATTTGTCAGCGCATCAAGCTTATTCCCAATTTTGTTTAATTTTATATCGAAATGTCGTCTCCACCATGTTTTATTAAGGAATCATACTTACTGAGTCATTTGAAGTACTCTCTAATTTCTCAATTTCTATCAAAGTTTGTAGGTATAACAGTGAGTGAAAAAACGTGTCCATTACGTGAAATAAAGTCTGAAAATGTAAATGGAACATGGTTATAAAATCTTAAATATGTGAAATATACCTACTTTTTGAGCTCTACATTGATAAAATCATTCTTCATCAAGAGAAGCCATTGTCAAAAACCAACGATTAGTTCTATAAGCTGAATATGAAATCGATGGACTGTGTGAGACTATATAATCAAATATTTCCACTGATCTAGGCCAAGGTGATTTACTAGCGTGATTTGACTGACATCAACAATGTTATCTATCCTTAACAATAAACTTTTACAATGGAGTAGAGGTTAAGTAATAAAATTTTACAATTAAACACTATGTAATTACATTAAAATAAAAGATAAAATTTGATACATACCGAAAATCGAAATATTCTTTTATAAATTTCAAAGGCTTCCATAAAATCCACGTAGGCTTGAAATAACTTCTCCCAATGATTGATACATAGGTCTTTATCTAACTTCGAACAGTGTTTGCTAAAGTGATCGACTTCAGATACCCACGTAAGTATTCCATCTCTTATTAAAGAGATTAAACGTATACCGTAAGTGATATTTACGTCAAAAAATATCAAGGCATAAAATACTAGTGAAACGGATAAGTCACGCATAATTAATAGTAAGATGATATAAGCAAGAAATGGCCGCATTATGCTGAACCAATTCCACATAGTAAATTGCTTGTAGTTCCTATAATTAATAATACGGAAGGCTTCTTGAATCTTCAAGATAATACGAACATTGTCCTTCCTTTGGAAGAAGTTGAGAATACAGAAGATGATATAAAAGAAGATATAAGAGGCAGTGTTGATATTGATACAAAATGTAATGAATACAAGTGATACAGTGGAAATTCTATTCAAAAGTTTATATAAATGTAAATTTACAAATGCAGTTATACCCATAACCGATAAAATATTATAGAATCTGCCGTGAGGCCTGATACAATTGTATTTGATTGTGAACTTGGATATAAAAAAAATGTGCTGCAAACAAAGCAAGGGTAAGAGCATTTTTTGAAAATCTTTCTCCAAAAAGTTGTTAGTGATAGATATATTATTGCTTTTCGCTTTCATTTTATATTCGGTTCAACTGAAGTCGTTATCGTCCGCGTAGTTTATGTACTCACGAAATAATGTTGGACCATTTACCTCATAACATAAATAGGTACTACTTTTTTGTTTGATTAAGATATTTCAATTTAGCGTATTAATGTACAAGTTGTTGCTCGCGGCTATACTCGTGTTCCAGAGTTACTATTAAATCCACGTAAATCAAATGTTTATGGTGACACGAGTAAATAAACCATGAATATCATAGTGGAAAATGTTATCAAACTATTTTTTCAAGACAATCTTCATTTTCATGGTTTCCGTAAAATTAATTGACGAGACAATACTTGTGCAAATACATAATTATCACAATACTAAGAAAAATAATCATGTTTCTAAGTATGTAAATTCGAAAAATAAATACTTTGCATGGGGAAATGGAGACTGAATTAATGAAAAATATACTACCGTTAATGGCGTTTTTCTTTCTAGTATATGTGCTACCATTAACAAATTAATAAACAAGGGAGTAGCTACTGTACTGCGTAGAATTTTTATACAAATACCTTTCTAGATAATTGCTTTTAGATATTATAATCTAACATCGTTTTCCATCGTTTATTTTTTATACACTGATAGTAACCTCGCTTAAGTTTGTTAAACATTTCGATGATATCTAAAAAACGGTTCCAAACATGATTGTTGATAATAAGAGACATAAAACGATAATTTTGGTAGACAAAGACTTTTTGAGCATTTTCTATCCTTTTTATATTATTAATACTATTGCGTGCATGCGGAAATATAACATTAAAAGTAACTATGTGGAAAATATTTCGAGAAAAAATATAGTGTTCGCTGTTTTAATTAATTGTGGAATGATGTTTTTCTACTATGCTACTATGAAATATACTACATTTAGTGTGATACCCTACAAAAATGTTTATAATGTTATTTATTTCGAATACTTATTTAATTTTTCTGGAGTTTGTTTTATTAACTTATACCTCAGTAATTCAAGTGTGCATTTAATCTCTATTCTCCATGACATTCATGAATGTCTTCATAGCAGTAGAGATTTAAAAAAAGTTGAAAATTCTATCTTGGGCCTCAATTGGGTTCCTTCTATCTTGTTGTATTACTTTAATATCATTTAAATTAGTATATGACCCAAACTGGACTTTAATGAGAGGTATATACGTTTCAACGTCAATAATTTTAGACATTGAAGTCACTCAAATTATGCTCTCGATATATATGCTGACTTGTAAAACCAAACTCTTAAACAAGAATATAGAAAATATTAATTTTGAAGATGATAACGATGACATTGTAGTGGACAGAGATATTGTACTGGAAGAAATGTTTGATGCAATAGTTGCGATTAATGAAGCTTGGAATTTAATGAAGACAACCGCAGGAATTATTGTGAATATATTTTCTAATACTTTGCTGTTGAAATATTATTGGATATCTTTTTAAAACAGGATGGAAATATTACAAGACATTCACTTGCATAATCATTAATTCAACCATGTATGGTTTCTATGGTCGTTGTGACGCAAACGTGGAAAATGGCTTGTAATTCTTGTAGAAGCAATATTTACAGAATTAATTAACGATATTTTAAGTAGGGCTTTCTATATAATTATTATTCTGCAATATAATATTTTAATTAAACTTTTTCCTTTCAGATTCTGTTCCATTTCGTTACAACATTTGTACAGAATTTAATATACGTAGGTGTTCTAATAATATGGTTGAAAACAAATTGTGTAAGTATACGCAACTATGTAACTATTTAAGATTTTATTATTTGTGTCCTTTTGATGTAAATTTGAAAATAATACGAATCAATGGGCTAAAGTGGCCCTGTCTGTCTAAAAACAAATGGCAAAACACGTCTCTTGGAGTATAGATTGTGTATATTCAAGCATAATGTCGGACGACCGCTCGCCAGGCGAACTGACAAATGCCTGATCGAGACTGGATGAGTAAAGCTCGAGATTAAGAGAGATAGAAGTCTCAGTGGCGTAGAAGAGGTCTACATCAAGCACTGGACAAATATGGCTAATGATAATGATGATTTTATTGATACCAATCTTCAAGCAAGGGTCAGTCTGAAGACTGACCTTTGCTCTATAAGATTGGTAATTGGTAAGATTCTCAAGAACAGGAAGAAAAGTAACATACTTGTCATATCTACTGTATTATTATTTGTCGAATGAAGACATGACTTTTAGTAGTAATAATCTATTCAGATCCGAAACGTTTTCTTTATGATTGGAATAAAATGTAAATTTTTCTTCAGAATTTCGAGGTTATTATAAGCCATTCTTTGGGAGTGCTCCTCTGGCTGGCAAAAGTGTTCGTGGTTGAATTAATGCTCTGCATCGCTTGCGAAGCATTCTACAGAGAACTCAAAATTGCACAGAGCAATGTCTTGATAAAATTGTCAAAAGATTGTAAGTACGTTTTCGAGTGTAAAGTTTTCTGGTTTAGTAGTGCCTGCTGGCATGTCTACATGCCAGCATGAATGGGTTGCAGGACCGGAGAAGTACTACCCTCCCGCAGAATATCGACGTCAAGTAGCAGTATGCATACTGTTGCGTTTCGTACTGTGAGTGTGAAGCGCCGGAGGCCCAATTTCTCCCTCAGACCATTTCCTACTCCTTTTCTCCTTCCCCTCCCGTTTCCTTAAATAGGCTCATCAACGCATCTGCAACTCCTTTAGTTTTGCAGATGTACATTGGCGGCAATGACTACTTACCATCAGGTAGCTCGCCTTCTCGTTTGCCAAGTTATACCATAAAAAAGTACTTATTAAAAATAAACTATAAATTATTATTTACTAGTGGATCCGACAGATGTTGCCCTGCCCGAACTCGATCGTAGAGCCACCTACCCGGTCCAAATTTCTCATATTTTTTTACCGTATAAACATTCCTTGGACTTCCACAAATATTTCAGAACTAAAAAACTCCAAATCGGTCTAGCTGTTCTGGAATTTCAGCGAGACTAACGCACAGCAATTGATTTTTATATATAAGAAGAAGAAGATAAGAAAGAATAAGATTAATTGTGTATATGTTCAACAGTACGCAATATTTAAATCTAAAGTCCAATGTGTCTAAAAATAATAATACTGTGATTAAAGTTTAGTTTAAGTCTTATGAATTTTTATTGTAAAATTTATATTTTCATGCTATTTCATTATGGCAAAATGTGACTGATCTCTTGTAATTATGAACCATCCTTAATTACGACATTTTATGCTAATAAAAGCTTTGAAGTTTGAAGTTAGAATTATAACTACGAGTACACAACATTCACTTGTTACAGATATAGATTATGTATCAACATAACCGGCCTTAAAATCCAGTTCCCTATTTTCAGTGCCATCAAAAAAGATCTGGAAAAACATCTTCAGGGTGATACACAAAGACTTTCAGACGATCAGCGCGTGCGGCGTGTTCACAGTAGACGCAGCAACCCTGCTTCACTTCTGCAACGTGATTGCTAACTATGCTATTGTTTTACTGCAGTTTGCTTTCTTGTAATCCAAGATTAGCTGTTGACAGCCCTACAGGGGCCCGATTCTGCTATTACAATTAAAATGTCAGATCATAACCATTCCACCGACACACTACTGAGATTCCATTGACACTGAATCAAATTTGGTATTCTGCTAAAACTTCAGTGTCGCATCAATTGTGTGTCGGTGGAGTGTCGCTGGGATGGCTAATGAATGGACCGGAAATTGTCATTCGGTGTTGCGTGTCAAAATCTACCATGGGTAGTATTATTTTAAATAAATTCTCATTTGTGATTATCGTCGAAAAAATAATTAAATTTAGCATTTTACTCATCATTAAGGCGACCATGTAAATAAAATACATAGAACTGTTTATAAAATGCTTCAGTAGTGATGAAATTGGAAGAAAACGAAAAACAGCCGCATATGTAGCCTCTTTGCAGACTCTTGTAGTTGGCACATAACACTGATATGACAAGTAATTTAGAGCTGTCAACGGTTGCTATGGTTTGTTTTTATTGATATATTATTATTCGTTTAAAATGGCGATACAATATGTAATTATTGATTTTGTATGTACAATTCAGTTTTATTTTTACGGTTGAAGATGGTACTCTCTGACCCTTGAATCAAATTGTGCTTGTCTACTTTTCTCGTTCACTCAAAGCTAACGTGGGGCTGATGCACGAAGATAGACTGCAATACCTACCTATAGGTTACCCAATAAATTATACGAATATACTTCTCAGGAACTGACTCAGGAATCACCTTTCTGATTTGTGACAAAAAGTATGTACTAATTCTTATTTTTTATCTACTAATAATGTAAAATGTAAAGGGTTTAGGGAAGTTATGGATTAACAATTTAAGTATTTTAGTGCCAATTGAAATGAATGTGTACCTAATGTAGGTACACCTCCCCATGTAATAGGGGGCGAGCCAAGTGCCATTCAATCGAGCTTGGGGCCACTAGACTCATGTAGCAGTGATATTGATTACTTATATATATTAAAAATTACCTACATAATATATTTTTTCTGTCCACAGCACATTGACAAGAACCTGTAGCAATACCCTGGCTTTTGTAGTACCTACCAGCCTTCTGTGTTATGATGTTTAAAAGGTTTAAACGGATTCCGACTGTCTCCTAAAGCCTCCGCTTCGAACTTCAATAGTTTTCAATATAATGTTTTTTATTGTTTTAATAAATGTTTTCATTACTTATTATATTTGTATACTTATTTGTATTAACCTACCTACCTAGCAAAATGTTATCAAGCATTTGATAACTAAGGCTATAATAGCCTCAACTCCTCAATCTCACTCATCAATTGAATCTACAATTCAATTCAATTCAATTCAATTCTTTATTTGCAAAATATGGGTTTACAAAAGATGTTAGGTACATAATACAAAATGTTTCACCACATTTAGCCTTAGAGCATGCAAAAATTACAAAAGATCATTAAATAAATTACTATAATGACAAAGTAATACAAAAATTTACAATAAAAATGATGGGAAAATGTCAATAAAATAATGGAAAAATTTCACAAAGATTACTTAATGGAATACGATAAAAATAAATTATAGTAAGTATACAGTTACATTCATTTTAAGGTCTGATCTTCTAAATATTCGCTAACGGAATAGTACGCTTTTTCAACAAGTAGACAATGTAATCTCTTTTTTAATACGGTTAAGTTGTCTACAACACGCAATTCGGATGGCATTTTATTATAAATTTTTGGACCCATGCAAAATACACTTTTATGTAGGAGTCTTGTTTTAGAAGGTCTAATGCATAGCTTATCTACATTCCGCTGCCTTGTACGATGCTCAAAAAAATTCAGATTGGATTTAACAAATAATACTGTCTCGTAAATATATAAACACGGTAATGTCAAAATTTTTAAGTCCTGGAAGTGAGGTTTGCATGAGTCTGTTTGCTTTAAGCCACAAATGGCTCTAACACACCTTTTTTGAGATTTAAAAATACAGCCTATATCAGTAGAGTTACCCCAGAATATCACGCCGTAACGGAGAGTAGATGATACAAATCCATGGTATGCTATGAGCGCTGTTGAAATATCGACGACTGTACTTAGGTTTCTTAGGGCAAAAGAATAACTATTTAATTTTTTACATGTATGCTCAGCGTGTTGCTTCCATGTCATTTTTCTGTCTATGTGTAGTCCTAAAAACTTTACCGAATTTACTGCCTCTATTTCTTGATTTTTATAAGTAATGTGTATATTCTGAAGTGATTGCCTTTGATTAAAAATAATAGCCTTAGTTTTATCAATATTAATTTTTAAATTATTACTTATAAGCCAATTGATTGTATTTTCTAATGTCAGATTGATATTATAGATAAGGTCATTTTTATTGTATTTGTCAAAAAGAATTGTACTGTCATCAGCAAAAAGAGTCATAGGGTTATCAGTTACAGTTGGTATGTCATTTATGTATACTAGGAATAGCAATGGTCCTAGTACACTACCTTGCGGTACGCCATATTTTATATGTTTAAGGCCAGACGAGTAGATAGTTAAGGTTTTTGTTTTTGGACACAATTTAGTTATTTCAGTTCTCTGATGTCTATCGGATAAATAAGATTCAATTAATCTGTGGACGTTACCCCTGACACCATATGCATATAGTTTGTCCAAAAGTATGTCATGTTTTACGTAGTCAAAAGCTTTTGTCATATCCATAAATAGGGCAACTGTAGGAGCACTCTTATCCATACTTGTTAAAACTCTTTCACAAAAATTAAATAAAGCCAAATTAATAGACTTGCTCTTTCTGAATCCCATTTGTTCTTTAGCAAATAGGTCATTGCTTTCAAAGTAGTTGTATAGGCTATTATGAATAACTTTTTCAAATATCTTAGAAAATATGGAGAGTAATGCTATTGGTCGATAGTTATCAAGATTGTTTGTGTTACCTTTTTTATGTAGAGGTTTTATAATAGCCGTTTTAAGCGAGTTGGGAAACGTTCCTGTTTCTATAGACAGATTTATTATATGTGATAATATTGGGGCAATTACATGGGATACTCTTTTCACAACATTAGTGTTAACACCATCATAGCCTACACTATGGGACATTTTAAGTGACGCTATTATTTGGTATACATCATCGGGGCTAGTTGGTTGCATGAATATTGAATTTCGATAGTATGGAGGGCATTTAAATCTATGTATACTATGGTTCAACTCTGGCGTTACTTGGTCTATAAAATAATTATTAAAATGTGTCACTATTTCTTTTGGATCGGTTATAGTTTTTCTTTTCAGTTTTATATCAGTTATATGATCAATTGGCTTATTATATTTGTGTTGATTTATTATTTTCCACGTCGTTCTGGACTTGTTATTTGAAGTTTTTATGGCATATGTGTTTTGTGCTTTTTGTGTTAATTTTATAATAGACTTTACTTTTTTAGCATATTGTTGGAAAAGAAGTTTATTCTCTTGGTTCCTTTTTTTTCTATATTGCCACAAAAGTGATCTCTTGCGTTTGCTACACATTTTAATTCCTTTAGAGATCCATTTTGGCTGTTTATTTTTAGTAATTTTAATTTTTTTGTTTGGAAAACATTGATCGTAAAACAGTTTAAAAATATCATGGAATTCATTAAAAGCTAAATTTACGTCACTAGAATCATATACTTCTTTAAAACTTAGTTGACCAATGTAATAAATAAATTTTTCTATGTTTTCCTCAGAGTAGTCCCGTCTAAACTCATACCACCGATCTATACCATACACTCTATCCACTGGGCATTGCAATATCTGAGCTGTATGGTCAGAAATAGCTAATTCAATTACTTTTCCCTTACATCCATGTATATTATATAAAATATTGTCAATACACGAGCTACTGGTCAATCTAGTAGGTTGTTTAAATGCAATCCTCATATTATTGCTTAAACATATTTCCTGAAACTGAGATGATTGAGTAGTTGTTTTCATAAGATCTATATTGAAGTCACCGCATATTATTAATTTCTTTTTTTTAGCAATTGATATAATCTCACTAAGACGATCAAAAAATATATTTAAGTTTGTCCGTTTAGGCACTCTATACATACTCACAACAATTGTTTTATAATCAAAAATTTCTATCGCACAACATTCTATGTCATGACTTATGGATAAATGTTGTATACTCGTTATTACTTTCCATTGCAATGTGTTTTTTATTAAAATACAAGCACCACCTCTTTTCGTATCATTTCGGCAAAAGCATGCAGCTAATGCAAAGCCCGGAATTGAAATATACCGTTCATGACCAGACATTATAAAGTGTTCAGTAATACAGATAATATCAATGTTTAAGTTGTTTTCAAACAACTCTTCCAAACTAACTGTGAGTGCATTTGATTTGGTGAACAAACCTGCAATATTTTGATGCATTACATTGAGATATTTATTATAGAAAAAACTTATTCGTATGCATGTCATCAAGCAAAAAATTGTTATTATTTATCAACACATTGTCATTTTTATAGCAGTTATCTGTCATAATGTCATTTATAAAATTAAAAATATCCTTAAAAATAGCATGCATGCCATAGTTGTTAAGCCGTCCGGTAAATCTATTAAACATTGTGTAGTCACAGGATAAATTTTTATTAGAGTCAAGGAAGTAGGCGTGGTCATTAGCTAATATGTCTAAATAAAGCAAATTATTAAAATTTTCTATTCTTGAATTATACATGTTAAAGTAATTTCCTAATTTATATGTTGGTGTACAAACGATGACATTAGTGTATTTGATTTTTGTTAGAGTCTCTCGTATCATATATATTAAATTAAAGTAATCATTAGTCGTATTGAATTCTTCTTCCCCTATAAGAATAATACAGAAGTCCTTTGGTGTGCACTCTCGTAGCTTGGTTTCAATGTCGTGTAGCATGTATTCCGTGTTACTATGGGTTGACAAGTAATGACATATATCAGAAGTATCCTTAAATGTAGTCTTAGCAATAGGTGTTATTTTGTTTCGGTGAATATTACTTATTATATTAATTTTGTTTCTCCTAGAGTTTTTGGTACTTGTCTGATGTTGAAATGTCAGATTTTTTTCAATCTGTATTGTAGTTTGATTGGTCAATTTTGACGTTTCTGTTTGTGTTTGTTTATGCTTAATCTGTGTTTTTTTGGTAGATGTAATTTTTGATGATTTGATAGGACTGCTTAAAACTGTTTTGTATAAGTCATTTTTCCTCATAAACTCTTGATTAATTTTCTTTAAGTCAGTATTCTCAAGCGATAGCGACTCAATTTCTTGATGAGCACTAGATAATTCATATTCAAGTTTGTAAATTTTTTCTTTTAATGATATTATTTCTTCATGCTGCTGTTGTTTCGTTAAGTCCGGTAGGCTATTTAAGCTTTCATCATTATCAGTTTCTACATCAAGGGTATTTGTCAATATCTCAGTTGAGGTATTTTTATTTGTATCCGAGTATGTGCGTGTTCTGCGGAACGTTATGTTCTGTAGAAAGTCCATGGTAATGTAGAATGAGGTGAAATTTCGTCGGCCTTGTAAATACAAGGATAAAAATATTTTTTAGGTTTGATAAAACAGTACTTTGTTTTTTGTTACTCCTCGCTAGATGTCGTCATCATGAATAGTTAATAAAACAGTGTTTCTTCAATAAGATAGACTTTACTACTCGCCACTAGGTGCTTTTACTATGTCGATATGGTAAAACAGTTCGTTGTAAGTAAAACAGTTTTTGATATGTTCAACTCGTTACTAGATGTCGCTAATGTGCACAGATTAATACAGTATTTTTTAGATAAAACAGTTCTAGGTTTCTGCTACTGTCCGCACGAGGCGCTGCTAAAGCGCAACTTTTAAACTTGTAATGAAAAAAACGGTCAATGTTTACATAAATTTGACAACAAAATACAAAGAATTTCACTGTTTGAGATGTACTAACGTTTAACTGGTTAACTTCAAAATAAATCTTTATCTACTAGACTGAAATAAGCATAGTTTCATCCATAAGTGTTTATTTTCACTTTCACTATCTGTCACAATAGTTTACTGTTACTTTTGTAAACCTGCTTAAATATTAAAGATAACACTTGCACATTATACTTATAGTTTAAGGTTCACTCTGACACTCAATACATTGTTATTAATTAAGAAATTGTAATTAAAAGCAATTTGCTAACATTATGACACGGATTCCGTATTGACGAGACAACAGCGCCATCTCGAGTCTACAATAATTGTAGATTCAATTGATGAGTCTGCCATATCATGGATAGCATGGAGGGTTACGTTAGGAGAGCGCTCATGTTGCATGAGATACACGCAACATACGCGTGAACGCTAGCTGCAGTCCGTGTACGTAATTTGAGATCCTAGTCACAGAACTATGTTTTTGGTATATAATAGTTATTTATAGTGCCCATTAGGGGTCGTAAGCACGATTGCTTGCTACGCTGGAGGCCTTGGGTTAGTTTCCCAGTTCGAGCAATCTTTTTGGGTTCTATGAATGGGTATTTTCTCAAGTTATGGAATGTGTTCAACTTCTTGAAGGTAAATCCCGAAAGGAATCAATATTCAGGCTCATGATGCAGTATTAACGGCGCTAGACATTATTTTAACCAAAATACACCAACGCAATATGATTACGCACTAATTACTTCATATTTCATTTATTAGGTATTAAGTTTTCATAAATAATTATTAGATAAATTCGTAGACTTTTAATAACAACAAGTGCTGACAAAAGCTATGTCTGTCTAATGGCCGCTCAATGGTAGTTGAATGGTAGTTCAATGGCAAAAAATCATTATGAAGCCATTGTGATAAATGTCAAATTACGAGCGGAATACCAAAACTGCAACCATTGAGCTGCGATTGACACACCATTGTAGAGCAGAATACGAAACATTTCAATGTCAGTTGGATGGTAGTTCAATGGAAAGTCATTGGAGTGCCACTGGTCTTAAATAAATAGCAGAATACCAATTGCCAAAAATTTTGCCACTGACACACTATCGACACACAATTGAAGTGCCATTGTAATAGCAGAATCGGGCCCCAGGTGATAGAGCTTCCTATATAACGGTTGAACTACACGATGAAAGATTTATGCTTGCCGTCAGTTACGACAGGTCAACTCAAAGCTGCTATTGCTCTTTATTCAAAAGAACAGTTTAGACATAGCCCTACATTGTAAAGCTTGCATATCTGATAATACTACTTTTCATTCACTTTTTAACATTCCATTCCATATTTTTTATACATTCGGTGTTCTTTCATCCTACTTTTATCAATAAAGGTAAATTAAATTTCTTAAGACGCTTAATTGATGCTTTATTTACGCTCAAGGATGCCACTTTGACAAATAATAACAGAAAATATACAAATTCAAAAAAATTAAAATCCAATTACAGAAATGCAAACTGTAACAGTACAATGGTGTAGTTAGTCAGCAAAGCCATCATTTTCATTGGTAAAGCAGCGTCGACGTAGAACATGGCACAGGCATTCATCTTGTTGAATGTTGCTCTATATAAACGTAAAATATTCTTGCACAACTTTTTCTTATCATCTGAAAAATGTTCATTAAAAACTGTTTTTACAAGCTTTTATTTAATATGCAATGTGTGTATGTATGTATATTTGTTCACATCAAATCTTGCAACTTAATTTTAAAACAGTTATCTTCAGTAGATTAGGCTGAACGCTCTCTCTTTCTCTCAGATATTTCTTATAGCTGCAAAATTGATTTCACGGGAATCAATTTTGCTTGTTTGTTATCCCACATTTGAAAATGAACACCAAGTTATTAATGATTAAGAAATAAGATGTATTTAGGCTTTACCTGTACAGTGTGAATTTAAAATAAGTGTACATGAATCTTGAACATCTTTCACAGCTATGTAGAACTTCTCACAGTGCATGCTCAACAAAACTTGAATGATCAAAGTCTTTATTATCCAGACATGTATCAATAATATTTTTATGTAAAAAATATACTGCAAAATATAATGAATCTGTTTTATTACATAAGAAACATACAGCAATTAACAATGTTTATAATATCAAAATGAAATCCTTAACACCAACACAATAAAGAAAGACCCTATAGATGAAAAATACGACCCGAAATCCCACAATAGTGACGCCATAATTAGGAATAGAAAATCTCACATTTTTTAAAATCCACGTGACGTTTTATTTGCACTTACATAATGTCCACTTAATGCAGATTCTTTTAAATTACCAATTGTCAATTGAATGTGAATTAACGCATGACAAAAAAACTCTACGGCATGATACACGATCTAGAAAATAATAAATTTTGACAATTAATAAATCTACAAGCCATCCATTAATTATAAAAGAACACATCTGTAGCTACTTAATTATACTCACCATGTATTGAAAAGATTTTTTAAAGATTTCATAACAGTCAAGTATATAAACGTAAATTTGAAAGACTTTTCTGTAATGAGCTTCATTGTCGTTTTTCCCAGTTCTTTGTAAATATAACGCTTGAATGTTCCATAGATCAACTTTTTCTTTTAATAACTGAATTAGTGTAGTAGCATAAATTATGTTGCCATCAAAACTCATCAAAATTATTGTAAAAAATAATAATCGGTAGGTCTTAAACAAAACGGCAACAGAAACTCCAATGATAATGTAAGTTCCAATGATAAGAATAACACTGAACCAGGTTCCAATAACGAATTTTTTGACATTGGTTCTATCGTTCAAAAATCTGTGGACTTCTTGAAATTTTAAGGCAAATAAGGTATTATCTTGTGTTTGTAGAACACTTAGCATAAAGTTCATAAAAAAACCAAAACAGAAGAAGCAAAAGTCAAAGATAAAGTTGATATACGCTACAGAATTATTGATCTTAGTATTTGATTCAAAATATAAGTTGACATTTCGATAAAATAGTATGATGATATACACGATCGTGGCACAAAATGATATGATAATTGTTAAAGAGCTGTTTGGAGTTATATAATTGTATCTAATGTTGTACTTAGGGCAGGCCGTAACCTTCTGCAAGACATTCAATGGCAAGAGCATTGATTGCACATCTTTATCAACTAAATTATCTAATAAAACTTCCACACGATCACTTCTGCTTGCACGAAAATGTTTTTCTATTCTTACAGACTTCATTTCATTTATGTTTTACAAATGGGAATGAATACACTAAGAAAAAGCACTTAAACCAATAACATTATTAATTCATTAGAAATATTCCGATTATAATCTACCATTTTAACAGTTTATAAGACCTGTTAACATTACGTCTTACAACCCACGCAAGTTATTAAAACGCCATATTAGTGAAAAGCTTTTTATTGTAAAGACCACTTACTAATAAATTAAAGTGATAAAGAGGACATAATATACCTACATGATTGTATGAGTATTAGGTCATAATTTTCTTTTAGGCCAAGAGTATTTGTCTTTTTAATTTTTTTCAACTTTTTGAGTCATATCGACAAAAATCTTGTTATCATAATATGTATCTTATTTGGTCTGCCTTTTCCTTAAATAGGCTCGGCAACGCATCTGCAAGCAGCATGATAGCTCGCCTGCTCGTGTGCCGATTTATTCCATAAATAAAATCATAGTTAGCTTTAGGTATAGTCAGTTACATTGCTATTAATATGCACTAAATAAATATTTTTAGGATGGTTTATTTCTAGGTTGACAAATTATGGCGTATTTAATAACAAAATACCTATTTGTGATCTGAGGTGAAAGGAGATACATAAAAGATTATCGCAAATAACCAATACTTTGACTTTTGATGATATTACTTGTAGAGCTGGGCGCATAGGAAGCTTATTTTGACTTAATTCAACACCGGAGTTTTCTACTGATGCTATCATAGTTGTAGTATGTGGTTTGCCCGATGGTTTGGATAAAACTAAGTTGACTATTTATATAATAGAGAATCATGGATACTATCTTTGACGGGTACCCCTAGGTAATGTAATCATTATCCCCGGTGTCCCGCAAGTACCCATGCTAGGACAATAATGCCTACCATTTTTATATGGGATAACTCGGCAAACGAGCAGGCGAGCTACCTAATAATAAGTAGTTATCGCCGTTCATGGACATCTGCAATACCAAAGGAGTTGCAGATACGTTGTCGGGCCTATATAAGGAGAAGGGAAGGGAAGGGAAGGAAAGTCAACAGTCGAGTCAAGAGTCGAGTCGAGAGTCGAGTCGAAAGTCGAGTCGAGAGTTGAGTCGAGAGTTGAGTCGAGAGTCGAGTCGAGAGTCAAGTATAGAGTCGAGTCGAGAGTCGAGAGTCGAGTCGAGAGCCGAGAGTCGAGTCAAGAATCGAGAGTCGAGTCAAGAATCGAGAGTCGAGTCGAGAGTCGAGTCAAGTGGAGAGTCGAGTCAGAGTCGGCAGTCGAGTCGACAGTCCAGTCGAGGGTCGAGTCGAGAGTTGAGTCGGGAGCCGAGTCGACAGTGCAGTCGAGGGTCGAATCGAGAGTTAAGTCGGAATCGAGTCGACAGTCCAGTCGAGAGTCGAGTCGAGGGTTAAGTCGACAGTCCAATCGAGGGTCGAGTCGAGAGTTGAGTCGGAAGTCGAACCGACACTCCAGTCGAGAGTCGAGTCGAGAGTCGAGTCGGGAGTCACGGTGAGAGTCGAGTCGACAGTTGAGTCGACAGTCCAGTCGAGTGTCGAGTCGACAGCGTAGTCAAGAGTTGAGTCTGGAGTCACGTTGAGTGTCGAGTCGACAGTTGAGTCGACTGTCCAGTCGAGAGTCGAGTCGACAGTCCAGTCGAGGGTCAAGTCGACAGTCCAGTCGAGAGTCGAGGGTCAAGTCGACAGTCCAGTCGAGAGTCGAGTCGACAGTCTAGAGTCGAGTCGAGAGTCGAGTCGAGAGTCGAGTCGAGAGTCGAGTCGAGAGTCGAGTCGAGAGTCGAGTCGAGAGTCGAGTCGAGAGTCGAGTCGAGAGTCGAGTCGAGAGTCGAGTCGAGAGTCGAGTCGAGAGTCGAGTCGAGAGTCGAGTCGAGAGTCGAGTCGGAAGTTGCAATTTGGAAGATGGAAGTCGGAGGTCGAAAATCGAAAGTCGAAAGTCGAGAGTCGAAAGTCGAAAGTCGAAAGTCGAAAGTCGAAAGTCGAAAGTCGAAAGTCGAAAGTCGAAAGTCGAAAGTCGAAAGTCGAAAGTCGAAAGTCGAAAGTCGAAAGTCGAAATGGACTTGGACTTAGACTTGGACTTGGACTTGGACTCGGACTCGGACTCGGACTCGGACGAAGTACTTTTAGATATAAAAGTTTGTTATAATTTTAAATATTATATTACACAATAAAGTAATTAAAAAATATATTACATAAAATAATCGGCAACAAAGACCTAACATTGAATTGAAAGATAACGGAATTTTACCCACTTTTGTAATATTTCTTTGACTCTAATATGGGCATTATTTGGCATGACTCCAATTTATTTCTTATATATCCTTCTCGTCGTTCCGGGCCACAGTAGCACATGATCCCATTATTAACTTTATGCAACTATCTGTAGAAGCTGGAAGTCCAAAAATATCGTAGCATTTAAGCTATTGAGGTCCAAAATGACTTCGGATATATGACGGCAGTTGGTATTTGCATGGTGAGTGGTGGTACTTGGTTTATATAAAAAACATGATTTTATTACAGTAATGAGAACTGTAGTAGAACTATTGTGTATTTAGTGATAAAAGTAAACAAGCGCAGAGGAAACATGGCATCTATATTGATGAGGCCACACGCGTCCATACGGTTGAAATTAGTGTTCTGCAAACGATGTATATTCTTGCACACCTTTCGCTGTGTCTCTGTAAAAAAAAACTATCAGAATTACTACTTCCTGAAAGTGCTTTGATACTAAATTGCCATCATTTTATCTGTTAGTCAGTATTGGTAATTCATTAATCTGACTCATCATGTTTTTTTTTTAACTTTATTGCTTCAAAGATATAATAAAAATATTTTGATGAATACTTCTATACTTAATAGTTAAAGTGAACTAAGTAGAAATTGAATTTAAATCATAAAAATAATCTTAAAATCTCTTTAATTCTATTGAAGATTTCCATCAATGGTAACACTCATTGTGACATTGTTTTATGCCGCCATGGGATAATACCTGACAAACCTGACTGATAATAGCTTATTATTATATAAAACCATGTCCCGAAGTACATAATAGCCAGTATATCTTATACAGATTTTACTTCGTATCTTACCTGAACCTGAGTTTGAATTCATTAGTGATATACCCCGAACATCTCTCATAGCTGAATAGAATTTTTCACATTCTATACTTAAACATATTTCTAGAAATATACTTTTCACTAGCCAAACATTTAAGACAATTATTGGTAGCGTGAGCTGGAAATATATTGGAATCATTAAAAACTACAATGAACATTGTACACAATGAGCTTTATATCATCGAAATTGGTTTCAGACAAAAACACTAAAATTTAACGACGAATGTACACTCACACTTTGCCGGTATGTTTAAGTAAGTCCTATGTCATAGGGGGCGAGCCTATCGCCATTAACCGGGCACAAATCTAGATTATGAGTTACTACTGAAAAAATCAAAACGCAATAACACTTTGCTCTTGAGCGTGCTTGGAACCACTAGACTAATGTCGCAGAAAAGGCAGTTCTGGAAAATGATTCATAAATTCCTATGAAATTGTATAAGGATTTACGTGAACAAAAAATTATGTAACTAGGTTTAATATCCGGAAAAAAAAACGTTTTGTCCGTTGCTTCGAACAGCTTATATAAAATAAACAGCACTGTGTCAATAAACGTATGTATGACAAGATGTATTAATGTGGACGAAGCAAAAGAAGTATGCAAGAATCGTAGCAAATGCCGTTCTGTAGTTTCTGCCTACACCTATGGGAAAAAGGCGTGAGTGTCAATAAAGTGCGATAGATTTGCCACGAATTACCAAATTACCATGATCCAAGAATATCCGGAATATCCTAAGCAAGGGTAATAAAATAAAAGAAGAAGACTTACTTCAATGGAGCCGTCTTTTTCTTGAGATCCTACCATTAATATAATCGCTATGTGCAGTAGCCCATGGGATACTGTATGAATTATGTAATAAACAATCTGGAAATAAAATGGAATTTGGAGATAACGTCACCATTATAACTGTCCAAAATAGTTCAGCAATTGACTGCTGAACAAAAACCTTCGCTATAAAATTCCCAGAGGTCTTGTTTTAAGCCGTTCGCATCAAAATCAACGACCTCAATTCTTCAACCCAGGTCCGCCCGTTAAAAAAGGAATAAAATTCATAGATTGTGAACAATATATTTTGGATTGAGTCATTAATTTGCTACTTAACTGGTTCAACTACTATAAACAAAAATTACCTGCTCTTGAAATAGTTTCTCAACAAGCTTGTAAGCATCCAATATATTTACGTACAATTCATATTGGGTTTTCCAGTAACAGTCTTTTTCTGATTCTTCAATGGATTCTTTTTTAATAAGTTCTTTTATCCACTTAATCATTAGCTTCTGCAATAACTTCACAAAAAAAGAAGCGTAGACGACATTAACATCAAAAATTAAACAAGTAAAAGATGACAATAATTGAGTAATAGGCACTTTTACGTAAATGTAGAATATAATCACAGTTATTAACCAGATGCCAATAATAATAGAAATCCAAGCCCAATTGAAGATTATTACACTTTTAAAATGTTTGTTGTCTATTTTGAGAGTTCTTTGAACGTATTGTATTTTCAAAATTAGTAAGATGTTATTATGGCTCTGCTTTATGTTGATAAAGCAGTTTAAAAAGAATCCAAAAGAATAGAAGATAAAGTTATAGATATCAATGCAATGAAGTAGCAACTGTAGGTCTTCAGCGCAATCGATAGCGGAGTTGATCAAGTCATAAAAACTCATAGAGCACATGAAGATAACACAAGTTACTCCTATCACATTGTAGAGAACATTGTTGAAAGTCACAAAATTATCACGAATTGTATACTTTGCACAGATAAAAACTGCTTGCATTAGATTTAATGGTCTTAGTCCTGATTGTAAATCTTTTCCAATAAAATTGTCGAGTAAAACTTCATTGTATGGCATTATTGCAATATCTTCGATTATAACAGAATTTACTTTCATTTTTCCATCGAGTTTTGACCGTGAAACGTGTTCCTTTTCTTTGAAATTTTGATATTTATTAATAAAAGGGTAACTCAATTGAAGAACTAGCTCTTATATTAATTTAGTGTAATGGCTTTTCGTAATCATTTGTATGGAATATTTAATTCAAACGCATATTGTTTTAGACAGTTTGTCAGCTTCAAGTTTAAATAAGTTTTATAGGCAATTAGTTAATTGAAATATATGATGACTGCCTCGTTAGTCTAGTGGTCCCAATTGCGACTGCTACGCTAGAGGTCTTGGGTTCGATCCCCAGGTCGAGCAAAGTGTTATTGGTTTTTCTATGAAATTCTCAGTAGCAGCTCGGAGTCTGGATTTGTGCCCGGTGAATGGCAATAGGCTCGCCCCCTATTACATGGGACCTAAACATACCGGCGAACTGTGGGTGTACATTAAGTACACCTCTGCCTAACCCTTCGGGGAATACAGGCGTGATGGTATGATGATGATGATGAAATATTAATGATGATGACCATTTAGTTAAACTTGATAATCCGTTTTTTCCATCAATTTGTATGCATATTAATTCTGGTTTTAAGAACAAAATAATACATTTCCCCTGTTTTTTTTTTATGCTGACCACATACCCTACTTTATATCACGATATATCTAGAATCATATCCAAAACTGACAGTCACTCATATTTGAATATATTAATTTATCAACAGCTGAAAAATTACCGTCTAAGATGTGATTTTGATAAAAAAAAAACATATTCCTATTTTGATAGCTGTTATCAAAATCTAATATAGGTCTTGCTCTATATACCTGTTAAAAAAATAATAGAACCAAGGATTAGGATGCTATGGAAATATTTGGATGGATTAATTAAGTTGAATCCACAACGAATTCAAATGAAAATGTTGGAGAAATACCATTAGCATATTTTACCGAATACTATATCAATAATTTATTATATATTATTAAACATAGACATCACTGTGTCCTTCAGTTATCATAATGATTGTTTACACAGTTTACCATTATTTTCGAACATAAAAGTATTACTTTAATTAATTGTCTTATATAGAATTACTGCCCATTACTATCATTGTCGTTCAAGCTCACGTATAGAAATGTTGTCTATATGATAAAAAACATGAATAACCGAAAACCATGCAGTGTTGTTAATGTACCGCTGGACAGAGAACTAACAAATAATACAATAGACGAAAATATACAGATGTTCTTTTTTCCTTTAAATTTAATGCAAATGCTTACACTATGTCCAAAGTATTGCATGAAAAAGAATCGCATTACTCCAAATAGCATTAAATGTAGAATTTTGTCACTTCTTGGGACATCTCTACTTATGTTTGTTTTCGTATACCGTCTTTATAAGCTACACAGCAATATAAATATGATTAAATATGCGAATGAGGTTATATATTACAATTCTTATTTTGATAGCTGCTTCTACTGCTTCGGTCTTGGTATTAACTATGTTTTCAGCGTTTTTCGAACGAAAACCAATGTCAAATTTGTTTTACTTATACAAAAAATAAATATATTCCTTAATAATAAAATTAGTTTTCGGCGCTTGATTATCGGAAACTGGATTACTATAGTCATGACTCTTAGTTTCTTTGTAACAATCCTACCTTACTTCTGCGTTAAAATACGAATAGCTTATTTCGATATTTTCGTAAGCTTAATTATGGCCAATTTTGACATTTATGTTGTTTATGCAATTCGACTTTTAAAACTTTTGGAAGATAAGGTTGTTCAATGGAATATTAAATCTCAGAATTCTCAAGAAATTGAAGATATTAATGACGAAGAGTATAGCGACAAAGTATTTCAGGCTTACGTAGATATAATGGAGTGTTATGATGTCTACAGAGCTTGTTTTCAGTTCTACGTAAGTACTGGATTTTTCATTTTTATTACTTAGTACGTAGTTTTTTAGTACTTCAAACCAAAAAATAATAATATGATGAGCTTTGGAAAGATGATACTGGATTTATCATCTCGATAATGATCTTAATGAATGTAGGTATAATATCTACAATTGATAGATACTAAGAGCCGTGTGAAAAACTTAACCTTTCCATTGTTATTCTGAAAGGAGACACGTGCCTATCAATGGGACCGTAAATGGGTTATTTTTTATGAATGTTGACATCCTACGAGTATATTTGTCTGCACCACCTTAAGGTTATCTGAAAAAAAAAATCAAGCCATTAAACTAATATTAAGAAAGAAAGTGAGTAATAAGATGAATCGCCAATAGTGTTGATACAGTTTGTTCAAAATAACTGAGCTTGTCTGAAATTAGCCGTTCCGAACTACGACGCTGGTAGAATCGCTTAATTAAGTGCTTTATACGTGAATAAAAATCAATCAAAAATGTGAAACACACATGACCCCAATTGTCTTTATACCGACTCCTTCCATTAAAATTTTCCACTGCTAAACCACTTGCGGACAACTTCAGGCATGCTTAGTTATGTCGAACAAACGGTAATTCTGTTTACTATTTTGCATTTCTTGCAATAATTAGAATTATGAGGTCTGCCAACTGCTCAGCAGTTTCTTATAAATATAGATATAATATGATGATGATAATACGTGATGATTATTAATTTTATGTGGCTTTCAGATATTTTATAACACTATAAATGCTTTTGCGTACCCTTTGGTCTATGTACAAGTAACGCTTGTGAGTTTGGAGAAAGGACGGGTAAGTAGTTTCTTTTTGGATCATTTAGCAAAAACAATAGATAAATAAATTATTATTATTATATTGTACTTCATTCTACGCGTGTAGCCTGTGGGTTCATTTTACACAAAAAGCATACAGCGCCCTTCGAGTTCAATATAACAATGCGTTTAGGGTGCTGATGGGATTGCCGCGTTTCTGTAGTGCTTCAGGGATGTTTGCAGAAGCCCGCGTAGATTGTTTTTATTCAGTAATACGTAAAAGATGCTCATCCCTGGTAGGTACGAAGGGTGCGAGGCAGCACCAACAGCATCCTTAAAATGATCTCCAGCCGACTGGACTGCGCGATAGTAAATCGGTGCTGCAGACTTTCAGCTGGAGTTGCAATATAGTGTATGTATATATGTAGGTTGTTTTTGTTATTTGTATTTTATGTAGTTTACTAACATAGATATAAGTAAAATTGTTACTAACACTATGAGTTTTGTTGCTCGAATAAATAGTTTAAAATAAATATAAAATAAATTATCCTCTGGAGGGGCAGGGTAGTTCTTTGATGAATTTAGGTGTTTTGTGTAAGTCTTCAAAAAAATCGACAAACGACCTGATAAAGGTTTTTGGGAGTCATTGGATATAGGTGGCATATTTTATATCAGATCCATATGGAAATCTATTAGCCTTTGTTCAGCAGTGGACGTCTGTTGTATAGGAGTAAGCCTGTTATTATAGTTTAGGTTGTACAATAAACTATGTCTGAAGGTAAATTGAGCCGAAGGAAACATGTTCTGATCCTTCCTGAGGCGAAATTTTGTCCCATGTGTTAATGCGTACCAAAATAACTGATGTTTTGTGATAATAAAACAATCTTACTTTAATTTTATAGGATACCGCATCTGATATGTCTATGTTCATAAACCTATGGTCGATTAAGGATTTAACGCTGTACACGATGTTGAGCCAGAGTTGTGAGAAGTTCTACATAGCGGTGCAAAAATCTCAAGATTCTTGCTCACTCATTTTAAACTCAAATTGTTCAGGTAGAGTATACCAACTCTATACCTTTAAGGCATAGTTTAGTAATAGAGAGGATCTATGTAGCTCTCGAAATTTAGCTAGCGCTGCTAATATGAATATTGGTTAATTCAAAATCATAAATCTTTGAATATTTGCATTCCAATGTCATATTAGATGTTCTTCACCTACTGCTTTGAAATTTTGACACAATAATGCATTCAAATCCATAATATTAATTCTTTAAGTAAAACACATTGACGCAGTATTCGAGAAAACGATACGCTGTAGTGATTCTCCATTTATTGCATGTAAAGAATGAATAAAAGAGTATGAATGAAGTTTCTGTTAGTAATTTTAGCCTCCATCGCCTCTGTCTCCTCCGCCTGTTATAAGGGATACAAGACTGCAAGATTTAATAATATTAATATGCTGCGATAAAATTCGATTTCGATTCGACGGCGAAATGCCGTGATAGCTTATTGATATCGATTACCAAGTCAACCCTTGACTTGGTAATCCAATGGCTATATCTGAAGTTCTAATCTTAAGATAACCTCCGATTTTTAGAAGTCATAATGTGTATCAAAATTAATTCTACCGTGCTTAAACGGTGAAGGAAAACATCGTGGGGGAACTCTGCATTCCTGAGAGATTTGCTTGACGGCGTGTGAAGTCTTCCAGATGTACTAGCCTGCTAGCCTAATCGGTCTCGTTCTGAGAGGAGACCAATGCCCAGCCAGTGTTGTAATGTATTGAGTTGATCATGATGGAAATTCAATATTAATTTTACAGAAGAGATGAAGAAAACTAGCAAGAATATTCGGCGCTTGCATCGCGCGTCCTTCAACAAGATACGTGTGTGTGGACTGTTCTACGTTGATGTGGCTCTACAGTTGACTCTGATGAGTCTTCTTACTGATTACACTTTAGTATTACTACAGTTTGCATTTCTGTAATCCTAGTACCTACCTAATAAACAAGTTGAGCGATTCAGATTCTGTTATTTCTTTTCTATAAAAGTCCCCTTAGGGGCCTGTTTCACCGCCTTCTGATAAGTTTCCGATAAATGATCTGACAGTTTAATACAAATTCTGTTCTAAAATTGAATTTATCTGGTAGATAGTGCTTATCCGGAGGTGGTGAAACAGGCCCTGAATATTGTCAAACTACACATATCAAAGCCTGGCTTTAATTAAAAAAATGCCATTTCAAAGATTTCCCTACATTGTGACACTATCAGATACTATTTAATCGTCTGGTTTTTAGAAGGAACCACGATTTTCTGTGTTTGTTTCAGCGTTTCTTCTCCACTTAAACTTTTACACATTGATTTGTTAAAGAGTCTACAAAAGATCTATTTACAGAAATATCATTCAAAATCTTCAAGGCAAGAAATAATTATCACAAGGACTTAAATAAGTTCAAATCAATCATTTGAATTGACAAACAAATCGCAACAAAATTTACCGAAATGTCATTTAGGAATGAAGCTTTTGTCAGTTGCAAACATTGTGCTTCTATTCGTTAATCGTATGTTATATTGCAACTTGTCCACGAACTGATAGTATTGGTAAATGATAATGTAGATTTATTTTAAGAACACTGTTAATCATAATGAGTTTGGAAGAAAATAAAAATGCAAGTATTAAGAACTGCTTGTAGTTTATTTCCATGTAACAGTATATTGCGTTGTATAATTCTGTGACAATAGGTTTAATGAACGTTCTTTCATATTTTGTGTTGAAATTAATGGAATGATTGCTTCAATATAGGTACTGCTAGATATCTTTATGAATTTGGTTATAAATCAAATATCAAAAATATTAATAATTATGTAAAATGAATAGATGACTAAAATGTGAAAATATATCTTAATGCCTGCATCTCAGATCAAATAAAAAGTAAAGATGGAACTTTGCGAACAAAGAAGTGAGGCCGGCTAAAACTACACCATGCCGTGTACGACACACAATTACACGCGTACGACGTACGTATTAGTTAACTACGCCTTATCTTGTCAGCCGAACTTTCGATAGCTCGATAGCTCGACTGACAAGATAAGGCGTAGTTTCGGTATACGGTATACGTGTATGCGTGTAATTGTGTGTTGTAGACGGCATGGCATAGTTTTAGCCGGCCTCACTTCTTTGTTCGCAAAGTTCCATCTTTACTTTTTATTTGATCTGAGGCCTGCTTAGGACTGTCGTTGAAACCTCAAATTTTATTACCAAAAAGATATCACTTATAACTGTCGCAATCATGTTTCATTTTGATGAAATGTTGCGTATCCAGTAATACATAGTTTTTTCATCTCAGCTAAAGATCCTTTACTTTAAGAATTTGAAATCTAATCAGAAGTCTCATTGTAACAAAAAAGAACTGTATAAAAAATTAGACGTTCAATTTATTCAGAAAGTGGTCGTATGTATTCCATTTATTTTTCACTGGAAAGAGAATTGCAACAGCACAATAATATAATTGGTGAGAAGGCCCAAAAGTCTTATGGGCAGTGTAGCATCCACATAGAACATGCCACACGCAGACATCTTGCTGAAAGTACGATTTACTTGAAGCACGTTCATACAGAGGCGTCTTTGCCGCTCTGTAAATAAAAAAGACATAATAATAATAATAAATAATAATAATAATTTATTTCTTTCTTTGTAATCAATTACACATACCTTAAAACAAAATTACAAAATATTATTTGTACAAACAATTAACACATAAAAATGAGCAACTGACTCCTGAACTAAGTAAAAAAATACTTGTATCTTGTAAAATATTGTACATAATTAGCACACCTCAATATTATAGCAGGTAACGAGCTACCCAAGACCGGGATAGTTGATGCTCTTTGGGGGATGCTGTTCAGCAGTGGACGGCAATAGGCCGATATTATGATGGTGATATTGTAGAACGTACATCCACCCTTTGAAGTAAAGATCAAGTTGTATGTGGAAGCTGGAACATGGCCCGCGTAAATAATAAATCCTTTTTGTCCTCTACTTTAGCCTAATCATATCCAAGACGACACTAATAAATTAATGCTTGACGTGTTTTGGCGTAGAGATAAATTTGACTTTGGAAAAGTATATAGCCTTTTATTTCTTAAAAAGACCTTTGGAATGCGAGCGAAGGCGGCGTGCAAAAGCTAATGAATAATTGTGGGCGAACAAAATACTTCTTACTCACTCGTAGAGTTTTTCAATCGCTGCATACACGCCGTCTCAGCTTCCTGAATAGCTATATAGAACTTCTCGCATTGCAGGCTATGTATTATTGCTAGCACCAGATTCTTTGTCAGCCATACTAACGTCGCAACAATCTCGAACGACGACTGGGAAATTATCTGTATATATGACCATAGGACTGCCGTGTCAAAGGTCTCGAGTTCGAATCCAAGGCTGCGTGCCTTGGATTCGAACTGTCTGACGTCTGATTTTTCAAAGTTAATTATCACAACTTTTGGAACCGTGCAACTAGAGTCACAACGTTTCATAAATGCTTGTAAAAGCTTATTTGAAATAAAAACATTTGAACTTGAACTTAAACTTCAATGCGCTTAAACGGTGAAGGAAAACATCGTGAGAAAACCTGTATTGCATGCTTGAGAGATTTTCTCGACAGAACAAACAACGAATGAACAAACTGTCACATTAGCGGGAAGTATGCTTATACATCACTGTCGTGACAGTCAGAGCAAAATTGTATGCTTACTCCATGATGTATTCTTGATTTCAGTATTTGTAATACTATCTCTGCATAAAATAGAATGCGGAAAAAGGTATCGAATGTGTGATACACTACCAGAAAAAGAAAATAATATAGATACAGAAGAAGAACATGCAGCTTTTATCTTAAATATTAATCACTGAAGTGAGAACTGTCTTGAAGACCCAATAGTCGCATGGGCAGTGTAACATAGAGCAGGCCAAATGTCAACATAAATGATAGACTATGACCTAACTACTCTCATTCTGAAAGTAGAAACGTGTCCAGCAGCAGGACAGTTTTATAAAATTGAGATGTTGAAAAGCAATATTTCTAATAAACTAGTTAAAAGAAATCAATAAAATGTTGGTTCATTTCAACTTAAATCTAAGTAAAAGACTTAGTCAAAAGAGTATTTTCGTTATTAATGTTTTGTTAAGTAAAAAGCTGTCTTTAAAAACTGCAGTCACTTACCAATACTTGAAAAATGATCTTGTACAAATTGAAAGCTTTTAAAATATTCTGATACGTCTTGAATAAATTCATACAATGTATAATTTCATTTTCATGTTCATCGTTCATTATCAGTATCAGAATTGATCCATTCTTTGAGGTATTTTGTCAATAATATTATAATTCGAATAGCATAAACAAAATGCATATCAAATGTGATAAACAATAAATTACAAACAAAATCAATGAAACTTACAGAAATATAAGATACATAATATACAATATGAATAAATAAATTACAACCTAACATAGCTAAGACTGAAATCCAATTCCAAATTACTAAGCTCCAGACACTTCCACCAAAATTGATGCTGTTGTGAATGTTTTGAATGATCACAATAAGCAAGAAGTTCTTGTATCCGTGCATGATGTTAAGAACAAAATTCATTATAAAACCAGAACTATAAATAAAAAAAACTATAAAATAAATGACGGTGAGGACTAAATTATTATAGCTCTTAATGGCATCTTTAACTTCATCAATAAAGAACCGATAAAATAAGGTGCCAGTAACGAAAGAGACGCCGAAGAGTGGCCATATTATATGACAACAGTTACTATTTTGAACAATATTATTATCCCTGATGTTAAATTTTGAAGAAAACAATAGAGTCAGCATAAAGTTTAAAGGATAAAATATTCTCTTAACTTCATTCTCTCGTTGATTCATTTGTAAAATGCTTACTATGTTCCTGGACTTCATATATATATCTGATGGTTTTTTCTGATGTTTATTACTTTTAACGTCTGTAATCGCTCGATAGGAAGAGTAAAATAAATCATATAGTGAAATTGATATTTTGATATGCCGAACATATTAATTATATTAACACAAACTTGTCAGGTCAAATATGATTAATGTTTTCATAGTACTAATGTCGAAGGAACGACTGAATCTTTGAAATTACATTGAAAGGCAATCGATAAACTTATAATCACTTAAGGTACTAGTTATTTTATCAAGTTCTTGTTGACCCGTGACTACTTCGTTGGGCGATAAAGCCTGATTAAACCCCCAAATAACGTGGTTTTCTATTGGGAAAAGATTTTTTTAAGTTCGGTTCAGTAGATCCATAGAGTTCTACAAACTCACAAAACTCTTCCTCTTTAGAATATTTGTTTAGATTAAGCGAAAGAAACGTTTGATTCTCACGCATGATTTTTAGATGTATCTTCAGGTACAATACGTCGGATGCTTTAGCCAACTAAGCCACTGAGATCACTACCTTTGATGTCGAATTTATATCCTAAATTCTACGTCGTCAGCTGACTCAACTATTGATGTCAAAGTTAAAAATCATTCACTCAAGATCTAGGACCCATTAGACTCATTTGTAGCGAAGCGTCGACGTAGCACAGTCCAAACACACTTATCTAGCTGAATGATGATTGCTACGGGGAAAATAAGCATGACGGTATGTCAAAAATCAGTAATACTAAATGAGAAATAAACTTAACATAATCATCACGCCTGTATTCCCCGAAGGATGGGGCAGAAGTGTACTAATCAACACACACTTCGCCGGTATGTTTAGGTCCCATGCTATAGGGGGCGAGCCTAATGACATTAATCGGGCACAAATTCAGACTCCGAGCTGCTACTAAGAATTTCATAGAAAACCCCAATAACACTTTGCTCGACCTGGGATTCGAAGCTATAATGTTCGAAATGGTTTTTAGGGAGCAGGGTGAAATAACCGTTCGGCGCAAGAGTTTATTCCGGAATGCTTACCGGCACACATCGATACATGTTTAGGGTTACCCACATATACATATATGAGAAAACGCATAATGAGGCAGTCTGAGTTATAAAATAAAAGTAAAAGCACCATCAAATGTATATAATGTTTTACAGAAAATCAAATTGTAGCAAGACAATAGTATAGTCAGTAAGGAGACCCATTAGACTAAGTTGTAGAGCAGCATCGACGTAGCACAGTCCAAACACACTTATCTTGCTGAATGTTGCTCGATGTAACCGCTTAACATTTTTATATATTCTTTTCTTGGAGTCTGCAAAATAGTTGATATGGTATACAGCAGGCTTTATTATTATTATGAGCCTGTAGTGTCCCACTGCAGGGCAAAGGCCTCCCCACTCTTCTTCTACTTCTCTCTGTCTGTTGCCGTAGAGGACCAATCTTTTTTATATAAGTCCAGCTCATCCCGCCATCTCCGCCTGGGCCTGCCGCGTTGTCGTCTGCCATTAAGTGGGACCCATTGGGTGGTCAGTTTAGCCCAGTTTTCGTCTGACATGCGACAGATGTGTCCAGCCCAGTTCCATTTCAGCGTGCTTGAATTATTATTATTCATGGGTCTTCATTTGGAAGTGTACTCAAAGTTTTTACGATTATACGGGCAAATTCGATTGAATAAGCATTAAAGAGAAGGGTTAGGCAGAGATGTACTTAATGTACACCCACAGTTCGGGTCGGTTAAGGAGGTGAGCCTATTGCCATTAACCGGGCACAAATCCAAACTCCGACCTGCTCCTGAGAATTTTTAAGCAAAGCTCAATAATACTATGCTCAATCTGGGAATCCCACCAAAGATCTCTAGCGTATCAGTAGCCCTTAGGATCACTAGAGTAATGAGGTAGCAAATGTATACCTACACACGCCTTCATTTCCAAATAAGCTGAGAAATAAGTAAGTATACGGGCTTGAATGGCAACGTAACCTATACACGCTGGCAACATTGCTGGCATGTAGAATTATGAATTGAGACCGCAGCTGTTAAATCTCTCAAAAGAAGTAATTTCTCTGGCGACATTGCCCTTAAAACCAGAACACAATAATGTTATAGAGCATGATTGCTTAGAGGAGAATATTTGGATATGATGGTAGTACTACTCGATACAAACTCCGCCAGCAATGGAGTACCTCTAATAACGTAATTATGAATATATCCAGTGTAAGCTGACCTTTCTTTGCATAGACGTTCCGTGTAATGAAAGGGCAGCTTATAGTATGCCTTCACAGATCAGCAGTCTAAACAGAATTTATAAATGAATGGTTACCTGAACAATTGGAGTTTAAAACAAGTGCACAAATATCTTGGGCGCTGTCCACTGCTATGTAGAATTTCTCACAATGTTGGCTGAACATTGTATACAACCCCAAATCTTTCATGGTCCAAATGTACACAAATACTGTTAGCAAAGATGTCAGATACTGCAGAAAATAATATATAATAAACAATTATATATTATTGCATTATACTAAAAAAGGCGTAGTCAAAAAGACGGTCGGGCTTAAATGGGATTGGGTGACAAGTGACAAGGGTCACCACTCAATGTATGTAGATGGAAGGCGCCGCGAAGATCGTACGAAAAATGGTGACGGGTTGATTTGGATGCTACAAAGGCTAGTTTGAGGTGACGCAGGAAAAGAGGAAGAGGAAGGAATTGGGGGAGGCCTTTGTCTTAAAGTAAGACAGAAATGGCAAAAAAGTAATACTAAAACAAGGAAAGAAAGATTTGCTGGATATACAAATATTTTAAGAAACAAATTAAAGATAATACTCACATAATCGTCGGCTGCTATGCTGTCTTTCAATAAAACAAGTGTCATTTGGGCGTAAACTAATTGGTAAAGAAAAACATTCAAAATGTCGAAGAGTATCTGCAAGAAGTAGCCTTAACTAAGTAACGAAATAAAAATATCACTGTTAAGATTTCAAATAAAAAACCATTGTTTGTGTGCTGGTCCAAATATTTCAACAAATAGATTACGTTTTATGGATTCAGATATTCAAGATACTTTTTTAGCTTCAATAGTTACGGGTGTCAGTACGTCCGACTTTAAAGGAACCGAAATGTTCTATTTCAAAAGCCAATATTCGCGTAAATGTCAGCAATCAGTAACTACATATAATTTCATACTTTCTAGGGAATTCTATAGCCTTTTCCTATTTTTAAAAAGCAAGCTTATCTTAGTTTTTAAATTTATAGGTACATGATTATTTAGCCAGTGGTACCACCCATGAACATCTTTTGGCTTTACGCTGGTTACACTCTTTGAAGATAAAGCGATACAATATTGTCTAAATATTCGAGTATTACTACTTACATGGTGCTGAAAACATTTTTTGTAGATATCATAGCACTCCATTATATTAACGTAAGTCTCAAACATTTTATTATCCACCTCGGTATCAAATTCTTCAATTCCTAGGGAATTCACTGCTTTTATATTCCATAAAACAAGTTTATCTTTAAGAAGTTTCATATGTCGAATAGTGTAAACTGTACTCATATCAAAATATATAATTATGTATAGCGTGAAGACTTCAGAGAACGAAATCTCTAGTTTTATGACAAAATACGGAACAAAGATTAAATAAAAAATCAAAATTGTAAATATGTTTATCCAGTTTCCGATGATAAACCGATGAAACACAGTGTTATTGTTGAGGAATCTGTTCACTTTTTGAATATTCAAGACAAACTTCACATTGGTTTTAGTCAGGATAGTATTGAAAATATAAAACAATGCAAATCCAAGACTGTAGAAACTACAATCAAACAAGGAGATGAAAAACACCGGATCCATATACAGCACAAAGCTGTTATTATATAATAACATATAGATACGATATACAAATATTAAAATGAATATAATTGTACCAAACAATGAAAATATTTGGGATACTATACTATTCGGAGCTACACCATTTCTTGTAAGGCAATATTTGGGACAGAATAATATAAATAACATCAAATTTAAAGGAAATAACATGGCCTGCACATCTTTGTCAAGATCATTTAAAACTCTAACCACACAAGGTTGTTTCATATTATAATTTTCTCTAATGTATATAGACGTCATTACTAGCAGCTGTCTCGAACATGAATGTTATAATTTTCGACAATATTAAAGATTATTTGTGTTGATAAAACTATTTCAACATATTAAAACCTAAAATGGTTTTTGTTTATATTTCTAATGATGTTTTAACAATGACGACAATTTAGTTTAAAAAAATATTCGTAAATTTATAGAAGACACTTTCATTATTATTGGCACACATACATACCCATGATATGATGTGTGTGTGTGTGTGTGTGTGGTAAAATTGAAAATTTGATTGATTACTTGATTACCATTTCAGGGTAATTTATCAAGTAGTTGTTTGTTCGAACCAAAGAAATAATTATGAATATTGTCTCATTTTAATGAAATTAGCTTCTTTGAATTAGATTTCAATCTACAGTATAAAAATGAATCACATTCACATAAATATTTGAATACAGACTATCTGTTTTATTAATTTGATTTATATACTTCTTCTTTTATAAATTTTCTTTTTATTACCATCAGTTATTTTGCTTAAGGTAGAAGCGATCATGCCTGATAGGTTTCTGAAAATGTTCCAAAATCGTAGTGTAAAACCCGCAATCTCATCTCATCCAGTAGAAGTTTTACTCGATAACCGATTAGAAGAAGAAATTTATGGAATATTTGGTCCGATAAACTTTATACAAAGTTTTCTTTTTTTGTCAAAATACAATATGAAAGATAAATATATCACACCCAACTTGAAAAAGTGCTACATATTATCATTCTTAAGCGTCTGCTATATCGTTGGCTTAAGTGGCTATCGAGTGTACTTAAATCAAATGGATACTGCTAAATGCAACGAAAATGGTAGTTCCCTTTTGTTTATGACATGTTTGTTCTACATCTTATATGTTTCAGGGTATATCATTATTTTTATTCTTAACATCTTAAATAGTCATAACAGCGTCCTACTTGTCATCATGATCAATGTGATTCATAGGAGTACCTATTCTAGTAACGATTCCCGAAGTTTTATCAAATATATTTGGATGTTATTTCCAATAATCATTAGTATAAACGTAACAATTGGCAGTGGGTTCTATGTAGAGTATGATCTCTTTAATGTATTATCCTTTATAGGCGATGTATTATTTTGCAATTTTGATTTTAATTTTATTTATGTCACAATCATTTTAATACTGTTGGAAAAATATCTTAATGAATGGAACAAAAATATTCTGGTGATGACTTGTGATGAAGAAAATGATATTATACAGTGTGATAATTTTTTGGAAACGTATCAGAATATTTTCAAAGCTTACGAATTGGGCAAGAAAGTTTCCCAAGTACTGGTAAGTTTTACTTATCTTATAAATTGTAGTTTAATTTGTATTGTATAAACTAGTGTTAAATAAGTTACAATTCATTTTTTATAGAAAAAGCTTACTAGCAATATGGATCACACATTAGTAGTATTCTTGTTGCCCCTCGTGCTAACCTGAATACTTTGTTAATATGATTAAAGATTAGTGATGAGATTATATAATATCTGTAATATTTACTTTGCAGATACTTTACAACACGATTAACACATTCGCTCGAACTTTATGTTGTTGTGGCCTGCAATTATTGGAATCTCATACAGGATTATTATACGAGGTAAATATTTTGATGCTATACCAAAAAACGATTATGAAATATACACTAGAAAATTCATATCTCTACAAGAAACAAATTTAGATATCACAACACTGCGAGTTACAGAAATTTTTGATATTCTGCGAAAACATACTCTATTGCATAAACTCAATGAATAGAATAAACTAATCGGCGATGTCTGGTTGGACTCTGAAATTAAGGATCTTATTTTGGCCTAAATATCTTAATCTTTGGAGACCTAAAAGGAACTTTCTTTCCTATCAAAATCTGCAGCAATAAATCTTTTTCAGGCTTTCGCATCTAAAGTGGGTTACCTGACATTAGGATGGCTGGCAAAAGATATATTGCTGTTAGTAACTCATAGTGTATTCTGTGAGAAGCTATACATAACGATGGAGAATGCTAAAACAGCATGCATTCAGCGCATTATGGATGGAAACTGTTCAAGTGAGTCAAAAAGTTACATTTTCCTGAATCTGAAAGTGAAAAAACAGAAAAGTTGAGACGTAACCGTTTGTCTTGGATTCGTGATATGGAGGGATGTAACGCATGTGACTCAAAGTGTTATCGATATAGATGAAAAACAAGTGAATCGTGATGTGACGAAAGACAGAGATGAATGGAAAATAAGCATGAATAGGTAGCCCGAATTTAATTGGAACTTTGTTGGTATAAAAATAAAAGAGAAAATAGTATTTACCTAAGTAGGTTTTTAGCAAATTGTTATTTTGTTTTATTTGACTGCAAACCCGCAGTAGGCTTGGTGGACTACCTATTGCCTTTTTCCTCTCATTTTAAAAGATGACACATGCCCAGCAGTGGGACAATGTAATGCATTGATGATGATGATAACTGTCTCATTAGGCAGTCGTATTTTCGTCCTACTACCTAAACTACTATGACATGAAATCTTACAATCCAAATGTTTTTCTTATAGGAAACCAACAACGACTTTGCAAGACCGTGCTACGGGATAATCGTTCGTTCAGGAAGATTTCGGCGTGTGGTCTGTTTTATGTCGATGGTGCATTACCGATCCGTTTTGTGGGACTCGTCACCAACTACATCATTGTACTATTACAGTTTGCTTACCTGTAACAGTTTTTTTTTTAAATAAAGCTTATTAGCAATGTCCGTCGCATATTACTAGTATTCTTGTTAACCCCTCGTACAAAGCTAAATGCCTATATTACGAGTGGGTTCACATCGGTAGTGCAATGGGTGGGTTTGGGAAGCGGCAACCACACGATCGCAAGTCTGACGATATATAAAATGAAATGAAATGATGAAATGAAATGATATTTATTTCTGTAAATAGATCTTTTCAGGACACTTTTACAAGTCGATTTTTACATTTTTTTTTAACTAGATGGCGCCGACGTTTCCTATCTGACGACCTCGGAGAAGAAACGTCGAAACAAACTCAGAGAATCATGGTCTCTTTTAAAGTCCAGACAATAGTTGTTGTTAGATATGCGAGTTTAACAATGTAGGGCAAAATCTGAACAGGCCTTTTGAAGAAAGAGCCATAGCAGCTTTGAGTTGACCTGTCCTAACTGACGGCACGCATACATCAGTCATCGTGTAGCTCAACCATTTTATAGGGAGCTCAACGACCCGTCGCACAACGATACCAGATCAGCAGGACATTTGTGTAGGTCATGTGAAATACTCAAAACTGTCAGAGAAGTTTATTATACATCTGATACGTGTTAAAGCTAACCTACATAGTACTCACATTTACATTTTAATATCATACAATTAACATTTAAAAACAAAATAATATTATCTTTCCACTTGCCACTTCGTTAGTTTATTTGAAGCGGCGGTAGCCTAATGGCTAGGGCGTCGGACTTGCGATCATGTGGTTGCCGGTTCGAAACTCACCCATTGCACTACCGACGTGAACCCACTCGTAACACAAGCATTTAGCTTAGCACGAGGGGTTAACAAGATTACTAGTAATGTGTGACCCACATTGCTAGTAAGCTTTTTTTTTAAAAAAAAAAATTAAAGATGTTCCAGAAATATAATATATATAGAGCCTGGGTTAGCACTATATCACTACATGTTATAAAACAAAGTCCCTTGCCGCGTCTATCTGTTTATTCGCGATAAACTCAAAAAGTACAGAACGGATATTTGTGCTGTTTTCACTAATAGATAAAGTGATTCATGAGCAGAGATTGTGTGTATAATTTGTTAAGGTTTTGTGTTAGTTGGTTGAAATACAACCGTGCAAAGTTAGGGCGGGTTGCTTATACACTTTTTATTAAATAAAGCTAAACAATAAGTGAACCTTTTTTTAATCCTATTAATCTCTAAATAGTATAAAGCAAAGACGCTGCTTTCGTCAGTCTGTTTCTTCGCAAACTTCTTCAAAACCACGCAACAGATTTTGATACAGTTTTCACTATCATTTAGGGGATTTTTTCCGGAAGGTACATATATAATTTATTTTATTACAATAATTTCATTCATCATCATTAACCCTACAATGTCCCACTGCTGGGCACGGGTCTCCTCTCAGTACGAGAGGGATTACACCAAAATACAATTATTACAAATGTTTAATAAGAGTAGCAGTGCAGCGATACCTTTAAGGTAAACAGCACACACTGAAAAACGCTGTGTGAGACTACCTCCAACGAGATGGACAGACGACCTGGTAAAGGTCGCTGGGAGTCGTTGGATGCTGGCGGCATATAACCGGTCGTTGTGGAAGTCTATGGGGGAGGCCTTGGTTCCGCAGTGGACCTCATTTGGCTGATATGATGATGATGATGAAACCCCGCTATACCAAAAATCCAGCAACTATAGTAAGCTTATCCAACTTAATTTAAGAAATGTACGTTATATTAAAGTAAATTGTAATGTATACTTTACTGTTCTTAATAAGTTAAGTAACACTTGCATCTAATAAAATGGTCCTGGCATCCGTTCTTATGGGGTTATCATAATCTTTATTACTATTATATATTACTCCCAAATAATAACTACTGTACGACTGTACTCTTCTTCAGATTGATTTAATTGTAGGTATTTGTATGAAATGAACTACCTCTTTAGTCGAGTAGTCTTAAAAGCCACTGTTTCTTTACAGCTCTCGGGTTCGCTTAGAGATCTTGGGTGTGGTGTTTCTGTGACATGACTGGCTTATGGCAATAAGCTTGCTCTATAACATGGGATCTAAACATACTGATGAATTGTGGTTGTAAATAAGTACACCTCTGCCTTACCCTTCGGAGAATACAGGCGTTATGTTATAAAAATTAAGTAATTTGCACCAAATATTTATTAATATACCAGGATTACAGGAATGCAAACTGTAATAACACAACAGTGTAGTTAGTGAGGAGTGCCATCAGACGTAATGGTTGATAGATGTCTACATAGAACAGTCCACACGCAGACATCTTGTTGAATGATGCACGATGCAACCGTAGAACATTTTTGCATAGCTTCTATTGTTCATCTGTAATGATTTTAATGTTAAAAATTAAGGTGGGGAGTAATTTTTTTAAAAGACTAAATATTGCTCTAGGCTAAAGTAACAATTTACAATGTCAGGATTATAATTATCGGGGCAATCACATATAACAATAATACGTAATGATTCGACGTTATTATCAGAATTACTAGTGGGCAATTGTCTAACATGACGTCCATGACACGCGTCCGTCGCTCCTAGCTCCCGAGCAAAAGAGTGAAGTGACATATCGATTTGTCTTTTTTACAGAAATAACGCATGGTTCTTTAAAGTAGGCGGGTATTCTTAAAAACTTCATTAATCTCCCTAACACAAAAACATTTTCGAACGAATTTTAGGGAATATCATCGGAAACAATTGCTAGCCAAACGACGTCTAGGTCCTAAGCGCAACTCCACAGCAAGCAGGTATACTACAGGTCCTAGGTTCGAGTTCCAGGTCGAACAAAGTTCTATTGGGTTTTTCTGGTTGCAGCTCTCAAGTTGCAGTTCGGAGTTTGGATTTGTACCTGGTTAATGGTAATAGACTTGTCACCCATTACATGGGACCTAAACTTACCAGTGAATGAGTGTTGTGAGTGTGCATTAGCCTGTGCCTCTGTTTTACCTTTCGGGGAAAACATTGTGATGATCCATTCGGTATCAATATAATAATATAGCAAAAGAGATATACCTGAACAATTAGAAATTAATATCATTGCACACTTATCCTGTGCAGCTTTAACAGCTTCATAAAATGCATCTACTTGTAGGCTAAGAGTGATTTGTAATGCCAAAATTTTGATTACCCAGAGACAGTAAAATATCGTTATGACATAAGTTTCCTAGAAAATTATATAAATATTTGAATTCATTAATTAATAGAACCTAGTGTCTCGTTGGCATGTCAACATGCCAGCATGAATGGGTCGGCACGACCCGGGGTGTACATCCCACAGAATATCGACGTCAAGTAGCAGTATGCATACTGTTGCGTTTCGTACGAAGAGTGTGGAGCGCCGATAGCCCAATTTCTCCCTCAGTCCCCTTCCTTTTCTTCTTTCCCTCCCTTGTACCGTGGCTAAGAAACGCATCTGCAACTTCTTTGGTATTGCAGATGTCCATAGGCTGATGAATGCTTACCACCAGGTTGATCGCGCGCTAGTTTACTGAATTATGTTATAAAAATTAAAAACTCTCCAAATTTGTTTGTGTATTTCTAATAGATGATTTACTGAACAGCAATAAATGAAACTCCTGTTTCTTTATGTTTTAATTTGGTTTCAGTAAATTGTCTATTAGGAAAGTGACACGGAAATGTAGTCTTGTTTAATGTTTTTCAGTTGAATTTATCGCAGTCGGGCTTTTTTTATTTCGTTTTTATTTGACTCTTTTCTATAGCTCCTGTTTACTTCATGTATTAGAATACTATATTCATAGTCTATTTTAATCAGTCATCGAACTTCGATTATTCTTTGACGAAAGAGCTATCTGCTATGATGACTAATTCCTAAGTCACGCTACAATACTTAACTCTCTAGTCCACTTCAGCTTTCATTATAATGATATACTCACTAGCTTCGTATATTTTAAATATTGCTTACAAAATACGATCAAAACTTGAATATTAATCAAACTACGAAATAAAACCTCCGTTGTGTGGTACAGGACCTGCAATTTTTAAAAACAATGTAATTATTTTTAAAGATCATGATACATTCTTTCCAAATTATTAAAATGATGGAGCATTTAACGTAATCGCTCAACCTGGATCCTAGGATAATACTAGACTAAGATCCCTCCTTGTGGATATCACAAAAGCCAATCATCAGCTCTCTGTGTCGTATAGGTTTCTCAAATAAATAACTTAAGTAAACAATCCTTCAGCTCATGATCATAAATTCGACTGAAATGTAATGCTTTGCTTGCGAGTCAGGCAGTCTCTTAAGCTATATCATCGAAAAAGTTGTCAAAAAAATATATTTTGATATGAATTTTGAAGTCATGTCATTTCTACGGTTGTCATAATACAACGGCATACATACACATATGGCACTATTTTCCCATCCAGAAGAGGGGAAAATAGTGCAAAAGACACCACTAGACCAAAACCACCTTTTAAACTGAGCGGTAACATAACTGCTCCAATAAATAAATAAAAACTAACAAACCAGTTGTTGAAAAATATTTTTGAAGATATTGTAGCACTGCAGTATTTGGGCATAAGACTGAAATATCTTATAACAATACGTTGAATGACATTCTTTCTTCTGTAAATATAAAAGCCGTTGGTTCCGCAGCACGACTTTATCCGTCAGTAGCTTGATCAAGACAATTGCATATATTACATTACTATCAAGACATAACAGGATCATCAAATTAAGAATTACATGCCATTGCTTCCAGTATAGTAGGTACCAAAATGACAAAGTAATGATATAAAATCCAAAAATCAAGATGACGTAAATCCAATTTGTAACAATGCACCACTTGAAGCTGGTCTTATTTTTAAGAAATCTGTGGACTTCTTGAAATGTCAAAACAAATTCAACATTCTTCTTTGTGTTAATAACATGACTGATGAAGTTAATAATAAATCCTATGCTATACATGATAAAGTCCAAAATAGATGCGACGTACAAGAAGTCTGTGGAACGGTATCTTTTCATGTTCTCGTCTCTAAATATCTCCATCAATCGGTATGTTTCTGATGAAAGATATAATAATACTCCCCATAGCAGTATCAACTTATTTGTACGATCATTTGGATTTATAAAATTGTTCTTGATGTAATATTTTGGATTTAACACTAATGCCTGCATCAAATTTAACGGTAGGAGAATCTTTTGTACATCTTTATCTACTACGTTGCTTAAAAGTAAATCAACCCGAAATCTTGTTTGTGCTTGCCTATTTATTCTTCTCATAGTTTTGTGTTTTGATGAACTTTACCGTGTAGAATACCAATGTAAATTTTGAAATATGAAAAGCTAGCTTTAGTGCAAATATGTTTTTTTTGCGAGACCCTTGACTGAAGCGATAGAACTACTGCAAAGTTGCATCGTATGAATATTGTAGACACGCAAAGACGATGAACACACAAACAAATATTCGCTTTTGTGTATACTTATTAGAATGATGAACTAACAATTTTTCAATTACTTCCGTTAATATGTTGCCTTCTAAAATACATACATTATCGAAATTAACATCACTGTTTAATAAAATACCTTCTGCCAAAAATCAATATTTTTGTTTACACTTTAAGTTGAGCTACATGCAAACTTTGGGTGTTAGGTTAGTTTAGGTAAGGATCCAAATAATGGATCGTATTAAGAAGAATCGGCAGGAAACTCCATAAAATACACATAAAACCTTGGCTGTTACAAAGTACGTGGAAATACTCCATTTAAAATACATTAAGGTTCTGCCACCATTAATCAAAATGACATATTAAAGTACACTATGGCACTTAACTTAATAAATTGTAATAGCAAAATTATGATCCACTTTACATAACTGTAAGCAGGTCACGTGGTTGTTACGTATATTCAATTAGATGGCGCTGGAATTTCCTATTTGATGTTCTCAGATAAGTTTCTGCCTCAAAAATTGTATAATAACCGTTTAAACCACTTTAGACTTAAGGTGAAGTGTACACGATCAGAATGATCGACGAAATGTGCATAAGTAGTTATTGGTTATTCAAATTCAACATCCAATCCAGTCGATCATTTTAGCGAGCGCTCTCTTAAATGCTCAAATCTATCATCAACTTAAATGTATCAAGAATTTCGATAAGTAGCATTAAAATTTGTTCACATTAGACGTTAATTTACGTGAAAAGTGAAAAATTCAATATATTTCAACGAGATTCCAAATTATACCATCGAATATTGACATTGACGACATTGGAATTAGAGTGGAAACATATTTTGAAAATTTTCTTTTTCTCGGTATCATTTATAATTTATATTATAGGAGAAACTGTTAGCTCAATTCTTACAAATAGTCCTGAAGATAATGCTTAAAAAATGCTTAAGAATATATAAATCCACTGCTGGACGTAGGCCTCTACTAGAATGCGCCATTTTATTCACCCTTTCCTCGGCTTTTCGATTCAGCGATGGTGACATGCTTGTACTGTTCTTATGGCAATAAAATGGTTAGTTTTTTTTTCAATATGGAAATACCAATTTTATTGCCTTCAATGTACTCTCATCAACGTATGTTGTTTTAACAGCTTTGACACCACTCAGCATATATAGTAATCTATCATAGCCTCACATGTTTATTGAACTAACAACGGGCTAAAAGCTTTTTAATTTCCTACGCAAGTGGAAACGGACGCCTTGACAAGTCAAGCAATTGTAATCTTAATTATTAAAATGAAGTTTAAAACTAAAATCTTGATAAATTATAATTTTTTGAGCATTTTTTATCCTATCTACTTCATCAATACAATCTTATGTGTGCGAAAATTCAATATCAACAAAAGTTGCGTAGAAACAGTTTCTAGAAAAAATATAATGTGTGCTGTGTTCATACATGTAGTAATAATATCTTTATACTATGCAACTATGGCATTTGCTACATTTGGTTTAAGATACAAAATGACTTACTATGTAATTTATTTCGAATATCTTTTTAATTACTCTGCCGTTTGTATCATTAATTTATATTTTAGTAATGAAAGTGTATACTTACTATCAATTCTTCATGAGATCGACGAAGGCCTCAATAGCAGAAGTGATTTTAAGAAATTAAAGATAATATCATGGGCTTTATTGACTATACTCTTGGTTATTTCTGGATTCCTGGTAGTTTTTAAAGTGACGTATGATATACACTGGACTTTACTTAGAGGACTTTATATGCTTCTATCTGTAATCATAGATGTGGAAATTGTACAAATTATGATTCTTGTTCATACTTTAACCTACCATACAATAAATTGGAATAAAAATATAAAAAGTATGAATTTGGAAACTAGTGATGAAGACCATGATGGAATAGCTGAAGACAACCAAAATATATTAGAAGAATTAAGCCGTATCATATTGTATGTTGATGAAGCTTGGAATTTGATAAAGAAAACTTCTGGATTTATAGTAAATATCTAATTACATGTCTATTCAATCATTTCATTTGATAATATTGAAGATGAATTATGATATAACAATAACCTATTGGTTTAAGTTGATAAATTATGTTTACCTAAAAATTTTAATCAATTAAAAAGTTTTGGTTTTGATTGTTTTTGACTTTAGTTCTTAAATTACGAAAAAGTTCGGTCAAAAACTCATCATAGCTTTTTATAAATTTATAGAAAGATACGCAACTTAGAAAGTTTATACTCATTTGTATGTCTAATCTGTTCTTTTTTCATTTTTAGATCCTGTTTCACTTTGTAACGACATTTATACAATCTTTGTTCTATGCAAAAATATTGATTATGTGGCTAAAAACGCATTTCGTAAGTAATCATGGTATTTTTCTGTTAATTTCATTGATCAACTAACATTTTCTATCTTTAATTTACTTGTAGTGAATAATCTATGCCCTAAGCTCCCACAAGTAACTAGTATTTTGTTATCTTCTGATCACTATCAAAATAGGGAATTCTGCGTATTTTTTTGATGGACGCACCACTTAGTCTTTTATAATGTATCGACACCAAAAGGAAAGGAAATAATAAAATAAATTAATGGCAAATATTACTGAGCACCAAAGAGCTTCTCAAGTCTTCAACTCTCCTTATCCGTGTCTTTATCATCATTATCAGCGTATACTCCTCCACTGCTGGATGAAGGCTTCCCCTAGTGAACGCCACAATCCTTGGCTTAATAGCATCTATTAAATTTTGAATTTAAAATTACAGGTGACCCAAACAATGATCATAAGTCATTTAGTGGGGATGTTGCTGTTGTTATTCAAGGCGTTCATGGTAGAAATAGGGTTATGCATTGCCTCTGAAGAATTCCACAACGAAATAACAAGAGCACAAACTAATGTTATTATGAAGCTATCACAAAACTGTAAGTATGACACAGCAAGGAATAGGCTATCTAAAACTCTAAGACACAAATTGTCAGCGATTTAGCATGGTGCATTATCGAGTTAGCGACTAATTGCAGCGCTAAAACCAATGAATTCAATTTCATCTCTATAAAGTAATTTTATAGGTACCTACATCTATTATTTATATTTACAAATGAAGGACAATAAAAAAAATGCCTACGCTTTCTTATCCATTCTGTCATGCACGGTAATTATAGAAATTTCCTCTTCAAAGTACCTATAGTTGTTTTCCATGCCAGTTAACAGTTAAAATATCTCAGATATAATCTGAGATATTGTAGAATAAAAAGGCCCTTTGCCAAGTGAAGCAATAAATTTCGGGAGATGTCGGGAAGCTACTGGATGACGGTAGTATAGGTTATGTGATAGGCTTAAATTCTGAACCTAAGGAGTAGCTTATGTTTAGCAATGAAGTCAAATGACAAATAATAATGATAATGAAAACAAATAAATTAAAGACTCTAAAGAACAGTATGAAAAACTGCATTGTTCATGTCAGACAAGGGATATCCACTACTGAACAAAGGCCTCCCATAGATTTCTACAAATACCGAGCTGCCTGAATCCAGCTACTGCCAGCAACCTTTACCAAGTCTTCTCTTCGATTAAAGCTATGAAAAACGTCTTCAACTGAGTTTTCCGGTACGTGGTCTCCACTCGAGAACCTTGGTGATCCAGTGCCTCTCAGACTCTCAGTTATACGGGCTGCAGTATTAGTTGGTAGAAATATATTTCTTTCTTTCCAGTGGCATCGAATCGAACTTGGAAGAATATCTATCGGATATTACACAATAATTTTCAGAAGAATAGTGCCTGTGGAGTGTTTACCGTCGACGCAGCTACTATGTTGCGTTTCTGCGGTGTTGTCACCACTTACGTTATTGTTTTATTACAATTTGCTTTTCTGTAATATAGCACTTATCCAGCTAGAATTTTCTCCTGTCCAAAATAATCTAACATTTTTATTAGTATTGTAATATTTTATTTCGTTATTACAAGATAATCTATGTTTTTTAAATATTGAACAGTTTCTCTTTTATTTATCCCACTGTTGCGTTTAAATTTTGTAGTTTGTGTAATTCATACATACATACACTCACAACTAAACGCAATTTGTCATGATTCTTACATATTTTCCTGACTTCGTTCACATTCATACATCTTGTTATAACTAGTACTACGCACCTAACCTATTTTTGAACGACCTCACGTATAGGGTATAGGGGGTAATATACAAAATAAATAGTTATAATCACAAAAAATAAATAGGTCTTCAAATTAGTCATAATATTTAATGCCAATGGATTACAGAAACGAGAACTGCAATAGAACTACAGTATAATTGGTGAGAAGTAACAACAATCGGTATGGTAACCTTGCGTCGATGCAGTAAAGACCACCGGGGCTTAGCTTAGTAAATCTCGCTCGATATATGCGCAGTACATTACTAAATATCTTCTTCTCAGTCTCTGCACAATAGATTTTAAGTTTCACAATGGAATAGTAAAAAAAAATATTGTTTCTATCTGAACATTGTAATCCAACTGGTAAGCAAAGGTCTCTCCTATCTTCTTCCACTGATCTCTGTCAAGTGTAGTTTAGTAGCAGTAGTGTCTCGCTAGCATGTCTACATGTCAGCATGAATGGGTCAGCACGGACGGGGAAGTACTACCCTCCCACAGAATATCAACGTCAAGTAGCAGTATGCATGCTGTTGCGTTCCGTATGGTGAATGTGGAGCGCCGGAGGCCCAATTTCTACCTCAGCCCCTTTCCTTCTCCTTTTCTCCTTCCGCTCCCTTTCCTTAAATAGGCTCGCTTCTTACGACTAATAAGATAGTTAATATAGATAAAAAAGTACCTGTACAATTTGAATTCAAAATGTATGTACATAGATTTTCGGTATTTTTTAGCGCTATGTAAAACCTCTCGCAGTGTAGACTCAATAAAGTTTGCAATATCAAGGTCTTAGCCAACCAGCCATATATACACACCGCCACTAGTGATGTAGCGAACTGTAAGTGAAAAACATGAGAGCTATAAATTACATGTTTGATGGGTCACTATATAATTGACGAGCACTTATATGCTTAACACAGTCAGTATATACTGATCTATCATTGCATAGGCACAAATTCAAATTTCGAGCTGTTACTGAGAATTTTATAGAAAAACCCAATAATACTGCTGGACCTAGCAATCCAACCAAAATTCTCTAGCGTTGCAGTCATGCCCAGAACCACTAATGAGTATGAGTACACTGTAGTATTTGATATATATTTTTTTATAAGAAATAATCTAAAATACTAACTTCAAACTGCATCTCTATTGAAAGCTTACACGCTTCAATCCATACGTTGATAAACAACAATCCGTGCAAAAAGGTTTCTGTTGTATGGTAAAGAATCTGAAAACGATAATACTTATGATGGTCATCGAGAATTATGAAACACGGATTGCACCGAAGCTCTAATAGGAGCTAAGTTAACTATGAACGATAGCGTAGGCTTTAGAGATTAGCATAATAATGTACCAGAGATACAACCTTCTACCGTTCATAAAACTCTTGATTTAGCTGCGGTTAACTAATAGTCACACAATCAAAGTATTGTTATTCCATATTAAAATATTCCCCAGTATCTAATATTTGTTAGAAGTGCGGAAAATCCCAATGTATCATCTGCCACCTGAAGCGACGGCAAAGTATATTGGACTCCTAATTGATATAACAACTGCACTTGCCTTACTTTGCTTTATAGGAATGAAGGTTGTGACATTCGCTACAGCCATAACAGGCTCAAATATTCGATATAAATACTCATGACACTCAATGTCTGATTCGGCAGTAGTTTCCAAAAGTCGAGCAACTCCACCCAGCTACAATGCAAATAGCTCATGGAGGTCGCAGGTCTGTATGCGTTCTTTAGCTCCCATTGTGTCTAATATGGATCGGGATACTACTTTCTCCTTTTCGGCCCTTTTGCAAGAATAACTTGCAACGTCATAAGTTATTTGTCCAAATATTCGTCCTATACAGCTTTATGTTGAAGTACTTACCAAGTACTGAAAAGTAATTTTGATCATATTATAACACTCCAATATATTAACATATGTCTGAAACATTTTAACACAATACGTATCATTGCAGTTATTTTTTAATCTCATTGCTTCATCATTCCATAAATCTATTTTATGTTTCAGAAACCTAATTAATCTGATTGCATAAACTATATTTGCGTCAAAAGGAACTAGAGTTATAACAGTAATAGTTACAGCCATTGGAGAGATAAGGCTGTTAAAAATAAGTACTGATAAGTGACAAAAATAAAAACCAAAAATGATTATAGCAACGATCCAGTTTCCTTGAATAAAATGCTTCGTTACATTATGATTGTTAAGAAATCTATGAATATCTTGAATAGTTAAGACAAACGCAACATTGGTTTTTGTATAGATAACATTTACGAAGAAGTTGATAAAGAATCCAAGACTGTGGGAGAGGAAATCAAATATAGAGGAGGTATAGACAAAAAGATTGTCCCTCAAATATAAAGGAATTTGTTGCATTCGGAAGATAAATGATAAAACACACATTATTGTCCCACACATAGATAAAACACTCGTCATTGGACTGTTTGGTGTTATAAAATTATCTTTGATGAGATATTTTGGACAGAAGAATATAGATTGAACCATATTTAATGGAAGAAGCATTGATTGAATATCTTCATCAACTAAATTGCACAATAATACTTCAGTAGGATAATTTCTTCCAATGTATGGATATTTTTTTCTCAATATCAAGTTATTATTTTTCAATTTATTCTGAAACATTTTTGAACACAGGTGAATTGAAGAAACTCTCATAAATTGAATGAGTTTTGCGAATAAAAGTAACTAAACCTATTTAAATTGGATCTTGTTTGCAATTTATTAAGTGAAGTGGCATAATGTATTTTGTAATGAATATTTTGATTAATGGAGGCATTAATTTATTTTACGTACCTAGGCAATATTTTAGGAGTATATATGGAGTTTCCCGTGCCCAGCAATAAGACAATATAATGATTTAATGATGATGATGTTTATCCAATAATTATTATTTGAGGTTATAAAAAGAGACATGATTTAATAAGAAAATAATAATTACCAAGCGTGTTTCAAGAGCAATTATCTCTAATGGACTTTATGTAGTTTGTAAATAAAACTTGGAAACTCATTTTGAAATGGATTTATAATATTTTCGATATTTGCTCATTTGTGTTTTTGGAATCTACGTAGCTAGACTTCAATTCAGTTAAGTAAAGGCCAGGTCATAAGAAGTATCCATTCTAAATTGTCTATGTATATTTCTTACTTGAAGGTTCAAGATGAGAACGAATTACCATTCTTTTAATTACCATTACTTTAATGATATAGTTGATAAAGATATGCAGTTAATGCTTTTTCCTTTGTATTTGATGCAAAATATTACGTTCTGCCCTAAATATAGCATTAAAGGCAATCGCATAACTCCAATAAGCCTTTTAACAGCCATTGTTGGATTCTTCGGAACAATCATTTTCATCAGTTCGTTTATATACCGCATCTATCTAGAGAAAAGTCTCTTTGAAATTACAAGTTTTTACTTCATCTCTACGTGCTATGACGCCGGTCACTATTGCCTTGGGTTTATAATGAATTTCACTGTCGGCATTATCCAAAGAAGCAAATATGTCACTTTTATCTTGACTATTCAAAAGATTCACAGATTTGTCAATGACAAGACTGGTTTTCAACACTTCATTATTTGGAATCGGATAACTCTATGTACATCTGTGGGGTTATACGTAACTTTGTTTACTTATTTCAGCATACAACAAAATATACCATACTATATTGCTTTCACTTGTTACATTTTAGTGGCTTTTGATTTGAATGTAGCTTATGCTATCCGATTTATCAAACTGTTGGAAGATAAAGTTGTTCTTTGGAATACAAAAGCGTTAAATTCTGATGAAAATGAAGATGTTCAAAGTGAAGCAGATCACAAGAGACTATTTCAGGCTTACGTTGATATAATGAAGTGTTACGATATTTATAAACTATGTTACCAGTGCTTGGTGAGTATTTTGAATTTTTTTTCAGTTAGGTTAGGGTCCTTTATAGAACTCTTGCTAACAGCTTCTACTCTAAACAGATGTAGCTGTTTTTTGAAACAGCTTGATCTGAACAAGGCTTAAGTACGGCCGCCAGCACATCAAGCTGCCACAACATGACAAATTCTCAGTCAATTTTGTACTTAATCAACAACGGATTAAGGCTTAAAATCATTTGTAGTCATTTAACAGTTGTGCTGGCAACTGTACCTTACCCTTACTTACTTGCTATGCTTCTTCTTGACACTTCTTCTAGTTAAAGAAAAGAAGAAGAAATACATTATATATACAAGCTAGAATTCTTGGTTTTATATCCATAAGCTAATTTATGTCTTTGTCTCTTTTCAGATATTCTATTACACTACTTTGATATTCTCTCATAGTCTGTCCTACATTCAAGTAACGATTGAGATTTTTAAAAATACTAAGACTCTGCACAATTTCGTGAGTATTGATTTACATCGATCCATTGAAGATACATACCATCACCATAATCTAATTTTATTTCGGTATTTCTTCTCAGAGGTCGTCAGTTAGGAAATGCCGGCGCCATCTAGTTTAAAAAAAATATATAATGTGTTTGAAGATTTATTTTCAGAAATAAATAACATTAATCATTTATAATCATTTTTATAGATATCAGCACCTTTGACTTCATTATCTGTTAGCTGTTGGCTGGCGAAAAATTTGCTGTGGCAACTACTTTTGAGTGTGAGATGCGAGAAATTCTACAAAGCTGTACAAAATGTTCAAGACTCTTGTGTACTTATTTTAAATTCCAACTGTTCAGGTATATTATAAACTCATTTTCTAAGGGATAACTCAAAAAACGAGCATGCAAGCTACTTGATGGTAAGTAGTCATTGTCGCTCATTGAAATCTGCAATACCAAAGGGGTTGCAGATGTGTTGCCGAGCGTATTTAAGGCAAAAGAAAAAGGAGAAAGAAGGTGACTGAGGGCGAAATTGGGCCTCCGGCGCTCCACACTCACCGTACAAAACGCAACAGTATATATTATAGTGCTACTTGTCGTCGATATTATGTGGGAGGATAGTACTTCCCCGGTCATGCCGACCCATTCATTCATACTGACATGTAGAATATTAGACCAGCCGTATTGTGTCGCAATAATGATGATTTTCGAAGTGTAACTGTAGAGCTTGACGTGTTGTCATGTGTGCAGTAATTATAATATTTTGCAGATGCGAAAAAAAAGCTATTCAAGAATATTCAGCGCTTGCACCACGCATCGTTCTCCAAGATAAGTGCTTGTGGACTGTTCTACGTTGATGCTTCTCTGCAACTGGGTCTGATGTGTCTACTTTCCGACTATACTATTGTCTTGCTACAATTTGCATATTTGTAGTCAAGATACCATTAAAACTCTGTGGTGGATTTTTGTTTTATTTAACACTGGACAATAATCTGTCATTAATTTATTGCCAAAGTTTACACAAAAAAACACTTGACGTTATTTAAAGTTACAAAAACAAAAACAAGTGTGTTATTTTGACAATTGGGGAAGGCTCAGCACTAACACTGTGGAGACAAATCTCCACAGGGCTGATTCTCAGCATACCCCATCACTCAAACTCTAGGGGTTGTTACAAAAAAAAACAGTGTTAAGCGAGTTTCCACAGAACTTAAGTTAAATACATAAAACAATTGTAACAAAACAAATAAAATGTCTTTGCAATTTTATTACGATGGACAATTTGTGTGTGTGTGTGTGTGTGTGTGTGTGTGTGTGTGTGTGTGTGTGGGCCTAGGGCCATATTAAATATTTTAAAAAAAACCATACCCGTCATAATTTCTGACAATATTATTATTTTTATCGTTTCGAAGGCCGTTTTCCTTTTAATAAAGTTATTTTATTTCGAAATTTTGAGAAAATTAATCCCATTCAAATATTAAATACATATTTATTGAAATCGGTCTAAAATCAAATAAAGGTACACTCGACTAGAGAATCTCGTCCTTCTTTGAATGTAGTAAAAAATAAATACAATTAGTGCCAATTATTTATTCATAATACCAGGATTACAGGAACGCAAACTGCAATAACACTACAGTGTAGTTAGTGAGGAGTGCCATCAGACGTAATGGTTGACAGATGTCTACATAGAACAGTCCACACGCAGACATCTTGTTGAATGACGCACGATGCAACCGTAGAACATTTTTGCACAACTTCTTTTGTTCGTCTGTAAAAGAAAAGATTAATTTGGTTATGAAATATTTATTTCTGCTAAAATAATAATATAATGTGGAAAACCCAATTAGACTTGTGGTCCTTAGCGCCACTGCTACGCTAGAGGTCCTGGGTTCGATCCCAAGGTTGAGCAAAATGTTATTGGGTTTTTCTATGAAATTCTCAGTAGCAGCTCGGAGTCTGGATTTGGTTCCGGTTAATGGCAATAGGCTCGCCCCCTATTACATGGAACCTAATCGTTTGGGTATCTTAAAATAATGGATGAATGCCAATTATTTTATTATTGTGTGTATTCTTACACATAGTGTATCTATTTTAGTTTGACATTGCGTTCTCATTTGCTGAGAACCTTCTTGTAATTTTAGTCCCGACTTCAGGCTAATTATGACATAAACCTCCAATGCACTCACATCCTGTTATCGGCATAATGTACCAGCAAATTATTTTAAAACAATATATTTTAAAAGAGTGTCCATGGAGTTTCTTGCCGGATTCTTCTCCATGGGATCAACTTTTTGGAACCGTGCAACTAGAGTCAATAACGTTTCATAAACGCTTGTGAAAGCTTATTTGAAATAAAAACATTTGATTTGATTTGATTTGATTAAAATAGAATTTATAAGGCGAATGTCAGCGGCAGCGTCGGGAGAGGTCGCTCTCATCAGCTCGATGCTGTCCACTGCTGGACCGAGGCCTCTCCATGCATCTTCCATTCGTTTCTGCTCTGGGCTACTCTAGACCATTTCTTTCCCGCTGCCTTCACTATGTAATCGTATCATCTAGCCGAGGGTCGACCGGTCCTCGGTTGCCAATCGAGGATCTTACGACTCCAGCTCCCGTCCTATTTACGACATACGTGACCATCTCCTCTTAGCAACTTTATGAAGTGATATTGTTTATGAAGAGATATTTTGTCAATCAATTTTACCTTGTAGACCAAGAGTTTATGACTGTTTTTTAAATAATCCTGTATTTACCTGTAGAATTTGAAGCAACAATAAGTATGCACGTATCTTGTGAGTGTTTCACAGCTTCATAAAATGCTTCAACTTGCAGGCTGAGAGTTATTTGTAATACCAAGAACTTTACCATGCTGATACACAGTATTACCGATACAAGAGGGGTTGCCTGAAGAAAAAAAAACAATATTTTGTATACTGTTAAGATATTGATGAAGTTTTCAAGAATACCTGCCTATTGTAAAAGTGACATGCAGTGGTTTTATATAAAGGACTAGCCGATACGTCACTTTGCGCCCTGTTACGGTTAAGATGAAAAAGTTCCTTGATCTAACAACTACTATCCGACAAAAAATCTTTGTTCCCTGAGGCATACACTTTGGGTGTCTTCAGGACGAGAGTGAATAGGTTTCTTCTAGACAAGCGCGCTCCATTGTAGACGACTTTGTTGCTTAACATCAGGCGAGTTGTGGTCAAGCGCAAGCCTATATTTGATTAAAAAAAACTTCGCTCTGAATAATAACACTTCGCTCTGTATTGCTCTAGAGCTCGGAGGCGACGGACGTGTGTCATGGACGTCATATCAGAAACGTGTCCGCTAGTTATTGTGATAGTGATGTCGAATCTCCGTACGATCATTACGTGTTATTTTTATGTGTGTTTGCCCTGATGTAATTCTGTCTCTGTAAATTGTTATTTTGGCTTAGGGCCGTATTAATTCTTTTAAAAATCATGATCTTCCTAATTATAACAGTTTGTATCAAATATAAAATTGGAAATTACTGATATCTGTGGGTAAGAGATAATTAAGATAAAACAAAATGAAGAATCATTATAAAAGTAATAGAAGTCATAATTAATATCTATAGAATTTCACATTCAATCACTATGCAAAAACTACTCTATGAAATTTGATACAGTTTTCAAAGTCTTTTGCATACCTGGTGGTCTAACTTAAAGTCTGGTGAATATTTCCTTTTTGATACATCGCATTGAAGCTGAGGATATAATTATAATATTATGCAGGTAATACTTACGACTTGATGTCGAAAAGATTGTTTGAGGAATTCAATCAAAACTTGAACGTTCACTAAGCTGTGAGAGAAAGTCTCTACTGTTTGGTACAAAATCTGAAATAATCAATTAAATCTCTGAACAACATTCAATTGCATGTTTTTATACATAGGAATCTGTACATAATAATAAAATTAACATTGACGTACCGAACGTTGAAACATATTTTTGTAGATCTTATAACACTTCAATATTTGGACATAAGCCTGAAATGTTTTATGACAATCCATTTGAATACAGTGATTTTTACAAGAATGTATCACTAGATCATTCCATAGTACAACTTTTCCTGTCAGGTACGTTATCAGCGCAATTGCATAAATTATATTAGCGTCAAGTACTACCAAGATCAACAAATTAAACATTATATTCCACGGAACTTTTAAATAAAGCAAGTACACAATAGTCAAATCTATAATATAAAAACCGAAGATCATGACGACATATAACCAAGTTCTGACAACCAACCAATTAAAGCTGGCCTCGTTATTAAGAAACCTGTGGACTTCTTGAAAGGTCAACACAAAACCGATGTTCTCATTAACTTGGGTCAAATGAAGAATGAAGTTCATGATGAAGCCTACACAGTACCAGCAGATGTCGAATACAAAGGCGTAATACAAGAAATCGATTGCACGATATCGCATCATGTTTTCATCTAGAAGAATTTCATTTAGCCTGTACATATAGGCCGTCAAATACATGACTACCCCACAAATTAAGATGAACTGATTAAAGCGATTATGCGGGCCTATAAAATTATTTTTGATTATATATTTTGGATTCAGCACTAGAATTTGCATCAAATTTAGAGGAAATAACATCGTCTGAACATTCTTATCTACAACGTTGCTCAAAAAGCTTTCAATACGGTAATTTCTTTCAATTTCCCGATCCAACTGTCTTTTAGACTGCATTTTGTATTAGGGTGTTATGTTAACGAGGATAATCTTACAGGTCCTAGAGGCGATGTTATCGCTTTCTGTAACGTAGTAGGTACTGAATAATGTGCGCACAGTAAATAAATTAGCAAATGATAGTTTGTTTACCGATAGATTACCTTGTATGTAGCCAATAACAGAACTGGAAAATTACTTGTTATGAATTAATGTAGTTGAGGATTAATCATGCATTTTACAACTGAGAATTTAATTACTTTTACTAAGTATTAGGGTTTAATAATTTTTAATTACGTGAGTAATTATAATAATGTGTTTATTTGTAGTAGCTGAAGCTATAGTAGTAGCAAAGAGTTCAGAGGACATTGTTTGGGAACAGAAAATAAGAAAAGAGTCGTTTTATTTCTACCATAAAACTATATTAATATTAAAATCGAGATAGATATATATGATATTATTTGACCAACTAAAAAAAATTACAACCATTCATAAGTAATTTATTTCATCGAAGCCTAAGGTACCAGGGTTACAGAAATGTAAACTGTAAGAGAACGATAGTATATGCAGTGATGAAACTGAACAGACGCAAAGGGAGCATGCCATCGATCTTATAAAGGCCACACGCGTCCATACTGTTGAATGTAGTGTTCTGTAAGCGTCTGATGTTCTTGCACACCCTTGTTTGTATATCTGTCAAAAAGAAATTAAGATAGATAGTCTTTTTGTATTTTTTAGGCATTTTTCATGCAAAGATTATTAAGTTATTTTAGTGAAGGAAAAATAGGACCGCAGGCAGGATTCGAACCTGCGTCTTCTGGTTAAGTACACCAGACGCTATGACCGCTAAGCCACCGCGACTCCCACCCGCCATGTCGAAATTTGCCTTCACATTTTCAATTTACGTCTTTGAGGCGACGTTAGTGACATCTGTTGAAAATGTGCTTCTCAACCGACATGACATGCTTTACAGCAAGTACGATGTCGTACGATGCCACCTTACCTTTTAACTATCGGTGTACTTAACCAGAAGACGCAGGTTCGAATCCTGCCCGCGGTCCTATTTTTCCTTCACTCAAATAACTTAAGATGGCTAGAATATTCTTAAGAAGAAATTTTAGACACATATAATTTGCTTTGAACATCATCCAAAAACACTTTTTTATGGGATTACTTGGTAAACCAGCGGGCGAGCCGTCAGTTAATAGTCATAGCTGCTCACGGACATCTGCAATACTGCGTTAAGAAAATAGGAGAAGGAAGGGGACTGACGGAGGAATTGGGCTTTCGGTGCTCAATAGCGCATAATCTTTTTTTTTACTTTATACCGACCTATGTAACGTTTGTATTTCTTTTTAAAGAATAATGTATCTCTTTTTCTTCTTTCTTCAGCTTCTGCCTTCATAGTCCAGTGGTCCTAATTGCGACTGCTATGCTAGAGGTCTTGGATTCGAGTTGTCAAGGTGTTATTGGGTTTTTCTTTGAATTTCTTAGTAGCATCTCGGATTTTGTCAATAGGGTCGCCCAATATTAAATGAGACCTACACATACCGACGTGCTGAGAGTGTTTATTAACACATCTGCCTAACCCTTTAGGGAATACAGACGTGATGGTATGTTCTATCTATCTATCTTCTACATTATCATCATCTTCCTGCCCTTTTCCCAATTTATTTGTGGTCGGCGCAGCCAGTCCTTTTCTTCCATTCTTCCCTGTTAGTCCACATCTCATCATTCAATCCCTTTTCCATCGTGTCTGACTTCACATACTCCAGCCATATTTTCTTTGGTCTCCCTCTACCCCTCTATCCATCTCTATATCATATGAGAAAAATATACATGTATCAGTAGACATAGACGCTTAGCTGACCTTTCGTGTACCTTAAATCTACTTATCCTAGGAAAAGCGTTAATTTTATTACCTGAACATCTTCTTGAGATTAATATTGAGGCACAGATACACTGAACATCTCTCAAGGCTGAGTAGAATCTCTCACATTCTACGCTCAACAATATTTCAAGAATTAAACTCTTAAGTACCCAAACTTGAGCAACAAATATAATCACAGTATACTGGAAAGGAGACATTTGAAAATATGATTATATAAATTCAACTTATATATTTTATTAATTGCCACCATTCTGCAGATTCTTGCAATTACTTTATTTTTCTATAGATGGGTTTGCAGTTTGAAAGGTAGCTTAGTAGACGGTACAACAATTAATTCCACTCATTTAAGCTTAGAATGCTGCTAGGAACAAATTCTGCGTCGCAAGAGACTTTATTATAATAATTGATGGACATAAAGTATACCATGACTTGACACAGATACCTATTTATGGATCACACAAATATTTGTCTTAGATAGAAGTCGACCACACAACACTCGACGCAGTGCGTGATGACGACTTTAGAGTCGTATCAATGGGTAAATAGGATCAACAACCATTTAAGGTGGACTGGCTTTGTTTACACTGACCATCTCGTCGAGTCATCAGGTCGAGTTTTCGTTTGCCAATTTAGTAATACAAAAATATTGTAATATTTAAATTACTTACATCAGTAATATCCGAATGGAACATAAATAATCTCAATTGTAGTAAAATTGCTATTTGCACTAGACCTTGGGACACTGTAAATGTTATGTAAAATGCGATCTGAAAATTAAAAAAGAGCATTGATGAAAGTCGTCAGAGTTCTAGTGATTCTCATACTCTCCACTTCTTTAAACCTTCACATCTAAGAGCACTTTTTCGTGGCAGTTCAACCACAAGTGCAGCTCAACTCGTGAACTTGTATGCCTCTTTCTACTGTTATATTAAGTATTATAATAACATAATAATTAACTTACATTTCTTTGAAACACTTTCTCAACAATCTTGTAAGCTTCCAAAATGTTTCTGTATGAATCATACTTAATTTTCCAGCAATTTTCTATATCTGTTTGTTTAATGCTTTCTGATTCATCATCATCTTGAATCCACAAAATCAGTAACTTGTGTAAAAGTCTCATAACAGAAGAAGCGTAGATGATATTAATATCAAAATGCACGACAGGCCACGTCAACAGGAGGCTAAACAAACTGATATTAATTTTGAAACAAAGAAGACCCAGAAAATGAAACCAGACTAATATAACAAATATAACACAAGCCCAATTATAAATTATCAATTTCTGAATTTCTTTGCGACTTAGTTTGAGGATTCGAAGCACATGTTGTATTTTTAGGACCAAGTATATGTTATTATTGCGTTCCTTAATATTTGTATATACATTTAAGAAGTAACCAAAACAACTACTGCAAAAATTATAAATTCTGCTCCAACTGAGTAGCAAGAAAAAGCCTTGCCCCCAAGAGTCAAATTCTGTGATCAAGACAGCAAGATTGATAGAAACTAATACAAGAACACTGATGATTCCAATAATATTGTAAAGAAAAGTATTAGAGGTCACAAAGTTGTCGCGAAGGGTGTATTTTGCACAAATAAAAAGTTCTTGCATCAGATTCAATGGTTTTAGTATTGATTGAAAATCTTCACTTATTAAGTAGTTGAGAAGTACTTCATTATTTTGCCTTATTGAAACATTCCCAATTAAAACGGAATTACTTCTACATTTTCGTTGATATATCAACCGCGACAACGCGTTCTTTATACTTGACATTTTGATATTATGACGATAACTCAATTGAAGTAGGCTTCATTAATATTTAATTTGTAATGGTTGTAATGAAAATGTCATTCTAATAGTGATTGTCATAAAATGTAACAGTCATTACTTTTATACATTATGTATGATAAACTGACTTGTTTTTCGACCTATCTTGAAACTGGATATGATGTATCTTTGTCCGGTCATTGACAGTAGGCTCACACCCTATACCGTGTCACCTTAATGCACTATGGGTAAGTGTTTACACACGGCTAGAGGACAAGCTATAATATTCCAGTTTAAGCTGATCTCACATTGTAAAGGCATTCCATAGAATAAGAGGCCAGCAAAAACTGGATATGTATAGCTCGACGTATAGCCATGCATACGTTATAATTTTTTTTCTTTCATTAAAAGAAGTTTATGATGAAGTTCATAATGGAACCCAAACAGTTAAAGCAAAAGTCATAAAAAGATGCAAAATATAAGGAATCGATTTTCCGAAAGCGTTTCATAGTTTCATCTTTAACTATCTCAAGAAATCGATATTTGGTTTCGGCTTGACGAAATGATCTTCTTTTCGTAGATTTCATAATTGTTTGAAATTTTCAGTTGTAGGTAAATGCGATCTGAAAATATAAGTAAGTCAGAAAGTAATAATACTTAACTAACTGAGAAACTCAATATTTGTTAAATTCATTAATAATAATGTTTACATAAACGATTGCAAACTCATTACGTAAAGATGTATTAAAGAAATTAAACATGAACTATAAAAAAGTCATATATATGCCGTTATGTTTTACTTACCATTAATTTAGGAGAGAATTATTGTAATATCCAATTTAAAATAAAGAACATTACCATCGAAAAATAACAACGTCGAAATGTGGATTTAGCAGTCATTATACCGACAGTCGTTTCGTATTTTGCAGAACAGTACTGAATACGACACCATAGTCTGAAAGTTTCTCTCGCTAAAGCAACATCCTGGACCACCGCACCGAGCCGGTAACTGTGCCACTGTTTCCAATGCTGGAGGTTAATTATTGAAAATATAAAGAAAATATTACAATAAATGAGTTCTGGAAAAAAAAAATTAGTTTCAGAACCAGAATATTCAATTTACAAGTCAAAGGTAATGCTAACTGGAAAAACATAAACAGACAAGATTGAACATCATCGTCTTGTTTAAAGAGACTTTCAAGGAGCATCGTCAGATGCGGATTTTAATATCCGTAATTGAGATATAAATTTTAAATAAGAATAATTTTTCCTTAATACAAATTTCATTTCATTCAATTTTGTTATTAGCTATCACATCACAGAACAGGTTAAATTGAATTAAATATTCAGTATTGGTTGATTGAATGGTATCATTAAACTTATTATAGACAATTTCAAACTTCTACTTTATTTCATTAATATATATTACATAGAAGAACATTGAGGTCGTATATTATAGCTAGTAGCTTCAGGTGTTATCGAATTTGAAAATAATGTTTGTGACAAATAATAAAAAGAAGCGATTAAATGATCAAGAAATTTTACTTGAAAACAGAGTAGAAAAAGATATCCAAAGGATATTTTATCCAATGAATTTGATGCTTCAAATATTATTATCTTCAAAATATACTATAAAAGATGATTATATCACTCCAAAAGCGAAAATATTTTCTATATTGTCATTTTTCTGTGTGATTTTTGGTTATGGAATTAGCATCTATCGTATTTTTTTCGACGATTCTGACGACATTATTGGGTTCTACAATATAAACATGATCAATCTTTTGTATGTATTATATGGCTTTTACTGCACCGGTTTTACGATAATTTTCATTCTCAACATCGCCCACAGCAAGCACAATATCTCTATGATCTTAATGATCCAAAAAATTCATAAAAGTTTGGATTGTTGCGAATATGTCAGAGGCTTTGTTTTATGGAATTGGATTTCTGTTATAAGTGTCTTCGGAATTAATATTTTTATTTTCACACTCTATTACAGCACATTTGAATTTATAAATTTTGCTGACATTGCTTTAGAAATAATGTTCATTACCTTTGATATTAATTTAGTTTTTGCTATTCGTGTTTTGGTAATGTTGAGGAAATATCTAGAAAAATGGACAAGCCAAAATGCAGTGATCAACTATGCACAAGATAATTATGCAATTACATACTTTGAGATGTATAAAAATATTTTGGAGGCCTTTAAAATATATAAAACCGTTTTTCAATCACTGGTGAGAGGTTAATTTAAGATTTTGATTTGTTTTATATGTATATTGTGCGGTGTTTGTTTAATATGTATTCTATTCTATATTCTCGGTATATATTTTTTTATATAAAATCTCCATTCTCATGCTTTCAGATGTTATTTCATATCGCAGACGCGTTCTTTCGAAGTTTAAGCTATTTGGGTATACTTTTACAAGTAATGAAAACATCAACAGCAGGTCATCAATTTGCTACAGTAAGTTTTATGAGGATATATAATTTACAACTAAGTATATCTAAACACTTTTTATATAACTAAAGTGGATGTGTATCCGCGATAGTCTCTTTTTCCTAATACAGTGGTTACAACGTGCTCAACTAAGAAGTTTTCTAATTAGAAATAAATTAATTAGAATTAGAAAACGATATATATGATTAAATGATTAAGATTATCCTTATTACGTTGTAACCATTATATTAATGTGTTCTATACAAGACAACAATAAATATCAAGAATAAAAAAACAATGAAATTTTTATTATGGTAGATGACAAATGTCCTAAAATCTAAGAAGACGAAGAAGGAAAAACATTTTTTAACATAAAAACAATGACAGGTATCAAAAAGAACTAATTAAAGAGTAAAAATACAGTCATTTAATAAACGATTTCACGCGTCACCGTCGTCGTAGCGAAAAGCAATAAAATTTTCACTCAGAGCGTACGTTTAATAAATTATTAATTTTCAGAATACGTACCAATTCTTTGTGATGATCTTTCTGACCGTTGTGTGGCTAACAAAGGATATATCACTTGTAGTGATTGAAAGCGTGCAATGCGAATGGTTTTATTTGACTATTGAGGAAGCTGAGACAGCATGCATACTACGTATGAAGGATAAACCATATACAGGTAAGTGAAAGGCAGATTAAGAAGAAGATTTAGAGAATTTAGGGGCAGATCGTGACATCAAGTTTCAGTAAAATGTTGATGTCTAGGTAGACATGGATGAAACTGTTCCAAAAAACGAAATACGAAGTTTCGACTGACGAAAGTCTTTAGGACATGGCGACAGATTCGATTTATTATTTCTGATTGTTGACGACGCATGGCACCGCTACATAGTCGTCGCGCGGAGCTAATATATATTTTTACATAAGGTTATATGTAAATAAAGAAACGGGGTTTTAGTGTTTTATTAAAAATAAATGCAGCATATGGGAGTGAGAGCCTGACACACAGCCACAATATGTCAGATTTATTCTAGAATCGTTCTAGAATAATTTGAAAGGCCACTTGTTTCCGAACGATCCAGAGTCTTTCAGTGCTTCACAACGCTCCACGGAGAACGGCCGGTCACGGCTCGCGCTCTCTCGTTGGTTTTGGCTCGCAACCTGTGTTCCTCATTTTGATTCCCCTATTCTGGCACCTACACTGATCTTACGCCAAATCTACTCTCAAATGTTCTTTTGTTATTTGACGATACAGGTACCTTTAGCAAAATCCTAAGATTTAATGTGCATCGTTGTTTCGGTTCGAACCAAAGCTTCGACATAAAATTTTGGTAGTCTACCCAAGATTTGTGAAGACGTCTCATCAACGTTAATCGTCTGGTTACATTCATACCGCTTACTTTAATAAAGATCTTGAGGAGAAGAGGAGAAAATTCCGTCGTCTAAATTCGTAAAGATATTGACGCCTGCTTTCGTAACATTTTACAAGTCTGGTTTTGTAAAGACGTTGACTTCTAGTTTGGTTTAACATCAGTTTGAGCCGGCAGTGGATCCCGTCGTCTGTGTTTATAAGATTTTTGTTTAAAAATCTTGTTTTTCTTTACAGATGTGGAAGAAAGTTTCTGTGCGAACGTAATACAAATAAACAGAGCTTCGTTCAGCAAAATGAGCGCATGTGGCCTGTTCTACATCGATGCCTCGTTACCTTTGGTTTTCAAAGGACTTCTTACCAATTACGTCGTGATAATATTGCAATTTACCTTTCTGTAAAAGAAAATAAAGTTTTTTGGGTATAAAATCTCAAGGCATGAGATGCATCCGTAAAACTATTACGGATAAGCAATCGGCTAGATATATCAAAATATACATAATACTCTTGTCGTCTCTTTTTCTATTTAAATGCTCAGCTGTTGTCGGTATAGCAATCGCCGCTGTTCTCTATTCTCTGTCTTCTATTTGACTTCTTGATACGACTCGACTCCCAGTTTTTCTTTCACTTCCCTTCACTTTTACCCTTCGGTAATAAAATTTCTTCTTCTGGTTTTCCTTTATTTTAACTTCAAAATTGTTTTTACAAAGTTGTCGTGTCGTATCAAGTGTTCTCTTTGGATCATTAATTAAGTTGCAGGTAATTAAAAAGAAACACGTGAATTATAATAAAATCGATGTTTAATATTTACAACAAATATTATTGTGTTATTTACATATTTGAACTAAAGTTTAGAACTAAAATAGAAAAGCTTATCTAGTTTTAAGTTTTACAATTAATACTTAAGAATAATTTACTTACATACAAGTATTGAATTACATTTGTGACATTTTTATGAGAAAAATTGTGGCTTAAGTGAAGAATAAAATCTGTTGACACATAATTACGTATATTTTTACTGTTGGGTAAATCTGTAAGTAATAAACAAACCTACACAACAGATCATATAGTTACAGTATAAGCTGAAATGGCACCAAAAGTAGCCTTATCTGTGAATCATATTTTTCAATTAGTCTTGCATAGTTCGTGAACGAACTAAGTCATTAAATCGCTTCCACAGTCGAACTAACACTAATCACTTTGTTTCTCAACACAGCTCGATATTTTGAAGTCTCTGCCGAAGGTCTCCCCATCACCCAGGGTCTGGGGTAGAGGCTGGTTCAGGGTCTCAGGTAAAAAGAGTGAGGTTACTCCACCCATGACACTTAAAACACCCATGATAATCAGCGGCAAGGCTCTGGAGTAAACGGCCTGGAATAAAACACATCATCATCATCAACCTTATTCATTGTCTCAATGCTGGGAATGAGTCTTCTCTCAGCGTGAGAAGGGTTAAAGCTAAAGCTGAAATGGGTTATAGCCCATGCTGCCCAGATGTGGATTTATAACGAGTTAAAAAACCTAATGGTTTAATTCAAATCTGCTCTTGAATCTCAAGATTCAAAGCCGAATTTTAATTTGAACCAAAGATATTTAGATATTACTAGCGATAGACGGGACGTACAGAACAAAATCTTAATCTATTACTTTTTGCCAGTTGGAAATAAATATCATTCCGTCCGTCTAAGTCGGTCTGTCTCTGTCAAATGTCAACTTGACAAAAAGAGAAAACAAATCCAATCGGGATCAACATTTTTGTATGAAAATGTACCCAATTTCCGCTTTATAACCCTTTTACATCTATTCAATTGGAATAACACACACGCATTTTATTCAATACTAGTAACATTATACACTCCAAACCAGGGTCACTCAAACAAAGGTAATAAATATATCTTTTGTGAACGTATTAGCAGAATAAAATCAATTTGACTTTCAAGGGATTTTACTACTACTACAATTTATAACACTCACTCACCAGATGCACAATATAAGGACAAGCCAATAGCCCAAGTCCTGATATGAAAGACGCTGCTCCCATAGCCTGCGCTCTGAGAACAGTTGGTAGCAATTCTCCTATCAACACGTAGAAGACAGCAAATGATGACGCAGCAAACAATCTTCCCAGCATTGAAAGTGCTACAGTTATCCATGGCCACGCTGCAAACAAAATTTCCGACATATTACCAGGTGTTACCAATGATGTTTTAAGAATGTAATGTACCAAGTAACTTTAAGAAATTCATAGTCCTTTGATTGGATTTATAGCAACTGACAAACTTTGTCTTAAAGTTAGAGTAATTATAAATTGGAATAATTTATTAGAAATCTTAGAATGGAATTGATTGTTCCATAGGTCATATTAATGATAATACCGGAGTATCTACCGGAGGATCTAGGCGTGTTTTTGGTCAGAAAAAGGTTGATAAATATGAATCCTGTTGAAGTTGAGAAATAAACCATAGCCCACCTAATATAGTGACTGTAATTTCCATTAACTTCAATCAAAAAATTCAACTTTATTGCAATTTGTCTCCCAAGTGTGCTAAATTTTGAGAATGTAGTGCCGCCGTCAAATTAGGGTCAGAATTATTAAGTTTGGTCTTTATTTAACTTCGTTACTCACATTCAGGGACCAGGACACAGCTAAGACAGGCAATGCCTCCAACACACATGAAGATGCAGAGCACCCAGCGACGACCAAACCTCTCCATACAGCGCCACGCTATGAAATATGATGGTATTTCTACGGCACCACCTGAAATATGGGATTATCTTGTAAACTTTCTTCATCTGAGATAGAATACAATGAATTGATGATGTTAATTAAGTTGGTACTGACTAACTTAGCATCATCCACCCATTACGTAGTCCAACGGTTGGACACGCAGAACGAGAGTGATTAGGCTGTAGTCCACTAGCCTCCTGCTGGATGGCAGACTTCACACGTCGTCAAGAAAGTCTCAAGTTAAAAGCATAACAGTGTTTTGGCAAACTTTATAATTATTTAGTCAAAGTTAAATATACTATTAATAAATTACATAAACGGTGAAGGAAAATATCGTGAGGAAACATGTTGGTTTTTCTAAATGGTTCATATAAAGCTTGCCAAAACACTGTTATGCTTTTGGATCTTATTCGTAAATGACAGCCAACAGAGAATTCCCAACATAAAAAGGTTTGGTGGTAATTTATAAAACTGGGGCTACCGTTGATTTGCATAATAATATAACTGCATGAAAATTATCAACCAGTAAGAATAATTACTTACCAATAAAAAACGCCAAGTAATCATTGACACCCAAATTGGGCGTATTATAACTCATACTATTATAAACAACTCCTAAAGCAACCCAATCGAACGTTAGAATAAAGAACTTCTTCCTTATATTTGGATATCTAAATACATCTAATGGAGAAGCTTTGCAATCCCCTTCGGAATTCTGATCGTCCATTCTCTTATTCTCCATAATGTCTTCTCCATCTTCTTGGATAAATATTTTGCTTACTAACTGTAAAGATTTTCTTCTTAGTGTACTAGCTGGAGATTTTGTACTTTCAGTCTGTGTTGCTTTTTGTTGATGATCTGTATTAAGATTTGTTGCTTCTGTAATACCATATTCTTTTTCTTCTTCTTTCTCTTCGACTTTCAGTCTAGATTTTTTATTAACGATTTCTGCTACTTCTAGAGCTATAATTTTTTCTAAGCTATCTGTATTAGATTCTTCCGTTTCGGATATTTTTGTGAGGTCTGGCTTGAATGTTAGCATGTTGCTTATTCTTCTGTCTAGATATTCGTCTTTTGCAGGTAGTTCTGTGTATCCTGCAAGATGACCATTTGATATCGTTGCTAATTCTTGCGTAGCTTCTTCTTCTTCTTTGATTTTTTTCTATCAAACACAAGAAATTTTTAATATTGTAAAAACTAATACTCATATCAGCAATAATACACACCGGACGCCACCGTGGCAATCACCACCATTAGGTCTACCAGAAATTTAAGGAACGAGAAACTCCAGCCAAATATTCTGTATGGAAAACCTGTGCATTGACTCTGGTCACTTGAAGAACTAGGTATTCGGTACAAGAATTGAAGTTTGATATTAATGAACTTGTATTAAGAGGTTTTATTTAGTCTCAGTTTCTATGACTTACGTGCAATTCTAATAAGAATCCTCGTTCGAGGTGTATGCCATTTTTCTTGGCGAGATTTCTAAGGACTTTTTCGGCGTCTGCTATTCGGCCTCTGCCGACCAGCCACCGTGGAGATTCTGGTATTAACCAGTAATATCTGTAATCATAATACCGCGTTTAAAGGTCGTAAATATTTCACAATTAAAAATTAATCCCCTTTTCGCATCCAACTTGCGACAGGGTGAAATGGCCCACCCTAGGGGAGGCCTACGTCCAGCAGTGGACTAGTATAGGCTGATGATTATGGCACAATAGTGTGCATTATTGTGTTTGAGTTTAAAGAGTCATGTAGGCAGTGACATTACTGGGCATATAGGACTTTGCGCTAGTTATACTACTTTTGTTGCTAGCATCTATAGGCTGTAATTGGCACTTGATCAGGCGGCTCTTTTGGTTTTTTGTTATCATCAGAGAAAATGCTCCTGAATGATGATCAGACGGTTATAAAAGGATAACCAGATAAAAGTTTAAGACTTATTGTAAAAATGTAACTTACCCATATAACAGTATGAAAGGTAATGTGGTGGCCAGCGAGAGATGGTACCAGTCCTGGACTGCATACGCGAGAAGTGACAGCAGACACATGCCACTCGCGAACAACATCCCAACTACAATACCTGTAATTGATATAAAATTATACCATTACCGCCTGTATTCCTCGAAGATGAACCAGAGGTGTATTCTATAACACATACAGTACGACAATGATTTAGACTTGTACGTCTAATTCTATGTCTTTCATGTCTAGGAGATCTTATTATCATTAACCTTGTTATAATGCCCACTCCGGGCTGATACTCAAAAATCCTCAACGATAAATCTATTGCACTTCGAAATTCAGGCCACAAATTTATAACATACTATAGCATCATGCCCATATTTTTTGAAGACTGTTCATGGTCCAATGTAACAGCAGGCGAGCCTATTGCCAATTAACCAGACACATACCCAAACTCAAGGTAGGTGAGGCCTACATCCACCAGTGAATGGCTTTAGTCTGGTGATGATAAAATCCAAACTCAGAGCCATTACTGAACAACTTAACACACTTTGTTATATCTTAGAATGGAATTCGCAGCCTGTATCGTAACAATCACACTAAGTACCATTAAAGTAATGTCTTCCGCATCAATTGTTAATATACTATTAACTTTACCAGTTTGATTCCGCTCTCCAGGTGGCATCAGTTCCAACGCCAATATAAAAGGCTGCTGGTACAGCGCTGGAAAGAATAGGCCCCCAGCCACTCGGAGCCACACGTACGTCCAGTAGGACGTAGCAAATGAAGAGACTATCGCCAAAGGAACTTCTAGGAAGACCATCAGCAGAATCGTTGGACGCCGACCGTACCTGATATGGAATAAAATTCCATTATTTTAAGGAAGATGTAAACTGCCTAAATAAAATGTAATAAAAGGAACTTCTAGGCGAACCATAAATAAATTAAAATACGGGCAGAAGGATGGTGATCATCATGGTGAAAACATTTTTAATTCTTCAGTGGTCTATTGGTCAAATACACATACACAGACAGAGTCCAAGACTGATACAGAAATTATATTTTACCAGCAGTTTTACTCACAATAGAACTTTTACTTTACTTTTTACTATACTTAGATAGTTGTTTTAATAAAAGGGGAGTCTTGGAATATACGTACTAATAAAAACCACTTATAAGTAAATATTAAACAAAATACATTACCTGTCAGACATCCATCCAAAGAATAGGTTTCCGAAAATTGAGCCCACCCAGAAGAGAGTGTTGCTCATTCGAGGTAACCAGTCCATGTCACACACTAGAGAAAACTGGAAATTGAATAAGAAACTCATTACAGTTTGTCTGGAGACGAGCAAACAGGCAGACCATTGGTAAGATGCATTGGTAAGATGGTCTTCTAAGACCTCCTATTGCTCCTATTATTTACTAATACAGTTCTAAGATATTATAAGCATTCAAAGTTTTTGGTGGGGATTTTTTTGTTGTTTGGCTCTTATATATAAAAAATATTAGTCTACTAGCCTGTTGTTAAACCTCATTTGCCAAGTAATCTCACTTGGTATGTACATTACTCTTCAAACTGGAACTCATCCATGTTAGTTACTTTGCAGCGTAGTAATTTTATACGCAATCAATTCCATCTAGCGATAGTTCAATAGTCCTTAGACCAGAAGTAGTACTTACATCAGTCACAAGAGTATCTTGGTACTGTTCCGTACTGAACCGCCAGCCATTGGTACATGGTGATGTGGAGTTGCGTCTCACGGAGAGAACCGCATTCGATATATTTGCTACCTGAAAAAAAATGATTTTTTATACGAAAGTTCAGTACCTACACGGTCAAAATGTATGGAACAAGTGATTTTTTTTTTCATAACCGACGAATAATAACAACGCAAGGGGGTCCAGAATTATGTACTGAATTCGTGGTAAGCGGATGTGCGTCGATGTCCCTTCCATCCTGTGTAACATAATTGTTTTGATTAAAAAGATATACGATATCCGTGCAAAATTCAAAAGTCATTGGCTCTTTTAAAACGATACCAAAAAAGGATGTTCTCAATCGGTTGTTTTTGTTTTTGTTCGTTCCCCCAGAAATCTGTTATTTATGAACCTTTGGTCTCATTATGTTGATAGTATACTTACTAAGTCTTTCTCCAATCCATTGCTGACTTCTACTAGCTGGTATATTCTCATAGAATGGAAAGAATTCCCCTCCTTGATTGTCACCGTTCTGTTGAAGAATGAGAAGCAGTGTTTGAGTGTTTTTTTTGTGGAAGTACTTCATAGAATAAAATTTTGTCTAACACCAGGGGACTCGGCAGGATATACAGGATGCCGATTTAATCACCTGCAATCGTTAAAGGGATGATTCTACCCTAGGTTTGATCCCCAGGTTGAGCAAAGTGTTATTGGGGTTTTCTATGAAATTCTCAAGAAGTTGATTTGTCAGGCACAAATCCTAACTCCGAGCTGCTACTGAGATGGACCCACCATGGATGCTGAAACGGCGGGCATTAAAAATATCAATATAAGGCGATAAAATCCGTTAAAAGTACTTAGTTTTATTTCAATATGAAACATGTTGCGTTTTACACTAATAATTACCGGCCATATTTTCAGTAATGCTCTAAGTAATTACTTTGTTGACAACGCCCATGGGGAGCGACCGACCTTGTAGCAGTATAGCGATACTATTCATGAACATAAGCTTTGAAGGAACAAAACATACCGTACCATCACGCCTAATTTCCCCGAAGGATTGGGCAGGTTTGGACTGATGTTCACCCACAGTTCGCTTGTATGTTTAGGTCCCATGTATCAGAGCTTGAGTCCATTGCTATTAATCAGCCACAATTCTAAACTCTTAATCCAATTTCATGCAGTAGACTTTGGATGATGCGTGTAAAAACAGGCACCCCAAAATGTTATTATCCCATATAATAGGGGCCGAGCCTGTTGCCACAAACCAGGCACAAATCCTAACTCCGTGCTGCACTAAGAATTTCATAGAGTAACCCAACAAAACTTTGTTCAATCTGGATTTCGAACCCAGAAAGTTCGTCCACGTAGAAAGAAATCAGTACCATATTATCTAGCTAAGAATTATTTGAACTATGATATAAAAAATCATTATAATAATTAGTTAGACTACCTCGTTAGTCTAGTGGTCCCAAGCGCGACTGCTACGCTAGGGGTCCTGGGTTCGATTCCCAGGTCAAGCAAAGTGTTATTGGGTTTTTCTATGAAATTCTCAGTAGCAACTTGGAGTCTGGGTTTGTGCCCGTCTAATGGCAATAGGTTCGCCGCCCCCTATGACATGGGACCTAAACATACCGGCAAAATGTGGGTGTACATTAGTACACCTCTGCCTAACCCTTCGGGGAATACAGGCGTGATGGTATGGTATGGAACACACGGTGCATATGACTGCGTAAGAGTGTTTTTTGTTTTTAAATTCAACAAGTATTATTAATTTCTTAATGACAAGTCTATTTGCTCAATTAACAACATGTGTGTTGATATTTTTTGCGAGAATTTTGATCAATGTATTATTAAAGAGCTTGTCAGGCAATAAAATCGTAATTATTAATATTAACGACCGTTTAAAATTAGTTACGTTAGTTTTAATATGGTAGCATCGTGAATTTAATTTTAAATGGGTACTGCAGTTGATTTGTATGTTTTTTGTGAGTACGAGAGGTTAACAAGACTTTCTTTTTTTTTAAAAAAAAAGCTTACTAGCAATGTGGGCACATTACTAGTAAGCTTTTTTTAAAAAAAAAATTTGAGTAGGAAACTGCAGTTGATGTGTTTGTTTGGTTTTGTGTTTATATGATAAATAGAGAGAGAGGGAGTTATTTCAATATGTAATAGAAGATAATATGTTCAATAGAAGTTTTCATGTGGAATATAATAATTAAATATTTCTGACTGCCTTATTGACTGCCTCGTTAGTCTAGTGGTCCCAATCACGATTGCTTCCATAGCGGTCTTGGGTTCGATCTCCAGGTCGAGCAAATTCTCAGTAGCAGCTCGGAGTTTGGATTAGGCACGCTGAATGGCAATAGGCTCGCCCTCTTAACATATCAGTGAACTTTGGGTGTACATTAAGTACACCTCTGCCTTACCCTTCGGGGAATACAGGCGTGATGGTATATTATGATGATATGTTATATTTAAACACCATTACTAAGTACCTACTCATGTAATGTTTGAATTCCTTGGTCCTTTGACATGAAATAAAGAATACCCGATCTTTATTTCTATCTGTATTTATTCTAATCTTTATAAAAAGAAAACATTTCTCATTATAAATGGTGTTTACGTTTTCGGTAAAAACTGTCAAGTTAGTGCTCATTCACATTAATCCGTCAAAGCCGATTCGTCTTTTTTCACGAATCGTTATTTTGATTTGTATGGGCGGCTTTACATTTTAATTGCCCGTGTTCACACTATTACGGAATCGTGAAAAATGACGGATACGTCTTAAATGACGTTTCGTCTTTTTTCAAAAACCTTCAGTTTTAAATCACGAATCGTTATGACGGATCGGTCGGGACGACTATGCAAGGTAATGAGATCAATACAAGATAGTTTGTTGTGGTAGGATGAATGGGCCGGCTTGACCGGGGAAGTACCACACTCTCGCAGAAGACCGACGTCCGAGTAGTAGCGTTTCGTTACTGCGCTTCGTTTGGTGAGCGAGAGGGCCGGAGGCCCAATTCCCCTCCCTTTCCCTAAATAGGCTCGGCAACGCATCTGCAACTCCTTTGGTTTTGCAGATGTCCATGGGCGGCGATGACTACTTACCATCAGGTAGCTCGCCTGCTCGTTTGCAGAGTTATCGCATAAAAATAAATTAAAAAAATAGTCATATTCATATCCATCACGTTGGATAGTTCGTCCAAGAATGAAGTCTGAATCACGAATTCAGTGTAAACATCTATTCGGATATTTTGATGAATCGTGAAAAAACTCGATTCCGTATGCAATGTGAACGTTCATCCGTCATTACGTATCGACTTTTTATTTTTTTGATGGACCCAGTGTGAATGAGCCGTAATTCTTTATTTTTAGCCATTTATTTAAAGATATGGAACCTTTAAAAGAGGTTTTCCTTCTTAGGACCCTAAACCTTCGCATTGGATTAAAGCATGCTATGTTATACCATAATCCTATCCGAAGGTATACAAGTATGAAGTGATAGGTGGTTGACATTGTTCAAGTTACTTTCAATAGGTAATATGTTTGTATCCTAGGTAACCAATTACATTGTCCAACGCCTGGGTACGGGTCTCCTCTCGGACTGAGAGGAAAGCATAAGGCCTCGATGCTAGCCTACTTTGGGTCGGCAGACTTCACACGTCGTCAATAAAAAGTTGCCTCACGATGTTTTCTTTCACCGTTTAAGCGCGTCATCATCATCATCGACCCATTACATTGTCCCACTGCTGGGCACGGGTCCCCTCTCAGTACGAGAGGGATTAGGCTATAGTCGGCCACGCTAGCCTACTGCGGGTTGGCAGACTTCACACACCGTCAAGAAAATCTCTCAAGCATGCAGGTTTCCTCACGATGTTTTCCTTCACCGTTTAAGCGCGTGATAATTAATTATTAATACGCACATGACTTCAAAAAGTCAGAGGTGCGTGCCTTGGATTCGAACTCGAGACCTTTGACTTGGCAGTCCAATGGTCACTAGGGTATCACTACACTAATGTCATCATAAAACACTTGTTAAATTTATTTTTGTTACCTTTCTTCAACATAATTGCTTAGCGCTTCACGTAACTTCTGAGGGTCTATATCGTACGCTCGACATGACTCGTACGTTCCATGTTTTCCTGGTACTGTCAATGACCGGATCAGGTCATCTGGAAGACCTGAAAATGAAATAATTTAATTAGAATATTATACATAACATACACATACATACACGCACTCATGCCTTTTCCCAATAGGTGTAGGCAGAAACTACAAAACGGGATTTTTGCTACGATTCTCGAATATATAGGTACTTCATTTGCTTCGTCCACATTTATATATCTTGACACTCACGCGAAGGTTGCGAGTAAGTACTTCGCACCTGACCTCTTTGAAGAACCTCACCAATAAGGTCGGTGTATGTCTTTCTAGGGCGTCCTCTCCCGGCGGCTGCACTGACATTCGCTTTATAAATCCTTTATTATCCTTTTTTACTCGCCTTACATACCTTCTTAGCATATCCTCTCCAATCTCTCTCATCCTCCTTCTCAATGCGTGTCACTACTTCTTTTAAACCGAAACATTGTCTTATTACATTATTTTTCAATGTATCATTCAAAAAAGCTTGCATCTTTTGCTCGCTCGCTTGCTTCGTGCTCAAAACGTGGGTAAGGGCGGGTTGAACTATTGCTACATTGGATATAAAGATTTGGTGTGACTTGTTTATCACAGTGTTCTTAAAAACACTGATCTATGAACTTGCTCTATGCTCTTTGGAACTTATTATCAAGAGAGGCGCAAGACTTGGCTCTATTTTTACATTAAAATGATTTTGTTAGGATAATAGTTGTACTGTTGCACGTGCTAAGTCGCCAATTCCTCGCACTATGGCCGCGCTTAATGATCTCTTAGATTCCAATCCAGCAGATGATTTGTTTACGGATGGATGGTCGAAGATTTTATTGGTATGTCAGAAGTACTTACTGTGAGAGGAATTTATGAAAGTGTTGTTAGCCTTTTTTGTTTAATTTCGTACAGTTTATATATACCTATTAGTTACTGTAATTGGTTACACAACCGTTGTAATTAATTTAATAAATAAATAGTTATAGTTATACCTAGGTTGTCTAGTTCTGGCAGCGGGGCACACCAATGCTCTGGAGTTGCATTTGTGAAGACCTGGAAACAATAGGAAATGACATGTTATTAACACGTGTACAATTTGGGTGTCTTCAAGACGAGAGTGAATAGGTATCTTCTAGGTAAGCGCACTCCATCTTAGACCACTTCTTTGCTTGACATCAGACGAGTTGTGGTCAAGCGCAAGCCTCGTATCATCAACCCATTACATTGTCCCACTGCTGGGCACGGGTCTCCTCTCAGAACGAGAGGGATTAGGCTATAGTCCGCCTCGCTAGCCTACTGCGGGTTGGCAGACTTCATACGCCATCAAGAAAATCTCTCAGGCATGCAGGTTTCCTCACGATGTTTTCCTTTACCGTTTAAGCGTGTGATAATTAATTATTATTTATACGCACATGACTTCGAAAATTCTGAGGTGCGTGCCTTGGATTCGGACTCGAGACCTTTGACTTGGCAGTCCAAGCTAGCGCAAGCCTGTGATAAAAAAAACGTAAATATCCATAAAGGCCCTTTATTTTACTTTATAAAAGGGCTCCAAACTCTTATATGCCCAAGAGCCCCTTGATATCTAAAGACTGGCTGCTGTAGTTGCTTATCTATGTGTATATATTATGTATGTTAGTACACGTATGTCTTATTGTAAAATATAGGTGTGAATTTCTAGATTACCTTCGATTACTTCTTAAGGTATACGAATCACGATTGCTTTATATTGTACCATGCACAGTTAATCTTTGGGTCATGATTTCCACTATTGTCATACAAATAGTTCTACGTAAAACATTGAATGTATGAGTTTCGTTGCGCATTGATTTTGCTTAAGGCACGTCAAAAGATGTTGTGATCTAGTTATTTGTATTATACCATCATCACGCCTGTTTTCCCCGAAGGGTTAGGCAGAGGTGTACTAATGTACACCCACATTTCGCCGGTATGTTTAGGTCCCATGTAATAGGGGGCGAGCCTATTGCCATTAACCGGGCACAAATCCAGACTCCGAGCTGCTACTAGGAATTTCATAGAAAAACCCAATAACCAATTATTTTAGTATGTAATTTATAATTGCCTCATTAGTCTAGTGCTAATAAGCGCAACTGCTACGCTAAAGGTCATGAGTTCGATTCCCAAGTCGAGCAGTGTTATTCTATATTTTTGGGATTTTCTATTAAATTCTCATTCTCATTCTCTTCTCGGAGTTCGAATTGTGTCCAGTTAAAGGCAATTGACTCGCCCCCTTTTACATGGGACTTAAACATACCAGCGAACTGTGGGTGTAAGGTGGCCAGCACATCAAGTTACGACAAAATGTCAAATTTTCTCAATTGATTTTGAACTTTATCTTTAACAATTTAAGGTTTAAAATCATTTGGAGAAATTTGACAGTTTTGTATACCTTAACTGACTATACATAAGTACACATTTTTTTTATTCATGATAGGCCCACGCTTGACCGCCAGTTGCCCTGATGTTAAGCGATACTGCGATCTACGATGGAGCACGCTTGCCTAGGAGAATCCGATTCTCCTCGTGATTTAAATACACCCAGATTATAGTCATCGGGGTAGACCCACTCGGGAGGCTCATTCCACATTTCAGCGGTACGCATGATAAAAGTGGCCTCTGCCTAAGCCTTAAGGAAATACAGGCGTGCTGGTATGTTACGTGTTTTTATAACTAGCTATTGCCCGCGAAATCCCTCGCAATCCAAAGGATTTCTTGAGACAAAAAGTAGCTTATGTCCTTTTCCAAGGTCCAATCTATCTTTGTACCAAAATTCATCAGAATTGGTTCAGCAGTTTAGACGTGAGAACGTTACAAACAAACTGACAGGCAGAGGTTTTTTGCAATCATAATATTAAGTATAGATTATCGGCACTGTTTAGGCTCTTTCTATATATCACTATGATAACCCTTAAATTCTAATTTAATCTTATATCTAATTAATCTATTTAGGTATTTTGATTATGATTATGTCTGGTATCAAAACTGAGATTTGCGTATAAATAATAACGATGATAATATTATCTGATAAGGAGTATTATATTTATCTATATTCGCAGTTATTCTAAATATCTACACTAAAGACTGCCTCATTAATCTAGTGATCCTAAGCGCGACTGCTACGCTAGAAGTTCGATTCCCAGGTCGAGCAAAGTTTTATTGTGTTTTTCAATGAAATTCTCAGTAGCAGCTCGGAGTCTGGATTTGTGACCGGGTAATGGCAATAGGCTCGCCTCCTATTACATGGGACTTAAACATACCGGCGAACTGTAGGTCTATATTAATAATACCTCTGCCTAATCCTTTGGGAATACAGACGTGACTGTATGTTATGTAAAAAATTACATTAGAATTCCTAGACTGAGATAATATAAGTTGTGACTCAATTGAGCAAAGTATGGAAAATAATTATGTCTAGGTATGGATATCACCTTAAGTTAGACAACGTGGAAGATAAATTCGTTATTCAGATATTGCATTTAAATGGTTCTTCTTAAGGCTAAGAAGCTCGGTTAAAGATAAAGATAAAAGATAAAGATTTTTTATTTTGCAAAATAAAAAATCTTCGGTTGGTTGAATTTAAAGAGCTGCTTGATTTTGTAGTGTTAGTTGTTTTGAAGCTTAGTGCCATTTATGACCATTGGACTGCCAAGACACGCACCTCTGACTTTCCGAAGTCATGTACGTATTAATAATTAATTAACATGCGCTTTACCATTTAAGCGCATGTTAATTAATTATTAATTCCCGACGTTTTTTATCCTTTACAGCAACCATGGTTATGAGTGGACTGAGGTGTTAGTTCGTTATTATTTGATCCGGTCACGCAGAACGAGCGTTTTTGTTGACAAACTTCCTAATAAATGTATGAGGCAAGCAAGTTTCCTCAGGATGTTTCCCTAAAGGAAAACCGGATCAAATCATAACTAACTAATACCTCAGTCCACTCATAACCATGGATGCTGTAAAGGATCCTAAACGTCTGGAATTAAATAATATCAATATATCGCGATAAAATCCGTAAAAATGAGTTTTATTTCAACGTTACACTTGCTGTTTTAAATATAATGTGAAAATAACAATTTACGTAAAAGCCCTAAATAATGCAATTTCATGTTTATAGCGTTGGGTAGGCTATTAGGGTGGTGAGAAAACACTCTTGACTGGTTCATAACATTTATTGAACGCAAAACAACAACAAATGAAACCAATAACCAAACAAAACAAATACTTAGCGCGAGTGCGGGGAAATCGTGGCACCGCAGAGCGCGTCTCATCGAACACTGTTATTGCGCGCGGCGGCGCGTACTACTGCCGCGTCACCTAGCGGGCTGTAGGGGAAACTAATGGGGTTGCCTACTATTGATGACCTATACGGCTATACGTCACACTATATGTTACTTTTATTGCCTTAATAACTTAACAGACAGATTACTTCCCATAAAAATACTACGCGGTGGTGAAGGGCGCACGTTTTGGGGACTAATAATGTAAAAATTACGTTAAAAAACGACTACTTAATATGAATAAATTATAATGATTTTTAGATATAAATTTTAGCGAGCAAAAAATATTATTAATGCCAAATATAACAAAAAATACCAGTGCTATTTTAAATTATTTACTCAAGCTATATGTTTAAAGGAGAACCTACAATTTTCAAAAAAAAACGTAATAATCGTTGTAACGTGGTGGACACGTTTTAGGGACGTGGCCGACCGGGAACTATGTAGTGGAGATAAATTACACTCGGAACACAAAAATATACAAATTTATTGACACGAGTTAGAATTTAAAGTACTTATTAGCAATAGTAGGGTGAGTTAAGCTCAGGGAGGGTTCGGCGAAGGCTTCGAGGCGAGGTCCGACCGGTAGAGGGCGGCACTTAACTTCGGTAGCTGCAGCAGGGCGAAGGAGAAGGCCGCGCGTCGTCTGCTGAGCTATTTATAGTGACGCGCGGGGTGAGGCTTGAGGTGTGGGGAAGGAGCGGTGAGCGCGTACCATGTCACACTCCCCCCATTAGGCCAGAATTTTTCCTGAGGGAAAATTCTGGCCTTCTTCAATAACGCAACAGCCTTAACCATAATTCCGCTCACGTAAGCCAAACGATAGCCATTAGTCAATCCTTTATCTTTGACACACTACAACATTAATTTATGTCCTGTTTACTTACAAAATGTGTGGTAATCGTTCAGAGGGGCACTCTTTATCTTATCTTATCTTTAAGCGAATTGTACTGTCTAAGTACTCTGATTGTCACACTTGGGAAAGGATTTAGTGGTATTTAGAAGTCATTGTATTTTGTCTCGGCGTTTATCATAACGATGACGTTTATAGCTGAGTTCACTCTTTATGCCCTTTATGGTCAAAGTTCAAAACTGACACATGACATATTGCACGGTGACTGTGGAGCGCCGGAGGAGGCCCAATTCCTCCCTCAGTCCCGTTCCTTCTCCTTTTCTCCCAACCCTCCCTTTTCCTTAGATAGGGTCGGCAACGCATCTGCAACTCCTTTAGTTTTGCTGATGTCCATGGGCGGCGATGACTACTTACCATCAGGTAGCTCGCCTGCTCGTTGGCCGAGTTATTCCATAAAAAAAGACCATTGATTTTTCCAAAAGGTGTAGGCAAAAACTGAGCGCCATTTGCTGCGGTTTCTGAATACTTCTTTTGCTTCATCCACATTCATACATCTTGTTATATACACGCGTCAGCCGCCTTTTTGACTCTCTTTTAATGAAAACAGTTTTAATATATTATCTTAGGAACGGGACTGAGGGAAGAATTGGGCCCCCGGCGCTCCAAACTGTACCGTACGAAACGCAACAGTATGCATACTGCTACTTGACGTCGATATCTGTGGGAGGGTAGTACTTCCCCGGTCATGGTCAGCTTATACTGGAAATTATTATTTTATTATGTAGCCGTACGAACTGTTTTAATTTTACTTGCTTTTTAATTCTAACTTTTTGCATAAATGATAGGAAAATCCAAATTTTGCCTCTTAAATATTTTTAACAGGTAAATAAACATAAAAACAGCGGTATATTTCCATCGAATAAATGCTAATATTATACATTCATACAATAGCAATAAATTATGTGACAAGCGGCCTTCGTGCTATAAAGGTCAAGTTGAATGCATCCGAGGTAAGCGTGGCTTGACCCCAAAGGTCAACCAACAATGGAATTTTGGCGCTTTAGTAAACATACTTACCTTACAGTGATTACAAACGTAAAAAAAAGGTTTTATGTATACTGTTTAGGGCCCTCACTGAGGTCATTGCCTTACAAGGATAATAATTTCGAAGCAGCGGCAGCGGTAGCCTTGCTAGGGCATCCGACTTGCGATCATGTGGTTGCCGGTTCGAACCCCACCCATTGCACTACCGACGTGAACCCACTGGTAACACAAGCATTTAGCTTAGCACGAGAGGTTAACAAGAATACTAGTAATGTGTAACCCAAATTGCAAGTATGCTTTTTTTTAAAAAAATTACCCTAATAAAAAAAGCCTTACAATAATGGAAGTGGACCGAAAAATTCTAAAAGTTAACCACTGTCCGACTATCCTGCCGCGATATCTTTTTTTATAATACGGAAAATCGTCATGAATCTTCTACCATCTGAGGAAGCGGCAGGGATGTCGGACTTGGACCGACCAACAATCGTAGGTACTTGCCTTCTTTCCCCATTGGCCCTGAGATTTGTGACATTCGCCACAACCATGACAAGCTGTGGTCTAGCGTTCCCTGGACCCCTTCAAAGAGCGAGGCCTTGGACTGCATCCCATTCAAGGCCTACTAGAATTACTACCACTATACAGGGTGGAAGAGACATCGACGTACAACCAATTACTATGAAGTCAGTACATGATTCTGGACCGACGAAATATTTCAAAGCAGGAGTAACAAGAATTATTTTTTATATTTTAAAAAAAAAGCTTACTAGCATTGTGAGTCACACGTTACTCGTATTCTTGTTAACCCTGCGTACTAAGCTAAAATGCTTGTATTACGAGTGGTTCCACGTCGGTTCGTCACTTCCCCGGTCAAGCCGGCCCATTCATGCTGTAAACAGCGTGGCCATACCACAACAAACTGTGTTCTCAGTTACGTAGAACCGACTCGGGCTTTATGATGCCGACGGCAGTTCGCTTGTAGTACAAAATGGAGCCCGACACTAAGTTTGCGGCATGTCAGTCTGAAATCCGGCGGCATGTGTGGATGCTCCATTAGGCTACTTATAGACTGGCCTGGGGCCTGGTGGGGGCTAATTTGGGGAGTCCTTTGTCAAGCTGGACGTAGGCCTCTTTAAGTGACCGCTACAGTGTCCAATCTTCAGCTCTTTTCATCCAGTTGCTATCAGCCGCCTTCCGCAAATCGTCACTTCACCTGGCCAGCGGGCGTCCTAAACTACGTTTGCCAAAATAATCCTTGCCTTCTCTTAAGTCACAGTCACTAGGAATTCGCGACATGAAGCTCCATTGTCACATAACGACAGTTGAGACAGTCTTCAACCTCTAGCCATATTTTCCATTGCCCCAAATCCACAAAAGGACTTTAAGATCTACCAACAGCAAACATCTACCTAATGTAGAATTCATTTAGTGGGAACTCGTGAATGAGGAGTGTCTTTAGTTATTTTAGGAACAACATTACTAGCAGAAACGTGATATCAAATCAACAATTTTATTTGTGGAATGAGAATATGAGGGCGCTGAACTTTCTCCAACTGCTGTTTGTCTTCCCTTGAACCCAACCCTATATAGCTGTGGATGTCAACTTTTTTAACTTTTTTTGGGATAGGGAATATTCTCATGGATCCTTAGAAAGGTGATGGCATGTCGAACTCGTATTGACCAAAAACGTATTTTTTAATAAATAAGTTTACTAGCAATTATTATTATTATTATTTAATTCTTTATGCACAAAGAGTACAGAGGCGGACTTAATGCCTTAGGCATTTTCTGCCAGTCGACCTTGGGGTGATGCAGAGACAGAAATTAACAATGTGGGTCGCACATTACTAGTATTCTTGTTAACCCCTCGTGCTAAGCCAACTGCTTGTATTACGAGTGGGTTCACGTCGGTAGTGCAATGGGTGAGTTTCTAACCGGCAACCACATGATCGCACTAGCCATTAGGCTACCGCCTCTTCTTAAAACTGCACTTGCTTTCCTTGCATCACGGCTATGCAATTCGTGACATTCGTCACGACTATGACAGGCTGTGGCCTTCAAGAGACGAGGCCTTGTCAAGAGGTAAAGGTGGGTGTGACAAACGTACGTGGCCTACTATATTTTAGTGGACTACCGAAGTGAACTCGCAGGCCAACTCGGAAACCAGAAGTCTATCTACGCTCTCCGGACGTCTGCTACGAATTGGGAGAAAGAGTTGGAATGTCCTTTAAAAGTAGGTTGTTTAAAAGCGGCGGTACCCTTCTTGCTAGGGTGTCGGACTTGCGATCATGTGGTTGCAAGTTCAAAACTCACACAATGCACTACCGATGTGAACCCACTCGTAATACAAGCATTTAGCGTAGTACGAGGGGTTAACAAGAATACTAGTAATGTGCGACCCACATTGCTAGTAAGCCTTTAAAAACAAAGTTATCTCTTGTCGCCACCTTTTTGCAAGCATACCTTGCTTGTAGTAGAAATAGGAGGCGGGGGCTTTCCACGTGCTCTTGATATTGTATATAGATTGGATAGAATCTTTCTTACCTGAGAAAACACCAAAAATGAAGTAGGTATCGCCGCCAGTCCACATAGTAAGTAGAACAACACTACGTGCCAATGGCCAGTCCTTGTAGCAAGGACTGCGGCCTCGTCTAGTTCTTTAGTCCACGTCATAGTCACCTCACTATCACTTTTACAAGATTGGAACAGATTCTGATTTGTAGCAAATCCGAAATCGACATTTTGTTAAGTTGCAATTTATTAATCGGAATCTTGTTTTTTATAAATTATTGTATTGTTCTTTTTATTGATTAATTTTTAAATTATCATCTAGCAGTTTGGCTATCGCACTTTTTTATTTATTTGTTTTTGTTTGTAATCACTGCCACGTTTTAGAACTAATGACTTTTTTTTATAATTAAATTACTCAATAAAATTAAGTTACTTAATAAAACTTATGAGGTTCTTTTTTGTATAGAAATAGAAGTTTCTATTTGAACGTATGCCGGAAAAAAAGTTTTTATTTATAAACACAAGGAAATCAGTTCTAATCAAACACGCACAATCATTTTATTTATTAGGATTTTTTTTGTAAGTTAATCGAAAGTGATTTTAAATTTCTGTAAAGTTTTCTATATCGATTCAGCTACTTCGGAATATAATCACAATACTTCAGCAATACACGTCAGTGTTCGCAACTCGATAGTTTGTACTAAATGTACGTGCTCCAAACACACTGACCAAAGAAGATAACCCGACCATTTTTAACAGTCCTACGTTGCATGAAGTCTGTAGAAATTCAAAGCTATTTTCATTTGGAAGTATTGTACCGATAAGGTGGTCAGATCTAGTACTATTGTACATTTTCTCATTGTAAACTCTCTCGATTTTATTTATTTAATATACCATCACGACTGTACTCAATGGTGTACTAATGTTCACCCACAGTCAGACGGTAGGTTAATGTCCCATGTATTAGGTGGCGAGCCTGTTGACATTACCCGGGCACAAATCCAAAATCCGAGTTTCTACTGAGAATTTCATAGAAATGCTAAATAACCTAGGAATCGCAGACAGGACCTCTAGCGGAACAGTCGCGCTTGGGACTGCTAGCCTACTATACTATATACAAGGTGTCCCATAAATCAACGTCAAGCTGGAAATGGGCAATTTGGGCAAGGTATGACAGTTATCAGAAAAATATGTAAAAACTCTAGGTCTTGAACTTTACAAATTAAAATCATTCAAAAAAATCTTAATAACTGACACCCTGTGACGATCTTTGAAGTCCTGTGACTACAAAAAATATTTCGTCAGTATTTTTTCTGTGATGTAACCATGAATAACCCTTCTGTAAATTACAGTTAAAAGTTGAAACATAGCTGCCTCAGTTTTAAATAAAATGATAGATTTTTGTACAACATTAAATTCAAAATATTAAATCACCAAACTTTAACCGACTGTACTGTAAAAAAATGTACTACACTATTTTGGCAAGTAACTTTAAAAGGTGGCGCACTTAGTTTGGATTCCAAATTGGTATGACACTTAACTAATTGCAACTTCTTAATTGCGGAAAAAAAATAATTTGTTAGTTATTCGGTTCATTTAAAATAAAATTTTGTTGTTGGATTTCTTTAGTAACTTTTCTTATTCAATCAGATTTAGAAGGTTTGTAAAGATTAACAATCTTTAGCCAAGCAATGAAAAATGCTAAATAAAACGAGAAACTTTCGAGTTTTCAAAGTAATTTCTGTCATATCAGAAGCAGTCACCATAAAGTCGGGGTGCCAGTAACAGCGGGTAATATAAAAACAACAATAATAAAATTATACTTACGGTGCATAAACTAAGTGACGCATGCGCCGTTGACGTCATTAAACTGTGGTTTGTCACGTAACCTGTGGTTAAATAATATCCCCTTCATAGCTTAACTAGCATTTGTTTCCAGATTTAACATAAATAACATAACATACCATCACGCCTGTATTCCGCCGGTATGTTTAGGTCCCATGTAATAGTGGGCGAGCCTATTGCCATTAACCGGGCACAAATCCAGACTCCGAGCTGCTACTTTCGAACATTTGTATTTTCAGATGGTCTGTATGAGTACTAACTATTATTAAATTAGGATTGAAGCCTTGCAATGCAATGTATCAGTAGCTTAACGAACCAAATAATAAGGCTTTAAATAGTTCAATAGCTCGATACTAGACCAGTTATATACGTTGCGTTTCGTACGGTGAGTGTGGAGCTCCGGAGGCCCAATTTTGACTCAGTCCCCTTCCTTCTCCTTTTCTCTATCCCCTCCTTTTTCCTTAAATAGGGTCGGCAACGCAACTATATCTCCTTTGGTTTTGCAGATGTCCATGGGCGGCGATGACTACTTACCATCAGGCAGCTCGCCGGCACGTTTGCCGAGTTATCCCATAAAAAAAGTTACTTGGATTTTTTGGAACATCATCAGAAAAATACAATTTTTATCTCGCAAACAAACGGACCCCACCTCAAGTGGCGCTTTCAAATCAAGTTTTAGACCTGTTTTCAATTAGATATCGCGAAGGAATTTATTTATAGATAAAATTATTGGATGTGTCGGCTAATTGTTGTATTTGTTAATTAATTATCATTTCGTTTCGTTTGATGTTCGATTATTATCAATCTTTTACGCATGGGACAATAATATTAATTTGTTTCGTGTCCTGTTCTAATTGCACGAACCGTGCACTTGAGTGACTCTTTTTTCGGACAGTGACTCCTGACTCTTTTTTCTTACAGATCATCTGCTGGAGAGGTAACGGAGTACGTTGTACGGTGGCCAGCACATCAAGTCACCATAAAATGAAAAAATTCTCAGTTGATTTTGAACTTTATCTTCAACAACTTAAGGTTTATAATCATTTGGAGAAATTTGACAGTTTTGTATACCTTGACCTGCTGGCGACTGTACCGACAAAAAATTGCAGTTGCCTTCACTTGCCTTATTGTCCTGGCCATGATATTCGTGATTACATTCGCCATAACCCCAACAGGCAGTGGTATATGCTGGATCCCATCAAACTTGAATATATTAGCAGTAAAACATAGCATAACATACCATCACGCCTATACTTCCCAAAGGGTTAGGCAGAGGTGTATTAATGTACACACAGCCACACATAAAGCTATACAAATCCAGTTTAGACTGACCTCCCAATGTAAAGATTTTCCGTACAATTCAAGGCCAGCCTATACTGGTTTTGTATAGCTTGATGTGTAGCCGTGTGTACACCCACAGTTCGCCGGTATCGGGTATAATTCCAGACAGCAAACTGATACTGCGAATTCCATATAAAAAAAAAACTTTAAAATTAATTAAATCTAATTGAATTAAAAATATTATATAACGCGATAAAATCCTTAAAAAGTAATTTTATTTCAATAAAACTTTGCTCGACCTGGGATTCGAACTCAGTACTTCTAGCATAGCAGTGGCGCTTATGACCACTAACTAGACTAAAGAGGCAGTCGTATTAGCAGTAATCTAATCTTAATTGTGAAAGTAACTGCTGTCTGTTGGTTTGTAACATTTTGACACCTAAACCGCTGCATATATTTCGGTACTATGAGATTTTCTCTCCAAAAATAATTTCGTAATGTGGGTGACTTAATATCTGTTAGCAACAGGTAGTAGGTATTCAAATAAACTTCATTTTACATATTTTTTGCTGTGCATTGATATTGCTGAATACTGCGTCCATGGTCACGCTATGTCATGATAATATGTTGTCTATCATCTCTCTTTGTCTGCCCGTCTTGTATGTAGTTCTTTTTTCAATGTCTTATATTCCAGTAAATTAAAAAAACAGTAGCCCGATTCACGTAATTAAAACCGTAGCGATGTCGCAGCGACTTAATTGTTGAAACAGTTTTCCAGTGTTAAGTGAGTACTGTCAAGCCCACGTTTGAGAACGATTCTCGCCCAACGAACATTATGAAAACGGTTCAACGATTTTTCAATAGGACATCTTTAAATCGGTCCGATCGATGTATGTGAATAGGAAAACTGTTACAACGATTAAGTCGCTGCGACATCGCTACGGTTTTAATTACGTGAATCGGGTTACAGTATGATTTATCAAATATACAGTTTGTTCGAAATAAGTAAGCCGATCGGAAGTTAGCCGTTCCGAACTACCGCGGTGATGAAATCGTTGAATTAAGTGTTTTAATACATAAATATCGAAATTATTAAACAAAATAATTAGAAATGTGAAACATATACGACTCTAATTATCTTCAGACCGACTCTTTCTATTAAAATTTACCACTTCTAAACCACTTGCAGACAACTTCCGATCGGCTTACTTATTTCGAACAAACTGTACTCGTGTAAAAAAGAATGATTTTTAAATCTAGCAAACAAGTTTATTTGTAGCCTGTTTGTTTGCCATAAAAACGAAAATGTTGCAGCTAACGACGACTCTTATGAATTATTAATACCTATGAGTAATGATTCAGTTTTTTTTGTATAATTCAATTATTATGAATATAAAATCGAAGGCTATATAAAAAAAATACTATCTATGTTTGGTTGTTTAATCTTGAATTGCTGAGAGAATAAGAGATAGAGAAAGAGAGCAGAGAGAGCAATAGAGCTGACTGCCAACCGTTATTAGTTGGACAAGACTTACAAGAAGAAAAATAAATCTTGCATTTCTACCAGTTACTAGGGAAACATGCGTTCATAAGAGGTATGACACCAATTTTACCGTCTTCAGACCTGAAGAGTACGTCATACATGCTCGTTATAGTAATTATGAGCAAACAAACTCTAACACGGATGTTTGAGACCTCAATTTATTGTTGAGTCTCATAATGTCATAATTTATATTCATAGTACTTACTTAACTTCACTGGCTCCATTAGGGTTTACCCTTAAAACCGAACCGACCACACAATAATTTTTAAGAAAAATATTTCTTCATCATCATCATCTTCGTCAGTCCATCTCCTATTGTCCGCCATTCAATCTTGTCCTCCGCTTTGAGAAGACTTATAATAATTTATTCTGGAAGATCCCCCCCTCCCCCAAGGAACCTCATTAATTGGGCTTAATATATTTAACAATTTATGATAAATCTGGTTATTATACATTATTGTTTTAGCAATTAAAAAAATGTAACAAGATTATTATTTTTTAAAGTAAAATTCGATTTTATAAAGATAAAGTACCAGGAGTTCATACAATAGTAAGAGTAATCAGCTCCAAGACAGAACAGAGTACAATAGGTCATACGCCCGTTATATGAACAAACCGAAGCAATACGGATGTTTGAACATAATTTAGTGGCAATTGCACAGTTCCTACCGAGGGTCTTCTTCGAATGATTGAATTATTTATGTCTTGCTCATGCGCCGAATACGAGCACTGATTAGTTTATTGGTAAGCGTGACAGTTTTGGGAATGTGTGAGAGAGATAGATACTTTCACACACATAATCAGCCCATAATGTTCCCACTGCTAGGACACAGTTTAGAAGTAGCAGCGCTGGCATATCTACATGTCAGCATGAATGGGTTGGCACGACCGGGAAAGTACTACCCTCCCACAGAACATCGACATCAAGTAGCAGTATGGATATGTTGCGTTTCGTACGGTGATTGTGAAGCCTCGGAGGTCCAATTCCTCCCCCAATCCCCTTCCTTTTCCTTTTCTCCTTCCCCCCCCTTTCCCTTAATAGGCTCGGCAACTCCTTTGGTTTTGTAGATGTCCATGGGCGGCGATGACTTCTTACCATCAGGTAGCTCGCCTGCTCGTTTGCCGAGTTATCCCATAAAAAAAAGTTATCAACTTAAATAATTATAAAAGAACTCGTTCATCTCTAAAAAAACATCATCAATTTAAATAATTCAATAGTATATATATAATAGATAAGAAACCATTTTATTCGAAAATAGAAGCGTAAAATTACATATCTTGAACTATTAAGGCCCATTTACACAATGCAAACTGGTCGATAGTCGAATAAATAAACAAGATTTTTTATCGAATAAGTTTGCTGTCATTGTCATTCCTATTTCTTTTATTAAATTATTTAGGTGATGACGCTGGCTGAAATAGAAAAAAAGATGATGAACTTGCCCCATCATCATCATCCTCAGCCCATACTCGTCTACTGCTGGACGTAGGCCTCTCCTGGTGAACGCCACAGAGCCCGATCTTCGACTTTCTTCATCCAGTTACTGCCAGCTGCCTTCCGCAAGTCGTCACTTCACCTGGCCAGCGGACGCCCTCAACTTACCCCATGCATTCTGTCAAATGACTTTGAATTTTCTAAGGAACACTCGATTTTTATACGATTTTGGAAAAATATAAACCAACAACTTTTTCAAAACGATAAAAATAATTTCATGTTTTCAACTATCGAACAATATGCGTGTTCTCTTACAAAACATCTGATATAAAACAGATGTAGAAAATCGATTGAATGTACCTACATAAGTAATGTAATTGTGATTTATAAGATTTTATTACTCTTGATTCACTATTTTTAGACTTTAAATGCTGATCGTAAGGTTTCTGAAATACTGTCTTTTTTCTGCGGCTTTGCCCGTATGGCTGTCAATTATTATTTCAGAAAAAAAAACAACCTTTATAAACATGAGAATAGCAACAGAGTCAACCATAAATAATTTATTATTGACAGTTTTTACGAATTGAGACCCCAATGCCTATCTAACAAAATTATCCAATAAAACACATAAATACGATTAAAATTACAACGTTGCGGCTTAAAAGCGGAATGTCACAAATTGAATGGAACATCATGTTGTTTTTTTTTTCGAATTGAGATAAGATTGTTTGGGCATGTCGAGAGAATGGATGAAAGGGATTTATAAAGCGAATGCCAGTGGAACCGCCGAGAGGGGACAACTTAGAAAGACATACACCGATCTTATTTGTGAGGTCCTTCAGAAGGGTCAGGAAATCAGAAATTTAGTTCGTTTCACTATGTTTTGCCATGTGGCGTACAAATATTTTTGGATTTAATATTTTAAACAATATAAGCTAAGTGTAATTACGTTTTTTAACAAATGGATTGCATATTTACTTACAGTGTTCCAACGAAAACATTCTAAATAAAGAATAATAATCTTACATGCTAATTTGGTTTATCATAAATATGATTTAATGTTGGTTAAATGGTTAGATAAAACCTTTACAATGGGAGGTCAGTCTTAATTGGTTTTGTATAACTTGATGTACCTAGGTATAGCCGTGTGTACACCAAAAATAATGACAAGTATTTGTATCGAATTATGTTATAAATAATTATAGAATAGTACTATGTGCGGTCTTATCGCTAAAAGCGATCTCTTACAGACACCATTTGGATGGAAGAGAAAAGAAATTGATAGCACGGCAGGTCTGGCATACATCAAATTACCTCAAAACTTAAAATAAAATTTACACTAAGTAATAACAATATTGTCAAAATAAATAATAGTTAAGGTTTTACGTATGCGTATAGTTTTTGTGCCAATAAACACATTTTCTTTCTTTCTTTCTTTCTTTCTTTCAAATAAACTAAATACATAAATAAAAATCGATCAATCTCTTCGAGTGGTCGTGTGTCGTGTCGTGTGCGCAGATTCTTATCGAAATAAAGGAAAACAGTTAGGAATGTGCCAAATGTAGAATGTGTCTACGCATTAAATTATATTTTTTTAAAGATACGCACAGTGGTTTAGAGATAAAGTGAATTTATAAAAAAAACTGCTGTCATGAAAAATTAAAACCATCATACCATCGCGCCTGTATTCCCTGAAGGGCGGCAGCAGTGCACTTAATGTACACCCAAAGTTCGCCAGTAGGTACCTATGTTTAGGTCCCATGTAATAGGGGGCGAAAGATATCCAAACTCCGGGCTACAACTGAGAATTTCGTTTAAAAAAACTAAATCAACCACTGCTTGACCTGGGTAACAAACCCAATACCACCATGATCTGCATACAAAAAGAAACTCATTTTGTCGGAGAACACATTTCTACGAAGCAGCTGGTCGTTTATTGCAAGATTTCAGGGTTGGTTCTATAGTAAAAAAAAACATGATTATGAATATTACGAGGGCCTTTCGCGTGTACAACGACTTAAATGTCACGGTGTATAGGTGTACATGCGCAATATGTGTACATGCGCGACAGAGCGTGCAAGACCTTCTGTCGCCGATCATGCGTGCATGCTATAGATCTATTGGTTTAAATTACAACTTTAAAATTACTGCTCCTTTACATTTCTGATAACCTGGTAATTTTAGTTTAAACAAGTTAAATAAATTAAACTGCAATAGTGTTTTAATTAGCACACACATAGCGTCAATGAAAACTATTATTTCACCGCATTTCTGGTAGCCTGGTAATACAAATAAAATTGCTACGGTGAATAAATAGGTTTGATGCGCGCGAACCTCTTCGCGTTTCTGAAATCCTGGTAAGTATATAAAATTTAAACAAAAATACTGCCATTCAAATCGATGAGAAAATTTTCGTGTTCTGATCTGCAAGTCGGAGTGAAATTGCGCTTGCCATGGTTCATATAAATATGGATGGGCAGCATAGCATTATCGAGACTGCTCCATTCCCTTTATGAATTAAACTTACAGAACAAGAATTAAGAAACATAGAAATATAATGATGGTGCCTGTACTAAGATAAACCTGACTGCCTTTAGATAAAAATGCAACATCGAAATTGGTTCACGATTCGGCTAATATTATTTTCGGCTAACAGACACAAAAGTAAAGTATAATACAATCGAATTGAATACTTCCCCCTTTTTTATAGTCGGTTAAAAACTTGTTGCAAGAGACCTAATGGTTCGGTAACGGCTTATTCGGAATACTGCGTGGTTTAAACATAATATTAACCGTAGTTTTTAGACAGTATTTCACATGACCTACGGCAAATTTGTTGCTGATTTGGTATCGTCGTGCGACGGGTCGTTGAGCTCCCTAAATAATAGTTGAGCTACACGATGATTGATGTATGCGTACCGTCAGTTAGGACAGGTCAGCTCAAAGCTATGGCTCTTTCTTCAAAAGGCTTGTTCAGATATTTTATACTGTCTGGATGTTAACAGAAACCATGATTCTCTAAGTTTGTTTCGGCATTTCTTCTCAGAGGTCGTCTGATAATTAATGCCGGCGAAAAACATAACTGCCTCATTAGTCTAGTGGTCTTAAGCGCGACTGCTACGCTAGAGGTCCTGGGTTCGATCCCCAGGTCGACCAAAGTGTAATTGGGTTTTTCTATGAAATTCTCAGTAGCAGCTCGGAGTCTGGATTTGTGCCCAGTTAATGGCAATAGGCTCGCCGACTATTACATGGGACCTAAACATACCGGCGAATTGTGGGTGTACATTAGTACACCTCTGCCTAACCCTGCGGGGAATACAAATGTGAAAAATATAAAACATTGATTTGTAAAAGTCTCTATAAAAAATGAATTTACAGAAATTTCATATAATATACACTACTCGACAAAGCCGTTTTCGTGAATAGCTAAGTAAATATTTCTAGGCGCTATTCGTAGTAAGAATCCGTTGAAATGCGTCATCATGACAGATTGATCGATGGATCCTGTCTTTAGCCGTCAATGGCATACTGAGGCCGTGAGTTGTTTGTCCATTTTTTAGTATCATAGTAACAGATACATGCGTAAGAGTTTCATTGACGTATTTAGGTTTTCGGAACACTTGCGCAAACGTGACGAAGTAGTTTTTTTTTTCGTATCTATACGTGGCAGAAATCCTAAAACACCATCATTATTATCATCAATCCATTATATTGTCCCACTGCTGGGCACGGGTCTCCTCGCAGAATGAAAGGGATTAGGCTATAGTCCACCACGCTAACTGGCTAAAAATATCTCACGCATGCAGGACTTAAAAACGAAACAATCCAAACCCATTCAAAACCAGTAGTAAGATCTCGCTGGCATGTCTACATGCCAGCATGAATAAGTCAGCAAGAACGGGAAATACTACTCTCCCACAGAATACCGACGTCAAGTAGCAGTATGCATTCTGTTGCGTTTCGTACGGTGAATGTGAAGCGCTGGGGGCCCAATTTCTGCCTCAGTTTCCTTCCTTCTCCTTTTCTCCTTCCCTTAAATAGGCTCGGCAACGCATCTGCAACTCTTTTTGTATTGCAGATGTCCATAGGCGGCGATGACTACTTACTATCAGATCGCCTGCTCATTTGCCGAGTTATCCCAAAAAAAAAACAGAACACGTGAGCCCATCATGTACCAGGAGTGCATACGTCAGTTGGCAGTGAATTGTTCCGCACATCGATTAGTTAATAGGCGGTAAATTGTTTCTAATTGGGTCGTTGTTGTCGTTGTGTTATGGTGTTCTATAGCTTGTATTGGTAGGTATATGCGGAAAGAAATTGACTACATAACATAGGTAAAATACCATCACGCTTGTATTCCCCGAAGGGTTAGGCAGAGGTGTACTTAATGTACGCCCACAGTTCGCCGGTATGTTAAGCCATTTACTGGACACAAATCCAGACTCCGAGCTGCTACTGAGAATTTCATAGAAAAACCCAATAACACTTTGCTCGACCTGGGGATCGAACCCAAGACCTCTAGCGTAGCGGTCGCGATTGGTACCAATAGACTAACGAGGCAGACTACATAGGTCTGTCTAAAAATACAAGCTTCCCCATTGAACCAATTATAAAAATAACTAGCGACCTGCCCTTCACACGGGTATTATCTTTATATTTCAAACCAATTTACTCTCAAAAACCTTCCTCTTGAATCACTTTGTCTATTGGTGAAAACCGCATGAAAATCCGTTAATGACTTTTTGAGTTGATCGCGAACTGAGACAGATGCAACGAAATTTGTTTTGTAATAATAATATGTAGTGATGAATTATATTTGTAGGCTTCATATTTTTTACTATAGGTACCTAATAATTATTACAAGGAGGAAAGATTTGTGTGGTTGCAATCGAAAAACTGTGAAGCTACTGAACCGATTTTAATAATTCTTTCACCATTATAAAGCTACAGTAATCCCGATTAACATAGGTTATTTATCATCCCGAGATAGCCGACCCTATGTAAACAAAGCTGCGAGCAACTCTCATCTACAATATATTATTATTTTTAAGAAATTTTTCAAGCTACCTCTTTTACAGATGATTTTTTACAAGATGGACAGACGACCTGGTAAAGGTCGCTGGGAGTCGTTGGATGCAGGCGGCATATAACCGGTCGTTGTGGAAGTAGGAATATGGGGGAGGCCTTCGTTCGACAGTTTGGTCACTATCACCTGATTTGGCTGATATGATGATGATGATGAATGAATGATTAAGTATGTTCTAAAGAATTAATTAAGTTTTTTTTTACTCAGTCGTGAATATTATCTCAATTTCTTCTGCGATGAACCTAGAATGTGTTATAAACGAATTCATCGCTGGTACTCCAATACTGCTTAACTATACTCCATTTGGTTAGGTACTTAACTAAAGGTAAACAAATCATAAAAAAGGTTCTTTAATAGGGGCATTTTTCATCTTGAAATAAAACGTAACCAAAATAAATTATTTAATCATCCAAAATCATTTTCCTTTTCTATACTAGCATATTTTACTACTTTGTTTAATATTAAATGGTAATTATTAATTCTTAAGCTTGCGATCAATAAATAAATCAAATCTGATAATTATGTCATAAAGTATTGCAATGTGCCTACTAGAAAGAATCTAAAAAGACAGGAAATCAAAACATTTTTCTACATAATAGACTTTTGATAACTCGAAAAAATTAAGAAGTAGTAGCGCGAGGAAGCGCGGCAAAATAATTAACCGATATTATACTTAGTCGGGTAACCAGACGTCATTCGTAACAGTTTTTACTTTCGTTCGTTTTTGTGTTTCTTTTGCCGTAAATTGTATTAATTAGTTATTGTTTTGTTTGTTCGTTGTTTTTATTGATTGTTAGTTGTGTTGTTATTAATTTCACTCCCAATTCATAAGATACCATTGTAATAAAGGTTGAAGAGCCCTGAACGCCGCCATTTTTATTGTTTACCTTTAGTTAAGTACCTAACCAAATGGAGTATAACACATTGCTGTAAGGCCCAATTTTCAATGTAATTTAAATCAAAGTTAAGACCTTATAACCAAGTGTCAGTTACGCGGTATTGGCGTATCAGCGACGAATTTGCGAAAAACCAAAAAAATTTGACGATTATTTAACTTGTAGTACAATACCTAGTACTCAATGACGATCTCTCAGTAGTGCGTGATCGTGCGTCAGCTTGGTATCTGCTGACGTCACACTAACGTACGCTTTAACGTAATCGGTACCTATTGGTACTGATTTGTAAATATATTTTTTTTTGTCAAGCAATGTGCTAGATCGGTAGGTATTGAGTTTTTTTTTATTTGAAATCTTGTCAGTAGTATTATCATAGTGTAATGAAATCTAATATTACACTATGGTATTATGGCTCAATAATACCAGTTTGAGCAGTTAATGTGTTTTAGATGTACCTACCTACAATACGATTGATATTTTTGGCACCTTTTTCAATAAGTTTCCGTGGTGTAGCGGTTATCACATCTGCCTAACACGCAGAAGGTCCCCGGTTCGATCCCGGGCGGAAACATAGTTTTGTTGTTTGAATCTGTACTTTTATTTTTGTTTGGAAATTGTATTTTAAAAAATCGAATGGACACAACAAGGTATCCATCTAAAAATTATTGGAACAATCAGAGAATCGTTTCAAAGCGAAGATATTTTAAACGAAATTAATTGAAACCAGCGCCATCTATGAAGTAATAGTTAAATTACTATATTTTTTACTCATCTTGTTAGTGCTCCTACTTGTCGTTAGATGTCGCTAGCAGTATATAAGTAAACTGAATAAAATTACTTATCAGTACAGTACTTTTCAAACTATAAATGAATACCTTCTGATGTTTTTCCCCAATTGTATAAATATTATGTAATATAAAATAACATTATTTTAATAAACCAGAAGAGTTTGTTTGGATACGCTAATCCACCGCTAATCTCTAGAACTAACAGTCAGATTAAAAAAAAAGAATGATTGCTTTTCTGATGCTATTTTCCGGAAGGTATAAGGCTATTTGACATCACGCTAAAACCTTTAGGTGCAGGGTAAAGTTCGTACATACATCCGCAAGGTAGAACAGCTAGCGCAATTATGTTAATTACTTACATAATTATAAAATACCTACTTATATTAAGCGTAATTACCAAACGCAAAGTGATAATTATTTGTTATGCAAATTAAGTTCCGTAAAGCGCCTGATATAACTATAAATGCTAAAACGAACGCAAAATATTACTGTAATCGTTTTAATGTAGGTACATATACATCAACTGAGAGATTTGGCAATCGGCCGGTCACATTTGACGGAGAACTGACAAACGCTGGAGCAAGCGAGTTCTCGAGTGCAGACCGCGTCTAGGCAAATGTAGTGTAGGGCGCCCGCCGGCCAGATGGGGTGACGACTTGCGGAAGGTAGCTGGCAGTGACTGGATGAGGAAAGCCGAAGATCGGTCTCTGTGGCGTTCACTAGGAGAGGCCTACGTCCAGCAGTGGACGAGTATGGGCTGATGATGATGATAGATTTCTGCCAAACCTATTATAGAATAATAGCGTGATGGATGACAGTATCGTTAATAATATCGGTATTCAATCAATAAGTCCATACAATATTTATTTTTTCTTAGCAGGCCACCGACCCCATGTTTACATTACCAGGCAAACATAAGTTATCAGAGTTGATGCGTTTTCAGGAAAAAAACTGCGTATGCAGATCGTTGCACGATAAAAATGCAATGTCTGATAAAAACTGCAGTCGTTTATCATTGCAAAGGTTGTTGATCTACGCAGTTATGAAGTAGGTATTTAAGTACTCTGTGCCTATATTTCTATGTTTAAAACCTTTTTTGCTGCCTCGTTAGTATATCGGTCCTAAAAGCGACTGCTTCGCTAGGAATCTTGGGTACGATTCCCGGGTCGAACGACCGAGGCTGTTGAGATTTTCTGGCTCAGAATCTGGATTTGTGCCCTATTAATGGCAATAGGGTCACCACTATAACATGGGACCTAAACAAACCGGCGAACTTGGGTGTACATTAGTACCCCTTTGCCTAACCCTTCGGGGAATACAGGCGTGATGTTATGTTATGTTTATATAACATCTTTGTTATTTTGATCCAATTGGAAAAGTAGTTAATTTTTCTTGTTACTAAACAGATTCTATCCTACCTATATCAGACAGATGCTATTACTACTTCTGGACTTTAAAAGACCAGAATAAGCTTATTGACTAATATTTTTTTTATATTGTCATTAAAACATACGTTAAACAGTTCTGTTATCCTGAGTTCTAAATTTTTTTTTTTAAATTTCTTATTATTTCTGAGAACTCAGTGCCCTAGGGAGGAATTGGACCTCTGTCGCTTCACACTCACCGTACGAAACGCATCATTGTTACTGCAGACTGCTCTGATTGAAACATCTCTCGCGACACCCGCATCACGTCCGTGCCCCGTCTATTCTACTTATAATGTTTTAAAAAGGCACGTAGGCGCTCAGTCTGCGCTCTGTCCACGACGTGTTTTCTGTCTGGCCATCGCCATAGGCTACATTTTGTCTTAGTCCTTTTTTTTATTTATTTTTATGGGATAACTTGGCAAACGAGCAGACGAGCTACCTCATGGTAAGTAGTCATCACCGCCCATGGACATAAAGGAGTTGCAGATGCGTTGCCGAGCCAATTAAGGGAAAGGGAGGGGAAGGAGAAAAGGAGAAGGAAGGGGATTGAGGGAGGAATTTTGCCTCCGGCCCTCTCGCTCACCGAACGAAGCGCAGCAGCGAAACGCTACTACTCGGACGTCGGTCTTCTGCGAGAGTGTGGTACTTCCCCGGTCAAGCCGGCCCATTCGTGCTGCGAACAGCGTGGCCCTACCACATCAAACAGTCCGTTGGGATGCAAGCGAAACCCAGGGCAAGAACGTGATATTATAATTAGTTAACTTCGTCACTCAGATTGACTTTCGCTAATTATTGTCACTCCTACATCTAATCACCATTTGGCACAAGCGTGGGCAGTAGAATATTAATTATCATTATGAGATACTTACGTTCAATCATTCATTCAGTTCAATCACCAAATTATTCTATAAATTTTGAAGCGTTGTGGTTGCCGGTTCAAAACTCAACCAATGCACTACCGACGTGAACCCACTTGTAACCCAAGCATTTAGCTAAGTATTAGGGGTTAACAAGATTACTAGTAATGTGCGACCCATATTGCTAGTAAGTATTTTTTTCAAGTAATTATGTAGGTGCAAGTTGTTTCCTATGGCAATAACGATAAATATAATTATTTAGATAATTATGTTAGATACTTAAATAAACAAAATGATGCATCTTTGTCACACTCGCATACGCAGTACGTTCAATCAATACCTACATCCGTGGGACATTGTCTCTGAAGGGCAATGAAAGCTTATCTATGAATCAAACGACATGCATAAAATAATAAAATGAGTAATATCAGAGGTGATTCCCTTGCCTCGGTATTATTAAAGTAGGTAGATAATATTTAACACTATACATTTAAGCACTGATCTATACATAAAATAAAATTAGCTAGCTGAGTTTAATCAATCAATTTATTTGCTCGTACAACCTAACTTATCATCTAGAAATTTTATTTATTTAGTAATGGTTTCAAAAATGTTTAGCATAAGCAAAATAAAAATTGATTCACTCATGATGACTGCCTCATTAGTCTAGTGGTCCTTAGCGCGACTGCTACGCTACAGGTCCTGGGTTCGATCCCCAGGTCAAGCAAAGTGTTATTGGGTTTTTCTATGAAATTCCCAATAGCAGCTCCGAGTCTGGATTTGTGCCCGGTTAATGGCAATAGGCTCGCCCCCTATTACATGGGACATAAAAACATACCGACGAAATGCCGGCCTAACCCTTCGGGGAATACAGGCGTGGTGGTATGTTAAAAATTGATTCAAAATTAAGGAAGTTACAAGCAATTTCATTTTATGCTAGATAAAGTGCACTATATCTGCTTGTGTCGTCACATTCCAATATGCCATACAATTTTTATACTATCACTCTTTTGTGTGAAATGGACAGAGCATCCTCACTAAATACCCACCAAAAATAATCTTAGAACTTAGAGTAATTAATGCTTTTGGGACATGGGTGGAACCGCGGACAACGGCTTGTTGGTGATAAATAATTTTATTCAGTAAATTTCGCGGTTACGAATGAATTATTTTCTAAAATAATCGTATTTGGTTCATAGTTTAACTGGGTTACTATGACATAACGTTAGGAAGCGATCACAATGACTCGGTTCTTCTCATTTTGCACGCGGTTGCGGCAATCTAGTTGCAACTTTAAGATTTCATGTATAGGGTGACGTTTTTATATTTTGATAATCGTATTTTTACATTTATTTTTACCGTCGTTCATTTTATCAATCATAAATAGCTCTTTTTATAAAAAAGGCCTGGTGTATTTTTTAGAAATTTTCAGTCAATAAAAAAAATCAAATGATCAACCCAATTATTTGTCCCACTTCTGGGCACGCGTCTCCTCTAAAAGTGTCGAGAAGCCAGTAAGAAAAGTTTGTCGAGAAAATCTCACAAGCACGCAGGTGCGTACCTTGTATTCAAACTCGTACTCGAACGAACATAATTATAACTAGCCTATCATTGCCCTTATTTAAATTAAAATATTTTAAACAATTTAAAAAAAAATATTTCATTTTGAAAACGATAAACATTTTGTAAATAAGGACGTACCTATGAGTATGATTTTAACCCGAAATCTAAATTTTCTTGCACGGACAATTAAAGCTACTTAGTCATATTTTTTTAAAATAAAAGTTACTAGCCATGTAGGTCACACATCACTAGTATTCTTGTTAACCCCTCGCGCTAAGCTAAATGCTTGTGTTACCAGTGTGGGTTCACGTCGATAGTACAATGGATGGGGTTTGAACCGGCAACCACATGATCGCAAGTCCGCGCCATAGCCAAAAGGCTACCGGCTTTAAAATAGAATCATTATAGGTACCACTGAACAATTCAATAAACTGGTAACGTTTAATGGCAATAGGCTCGCCCCCTATTACATGGGACCTAAACATACCGGCGAAATGTGGGTGTACTTACATTAGTACACCTCTGCCTAACCCTTCGGGAATACAGGCGTCATAATATGTTTTGTTATGGTAACGTTTACAAACTAAATAGGAATTAAGATTTTTTTACATGATATTAGATTTTTGTAACTGTCAATTAATATATTAGGCATTTAATTTAATTTTAATTTGGCATTTAATAAGAGCTTTTGAGTTGATAGAGTGGACATACTGCACGGTTAAGACGGCAATCAGTACGCTGCGCAAACGCCGCCATCTCATCGACATAAGATCCTGTCTTACAACTTTACAAAACGTGGGAAATTAAAACTATGACTTCTGAGTCACTTTATTACTTTTAATCTCATTTCACAATAAAAAGTAATCAACCTGTATATTATATCGTTCCGGTCTACTTGCCCAGTTGTCGGCGGGTTGCCTTGTTATGTAACACCCTGTAGCAACACTAGACACTTTTATTGGTATAACGCCATCTACAACTAATTTGGTTCTGCGATCTGGAAATGTCTTTGAGTTTATGATACCCTGGTAGTTCGACGCTGCAAAAACAGCTGTTTCTTGTGATTTCCCGGACATAATTATTACTATCTCAAAGCTGTACCTACATACAAATGAATTTTTCATAGAACAAACCCAATAAATAATAATAACACATTGCTCCACCTGGGAATGGAACCCAGGACCGTTAAGCTCAGTCAGTAGTCGCGCTTGCGTCTTATGACGGTCTGTACTTATCATCTTATGATTTCTAACATTATTTTGTAATCCTTAAAATAATGAATATTTCATTCATTCTCATCATCATATCAGATAAAAGACGTCCACTGCCGAACCTAAAGTTCTTTCCCATAGATTTTTCCAAGAACTGGTTCAATCCATCCAATAGACTCCTAGCGACCCGGGGGTCATCCATCTAAGTAGGTGTAATATTTTTTATAATAATATCATTGTAAAATTTCATTACACAGTTTTAAATTTCAATGAATGAATCGCTCATGTATCAACGAAAATGCTGCAACAGCAGAATACCATGCCAACCACCTTGTTGACTGAACAAAACAATTGTTTACTTCTTAGAACTAAAACATTCCAATTAATAATATCCATTATTCGTTTGTTTCAATAAATTAGTCATACGTCACCTGCGATGATTTTAATTCGGTAAAAATTCAGGGTGGTCTCCGATGAGAAATTAAAGAGAATAACTTAACATCATGCCTGTATTCCCCGAAGGGTTAGCCAGAGGTGTACTAATGTACATCCACATTTCCCCGGTATGTTTAGGTCCCATGTAATAGGGGGCGAGCGCATCAACTGGGCCCAAATCCAGACTCCGAGCTGCTACTGAGAATTTCATAGAAAAACCTAATAGATAACACTTTGCTTGACCTGGGGATCGAACCCAGGACCTGTAGCGTAGCAGTCGCGCTTAGGACAGACTAATGAGGCAGTCTTAATTAAAGAGAATGTGTGTGTGAATTACATGCGTACACATCACGATATAATAAAAGCACAGCCTATACTAGGCTTTCATAAGTCTAGGCTAGCTCGTTTTTTATTTTTTGTTAAAGGTGTTTAAGGTGAATCTTTCTTCCTTGGGCGTCAAATTAGTTTTTTTTGGTGTTTCGAAAATTCCTTTTTATATTACTATCTACTATAATATAAAACTAATTTTGCAAGAATTATTCGTCGTAGTTTGTCCTGCCACCACAATCAATAGGTACGCTTGCGACCACCCCACCAGGACCACTGATCATCGGCTAGTTTCCCTAGTCCTATTCATATTGTAATTTACCAAAAGTGGTCATTTTAGCGACTGCTATAAATGATAAATGATATTTATTTCTGTAAATTGTAGGATTGGTGATTAGCACTAGGATCAGTGGGGTTGGGCCTCCTGCCCGTATGGATAAGATTAAATAACATTACAGGCATAATACCATCATACTTCTTTAATCTAATTTCTGGGCGATATTGAATTAGTTATATCCGGATAAACTTGTCAGAATTTCTAGTTTCTACTAATACTTATCATAGGTCGTACAATTACTTCCCTTATATGTATCCTACCAACTATCTTCTGGGGATGTTGGGATCTAATTCGTTGGAGGTTAGAAGAGGCCTTGATCAGCTTGCGGTGGCATGTAAAACTGTTCGGGGACGAATCGATTGTCCTGAGCCCCATAACGTGCTTTGTCGATTGAAAGTTCCCCGCAACTACGTTCGGCACGGTCAGACCCGCCAATCCAAATTTTTTGTTTGTTTCCAGAGCCTGGTCCCTAGTATGTCGGACTCTGGATGTGATTAACGCCCTCCTGGTTGTCAACCCTGAATGCGATGTTTTTGCGGATGAATGGAGGGAAATTATGCGGGTATATCTGGTGTTTTGCGAGGCGAAGCATGCGAGTGTCTACTGTTCCGTCCTAATGTTTAATTGTTTATTAGTAAATACTTATTTTTATAAAATGTCTATGTTCATGTGTTATCTTGTTTCTATGTTTATTAATGTAATTAATTGGTTTCAATTCATCATCATCATCAACCCATTACATTGTCCCACTGCTGGGCACGGGTTTCCTCTCAGAACGAGAGGGATTAGGCTATAGTCCACCACGCTAGCCTACTGCGGGTTGGCAGACTTCACATGCCGTTAAGAAAATCTCTCAGGCATGCAGGTTTCCTCACGATGTTTTCCTTCACCGTTTGAGCGCGTGATAATTAATTATTAATACGCACATGACTTCGAAAAGACAGAGGTGCGTGCCTTGGATTCGAACTCGAGACCTTTGACTTGGCAGTCCAATGGTCATATCTCTAGGCTATCACTGCACTGGTTTCAATTAACTATAAATAAAAAAATAGCTTATATTCACAAATAAGATCGAAGGTTTTGCGGTGTTTCACTGACCTTAACATGGCCACCCATCCATAAACCAACCGCAGTAAGGGCAGCTTAACTTTACAGATCATGTTGTATTACTATGCTTCAAGCACATCATATTAAAAAAAAACCTCTAGTAGATCCTCTTCCGTAGTAGCGCGTAGTGGCGAGTTTTTCTAGGGAGCGTGATTGGAGGCTGCGCGGGAGTCGGTCGGCGACCTGCGGCGCGGCGGCCTTGCACGTGCGACGGTACAGCGACGCGACATTGTTGCGTTAGCGTGTTGTATTGCTACATTTGCTGCTTTGCGTATTTAATCATAATCTCCAACGAAATATATAGATAAATGACGTAAGATAAAATATCAATCAGGTATTTTGTTAATTTACTCATTTTTTGTATCATCATCATCATCAGCCTATCTTAATTAGTCCCTTTTTTCTTAGTTGACTTCTTTCTTACATTTTATGTTTTATTTCAGATTAATGGGTGTGATATCAGTGGCGTGCACTCCATACAAGCAAATAAGCTCTGCATACCCTGTAGTCCCTAAATGTATTTAATTAATAAGAAATTTATTCCCCTCTAATGATAAATAAATGTAATTAAAAAATGGTAATTAGCTTGCGCACCATCTATTACTTTTTTTTAAGAACTAATTCGTTGAAGCGTCGATAACTTGCGCGCGCCGCGTCATTCAGCTCCGCGCTGGTGGCGCGCTCTGCTGAGATAAGCAGTGCACCTCGCTGCTTATTCTTCATACAATGCATTTGGACGCATCTCGTGTAGTGCACGGCAAAAGTGTGACTGTGTGCGTGTAAATATGAGCGTGTGTGACAGATTTAGAAGCACTGCTTATTTGCTTTGCGACCAAATTAAGAACCCGCAAAAGCAGCGCATATTGTTTATTGCAGAGGGTCAACGTTTTTAGTCGGATTGACCAATTGATCGACTATATTTTTATTCATTCCAAATTTTTTCGCCATATTGTTTTTCTTGGCGCAAGTGATTGTTTGTCGAGTAATTTTTAATAAGTTTATTATTGTAAAAAAGTAGTATTAAACTCGTAAAAATTGAAAAATATACCGGTGAGACCTGTGTAGGTGAAGTGTGTTTAAACAAATTAAAATCTGGCGCGTTTTCGACATTATTTTTCTGAGGAAAAAGCTAAATTGATTTCAAAGTTAAGGTCAGTACTCACTTTGGATTTAACTCGAAGAAAGGGTTATATTACTCGTCATTTTAATAAAAAGTTTTATGATAATCATTACTGGTTAACTGGTTGTGTACATACAAACAAATTGTATTTTTTCCATTGTATTTTGTTTACTTATCGCGATAGTAAGAATATTTTCGGTAAGAGACAGGTAGGTGGGGAAGATACCTACAAAAAGCTGAAACTGGTCAGTTTTTTATTGCATACCCTGTCTGAAATCTCTGTGCACGCCACTGTGTGATATTTAAACAGCAAAATAATACACAAAAGGTCTATTATAAAAAAAGTTTAATTTAAGTTTTTCGAATTTGGATTTTGCTACAAATAAATAAAATGTGTTTAACAAAACTTACTTTAAATTTATGAAAATATCTTAATAAAATCAGTGGTGATTTGACTGACCATTTATTGCACTATTACATAAGACCTTAAAAATCAGTAAACAAAATGCCTTGCGGGTGTACCGACGCGGACAACGACCGGAGCGTTGACACTACTCTATGCAGTTTTGGTAACAACACACCGCGGTATGCGCATTACCTTCCTATAATTCCGCTTAACTTATGGCACCCTGGTATTTTTTTTATCTTATTCGTTACTAGTGATCTAAACTAATATAATAACGAGGAAAGATTATTTGCATTTAATAAATAGGGTCTGAAGGTACTGGACCAATTTGAAAAAATCTTTCACCAACTGAAAACTTCATTATTCCTGAGTATCATAGGCTATATTTTATCCCGTAAAATGACAAGAAACTTATAGTCCACGCGAGCAAAGAAACGTTCGGAAAGCTAGTATGATAAGTGGACTGCCAAGTCAAAGATCCTCGAGTTCATCCAAGGCTTTTTGAAATCATGTGCATATAATCAGCACCATAATCACCCTTTAATGCTAGGACACAGGCCTTCCTTCAGTGAGAGGGAATGGGCCCAGTCAGGGTTGCTAGATGTCACGTGTTTTCATTAATTTTTGGTTCTAGGACATGCCGGTTTCTTCACGATGTTTTCCTTCAACGTTTTGAGACTAGTGGTAATGAAATAATTTACACAAAGTAAAGCGCCTGTCTGGGTTGGAACCTACGACCTGCAACTCATAAGTCGCAGCCATTACCATTGGGCCACTACCGCTCTCATGTCATTAAACAATTTTCATGAGCTTGAATTGTGAAGGAACATCGTCATTTCTGTCTATAGTTTTTACGTTCGCGCGGCTACACAACAAGCTATACAAAACCAGTTTACGCTGGCCTCTTTTTGGATGGGAAGCCTATTCAATGCGAGATCAGCTTAAACTGGATTTGTATAGGTTGACCTGTAGCCGTGTGTACAAGTAACAAGTACGAACGGCGACACATTAAACTATGAATTTCTGATATAAGCTGGCCTCACATTGCATGGAAATCCTTTACAAAGCGAGACCAACCTATACTAGATTTGTATAGACTTATCCGTAATAGTTATCCGTATAGTAGTCCGTAAGGTTAAATTATTATGATTGTATTCTCAAAATAAATATAAACTAAAGAAAACTTCATTCTGCATTTCTTAGGACAAAGAATTAGTATTGCCATTCAACGTGGCAATGCTGCTAGTCTTCTGGGCACGTTACCAGATGACAGTGATGCGGAGGAATACTTCGACGCCTGGGCGTGACAATTTGTTTTCATATATTGTGTATAGTTTAGTTCTCTTTTAAGTAAATACTCTTTCAATAATAACCTAGTAATGATTTAAAAAAAAAACTAAAGAAAAATATCGTAATCATAATCGTTTTTGTTTTTCAAAAGAATTTCTATGGAGTTGCATTCTAGTTCTTTTCTATGAAATCCATTTTTCGGTACCTAGAAATTTTCAAAATTACTTAATTTAATTGTCAAACCAGCACAAAAATAACCTATTTATTAAGTACAGTTACTTTCAATAAAATAAAGATTTGAATTCGAAAAAAGTGGATGCAGTAGAATCAATAATTCTCATACATACTTACATATTATCATCTTTATTTTATTTTATTTTATTTGGAAAACTTACAGCTAGCATAAATATACAATACAGAGAAATACATATTCGATGGCCATTTAAAAGTTTTCACCGATAAAATACACTGTAGAAACTACTGTATTGGTCGGTAAATATAAGCTAGATGATTAAATACAAGCGAATTGATTGAGCAATTTGATTGTATAAATCAAAGCATATCCATACACTCACGCTTTTCACTCACAGTGGTAGCCAGATATAACAAACCGCATTTTGTCATCTCGCACAGAAGTTGATATGAATATGAAGATTCGATTAATGACTTTTTCCAATCTTGATGACTGTAGGTTTACTTTACTGAACTAATTCCTTTCCAAGGAGTTCCGCTACTAGCTTGTAAAGATGACTAAGGTGTAGATAAAATTATAACTTATTTTATTTGCTTATCTTTCTCTTTGTTTAAGGAGGAGTCAACTAACAAAAGTAGGTCAGAATATTAACATATCATAACATACCATCACGCCTGTATTCCCCGAAGAGTTAGGCAGAGGTGTACTAATGTACACCCACAGTTCGCCGGTATGTTTAGGTCCCATGTCATAGGGGGCGAGCCTATTGCCATTAACCGGGCACAAATCCGGACTCCGAGCTGGTACTAAGAATTTTATAAAAAAAAAACAATAACACACTTTGCTTGACCTGGGGATCGAACCCAAGACCTCTAGCGTAGCAGTCAAGAGTAGAATCAGAATATTATGCATAAACAACTAGTACGTCATTACCTTTTAACCGACTTTGCAAAAGGTGGAATTTGAAACTGCCTCATTAGTCTAGTGGTGCTACTACGCTAGAGGTCCTGGGATCGATTCCCAGGTCGAGGAAGGTTTTTTTGGGTTCTTCCTTGAAATAAAATTTCCTCACGATGTGTTCCTTTGCCGTTTAAGTAATTAGAGTGAGTGAGTGAGTTAAGATATAGCCACATAATGGTAAAAGTAGTTTTTTTACATGTCAGACAGGCGAATCATATGATCCTAAGAAAGATGTTAGATAGATCCTAGAGACCAAGGAATCCATGAGGGCATTTCCCGCCTGGAACAAAGACTCTCTCCATCATGCAAGCCTAGGCCAGTTTGGATCTTTGGCAGATTTCACATACCTTCAACTTTCATAGAGTCCACTTGGTAATGCAGGTGCCACCGTGCGTACTAGAACTGTGAAGAAGACTGACATAATCCCTTTCATTCTGAAAGAAGAACCCAGTAGCCATAAAACCATATCTTCGAAAATACGGTATCATTAAAATACCTCCTACGCGTTCATAGATTCCTGGTACTCAAATGTCATCCCAATTTGAAAATGCGCTTGTTTGGCGAGTAGTTTTTTTTCTGCTGCAGATAAGTGCATCGGCCTAAGGGCCAAGGGCCTCAGAGCAGGGCCTTAACCTCGGTGAAAGTACGACTTTAGACCATGTCGCTTATTTAGTTCATTCACTCTGGAAGGAACAGGGCAGTGGAGTCGCTAGACAAATCTATTTAATTTATAAGTGACCTTTTACTAAAAATATGTTTAAATAATAAAAAATATTCCCACTTCATCATTATTGTTAAGTGACGTTTTATGTTAACTAATATTCAATTCAATTCAATTCAATTCTTTATTGCGTTCCATAATGTAGGTATACAGGTGGTCAACTTATCTATTGGAACAATTATGGACCCTGTCGGGCACAGCAGATTAGGTAGGAGAGAGGAAGGAACTGATAATAATTTATATAATTAAGAATTGTTATATTTTAAATTTCCCATAGTATAATATCGTGTTTTCGTATTGTATTATATTTTTTGATTTTATTTAATTTTATACTCTTCATATATTTAAGTCATTGTATTATTTTTATTAAATTGTATTTTTATTATTTGTAATAGTAGTGTAAATTTTTACGCTTATTTTATTTAAATGTTTCTATCTATTTTATATTTTTTTGAATTGAATTTGTTATTTGTATTTTTATTATTATTTTAATATCATTTAGGTGTAATTATATTATATTTAAGTGGCATTTATTAGTTTATTATCTGACATTAGTATATATTATATAAGATATATCTTTATATTATTTCTAATTTATCATCAAGATATTCTTTTACGCTGTAGTAGCTTTTTTTTAACAGAAATTGTTTTATTTTATTAACAAATATATGAAATTTATTTTCTTTTTTTATTATGTCTGGTAATTTATTGTATATTTTTATAGACATGACGAAGGGACCTGAGGAGTGCATTTCTAAACGAGAGATTGGCAGATTTAATCTATTTTTGTGTCGGAGTATAATTTTGGTTTGTTTATTTTCACGTTTACTGTAAAATTCAGGGTGTTTACGGACGAATTTACACATTTCTAAAATATATATACAAGGGAGGGTCAATATTTTTTGTTTTTGAAAATGCGGTTTACAATTGTCCATTTCTTCTATGTTTACTAGAATTCTTATTAGTTTTTTCTGTAGGGTGAAGATAGTTGGTGCGTCTGTGCTATTACCCCATTATTATTTTTTTAATGTCGAGAAATCTTGCCAGATTTCATTAAAATAAAAACATAGATTATAATATATTTCTTTTAGAGCCTTTTCGTAAAAATACTGTAAATATTTTGTGTTATAAAAACTCTATCATATGCTTTGGTCATAAGTCGGTATCTCTTGTCAGTTCAATATTTACATGGTTCACCCGTAACGCGTTTCGTTGTCTTTTAAATCCATAATTATTCTGTAAGAACATTATCGTAGGTATAAGTTTAAATCATCATTATTAAAAATGTATAAGTTAACGAATAACAAGAATGGATGAAAGAAGGACATACTGCGACGACCGCAAATTAATTAGAATATTAAAACTTTAATAGTAAGTATCTGAACATTCGAACATAAAATTCTCAACTTTTAAACACAAATAAATAAACCGCGACTCCACGGACGGCCTTGCGCCGAATTTTCAAGGCTGTGCTAGAGGCGGAAGAAAGCTCGGAAAGCGATAGTGGAATGCTCCGCGGTGCTTGCCCAGCCCCCGCCCCCCTCCACAAGAGGGGGAGTGCAACGTCTTGAGGGCATTTCTTTTTAGAATGATAGAAAGAAGTCGTAAAAAGTACAAGAGTGGGTATGGATTATTTTTATTGTTATACATTTTAAAATAGGGACATAACATGGATATTCTCTATTCAAAAACATAATATTTCTTATGTAATTATAATGTCATTTACATTTAAAGACTTTTAAAAGGGGGACCTAGAGCGAACATTGGGGGTTTTTTTATAACATAGATAAGAATCTTCCGGCTAAATACTTTTAAATATAACATCGCGCCTGTATTCCCGGAAGGGTAAGGCAGAGGTGCACTAATGTACACCTACACCTCGCCGGTATGTTTAAGTCCTATGATATTTCATAGGACTTATACATACCGGCGAATTGTGTGAAGGGAGCGAGCCTATTGCCATTAACCGCGCACAAATCCAGACTCCGAGCTGCTACTGAACATTTTACTAATAAATTACCCTAACACTATGATTCCCTAATCTTTACGGGAGAGATGGTTGGTATATGTAAAAGTATTTAGCCGGAAGAAATCATTAACGGTGACAGTAATAGGCCCAGTATTTCAATCTAAGTTCAAACTAGACTCTGTCTAGACCAAACAGATCACAAATCTATCAATTCGATCTAGAATAACTCGTTTATCTGAATTCATGTGTCAATGACTCAACCTTTATTGACAAGCGATTGAAATGTCGTGCATTTAAATTCTTTACAATCAGTAAGTCATAAAATGGGCTTAATATTTAGCTTAGTTGGGAACCAATAGCATAGTACAGTCAACAAAAGAGTTAAGTATACAGGCAGCTATAAATATGTGTTTTGACAAAGTTTGTATAATACCTATATCACGCAATACGCTTCAAAATACTGGTTTTTTTAGCAGCATATGACAAGCTTTGGCGTATAATTATTTATAACAAAATCTGTATCAAGATAGAGTCGGTAGCTGTCTGACTGACTCTTTTTTGACAGTACTGGCTACACATCAAGCTATACATAATTCAGTATCGACTGACCTCGCATTATAAACGCTTTCCGCACAATGCGAGGCCAACTTATACTGGTTTTGTATAGCTTGATGTGTACACTGATGTTGGATTTGCTAAAAGTAACGGGCATTTTGAGGCTACATAAAAAAGAACGTGCATTTTAAAGAAGAAGAAGAATAATTTTAATAGACTGAATCGAGCCAAATATTTTATTTCAGTTCTCACGATGCATTCTTTACTACCAAATATTATCGAATTCTGTTTAACGGTTTAGTTCAAAATAAAACAGGGCCTATTTTCACATATCTTATCAGAAAACAAGAATTATTTATTTCTTATTATCTAATAACAATCGTTTGTCTTGGTATGGGCAGGTGATGAGAAGGGATGAAACACATGTAACTAAAAGACCAAAGAAAATATGGATGGATTGTGTCAGATGAGATGGAAAAGGGATTGAATGATGATAATATGACGACTAACAGGGATGAATGGAAGAAAAGGACAGGCTGCGCCAATGCCAAATTATATGTAAAAAGGGCAGGAAGATGATGATGATGATTGATGATCTAATCAGATCTTTCTTCTCAGAGGTCGTCAGATAGAAAAAGTCGGCACCATCTAGTTAATTTTTTTTTTTAAATCGACTTGTAAAAGTGTTTTTAAAAGATCTATTTACTGAAATAAATATAATTTCAATAAGAAAATTCTTTATAAAAATTTGTGGAAATAAATTCATAAATCATAATGTAATCATCATTTCATCACATTGTCGTGATAGATACGACCAAGGATCCAGATGATTTCATAGATAATTCTAATTGATTCACTAATTGATGGATTGTTGTGGATGAGGATAATAGTGGTTCTGTAGCTTTAGTTGTCTTTTACTGAGCAATCTTGATACACATGGCCACAGATCAACCCATATAAATCCAGTTTAAGCTGATCTCGCATTGTAAAGGCTTCTCGTACAGTAAAAGGGCAGTGTAAACTGGTTTTGTATAGCTTGATGTGTAGCCGTGCGTCCGATCCCCGCAGAGAACAAATGTTTGTATGATCTAGATTCTAGAAGAAGAAGAAGAAGAAAGAAAGAAAATATATAATCCGTCGGGTTCTTCTTTTGTTTGTGTTTTGGTAACTGATTTTTTTTTTTCGAAAGTTCCCTACATACACAAGGCTTTTAAAATTCAGAAATAAATATAAAGTATGTGTGTTGTCATTCGTATCTTTATTTTAAAGTCCCATGTAATAAGCCCTAATTGCTGGGTATTACGGCTATACGCATATACACTGCTGTATGAATAAGGGGTAACTAGATTACTCTATGAACTTGTCACATTTTCATAAGGAATCCTAATTATCTTATGATAAACAATGCTCTTCCTTAACCCGTTGACGCATCAGATATAATTAATTAGCCCTTTGTTTTTAGTACTTAACACGTAACCTTATTTACAACTACTTATATTATTGTTGGCTTGCAGATAAAAATATAAATCAGCGTGGTTCTTATTATGCATACCAACTCATTATTTTAACTAACTTCAAAATAAGTGTTTGTTCTCAATTTGAGGAAACCAAATCGTGCCAAGAACACTTCTGGAACCGGAGATGCGAGAGTAGGCAGAGGTGATATCCACGAGCGGCGAGCGAATTATAACCAGGAATACCAGGGTATCATAATACAGAAGGCTAATATACATAGGTACTCAACTCATCGGTATGCTTTAAATCCCATGTTCAATGTAGGTATTAGGGGACGAGCCTATTGCCATTTATGGCAATCGCAAACAAAAGATTTAATAAATTGCGTCATTACCGAAGGAAAATAGTTCTGTAGAAGGCGCCAAGTTTCCAGAAAGAGATTAAGTAAAAACAAACAGTTCCACCTATTTTCTGGGAAGCAAAAACTTAGTACCTACCTATATTTAACGTTTCTAATTTCTTTTTATGGAAAATTTGGTGCCATTTACACGATTTTTAAGAATTTATTTGGGAAACCAACATATACGTCAACAATTTCGGTTTGACATATTTTTTTTAGGAATTTCCCTCATAATGCAATGTGACGAGTGATCTAATTACATGAAAATGAGACAAAAATCACTGACTTCAACAATATTAGTCCCTAAATCAAGCAGTTAAGGCTCATTTTGACGTTTTTTTGCCAGGATTGCCCCATACTGTCGCCTCAACGCCGATCTCGTGGGATAGTTCCCAGAAGATAATTGTTATAGAATTTTACACTAGTAACTTCAATTGAATTATGTTAGCCTGGTACTTGTGGTTTGTTACAAGCTTATGTACAAAAGTCGCCCTTATTTTAGTGGAGTGGACTCGATTGGGAAATGGATAAACAAACGTCCATTGATGGATGTTAAATGACCTACTAGGATTTCATCATCATCATCATCATCATATCTGCTGAACGCATACCTATGTTCCCAAATATGGACGCCAAAAAACCAAATTTTGGATTGATCTCATTCTGTCTTGCTGTTTTTAAAAACAAAATGTATTGTGAAAATGACTATAATTAACCTAGCCTAGCTGTTACTAAAGTATACTAACTCACCCATTCACAAAAAGGCTCATTATAGACACATTGAGTAAGCATTTCACCACAAGACCACTCAAATAGTCGATCGATTATCTATAGATGTTCCGGTGAACTTTAAATCTAGACCTAATTAATTCAGTCTTCTATAAAAACGGGACAGTGGAAGTGGGCAGTTCGATTTAAAATATTTCCCTAGAGGCCAAGTCTTCCTGTACCCATTAGATAAGTGACTTTAATCGCCTACATTTAGTGAATTCGAGATATCTACAAGCTCTTCGATGATTATGTGTCCCTAGTACTTGTGATTGGATATATCGATATTTAGCAGTTATGTTCGATGATCGATTATTCGCATCATTATTATCATCTTCTTTTCTTTGTTACGTTATCGAACTATTAGAACCTTAAACAATAATAAGTAAAAATAGTACTTAAAACTAGTTCAATAAGGTCCCGGCATGCTGCTAATAGTTTCAGAAAAGGAAATCCCGAAGACACGGCCTAAGTTGATAATCGAACCCAGGACCTCAAGCTGAGCAGCACTTAAATAATTAGTTAGTTATTGTTCCACTGTAGTGAATATAATTATTATGGTCGACTGCGCGAGAGAAGCGTTACGGTACTAGGGAAACAGAAAGAATTGGGAGATATTTTGCTGTCTCCTGCTGCAACTAACTGCAAGGACTAGGCTTACAACTTGTGAAGACGATGTTGTGCTGTTTGGGAGTTCAGCTATCAGATACTAAGATAGCATAAAGTATAAGGGATTTATACGTAGAAGGTAAAAAGTACTCACACAAACAATTTGTTTAGAAAAGAAAAAGAGTTGGATGCAGGAAAGAGAGGGAAGGACTTTCAGGCGAGTAATCTTAGTGCAAAAATATGATCAATATTTTCCTAATGATTTTACTGTAACTGTCCTGTAAACGGATACTTTTGATTGTCTATGTTTCTTGGAATCCGTCCATGGTGCGTTTGTTGGCTTTAAACCTCGTCCATACTAAGCTATTTCTCAGGTAATGAAAAATAACCAAGTAAATTTAAAGGTATTCTGTATATGCAACGTCATAACTCCAAACTAATCTTGATACTTTCATCTGAATGTCCAAAAATAGTGCTATAAAATTATGAGTGACTACGTGCGGCGCTTCATCAAACGCCTAAATCCGCATTTACATGCGACGCGTGCGCACCTCCCCACCACTGTGCGCTTGCACGGACAAACTTTCACTTTCATTTGTAGGGCAACCAACTTACTTCGACAAAGTTGCTTGATGTTATTTTTAGGCATTAGATTATCTACTTTAATCAGCTGTTCATACAGTTGAATTTCTTGCGCATTGGTATTTCATATTTGGAACTCCGTAATAATTGGAAATTCAAATGACAAAAGTCGAAAGTGGTGAATCCGTTTTCAAATGAATTTTAATTCTTGTTGCACTTACTTTAGATCGAGTTTTGTTTGAAAAGGAGATGAATTTAGGATGTTCAACTAGGCAGATGCGGGAGTTCCGATATTCAGAGCCTTTGACGGATCCACGTTTTGTGTTATGAAATAGAATTGACACGAACTTTTGTTTTTTTTTTCTCTTAACTTTTTTTACAATGAGGTCTTACTCTATTAAGCATGTTGAGTGTTAAGATTTTGAAATTTTAGTTGTCCCGAACAACCATACGTTATAATAATAAAACATAAACATAACATACCATCACGCCTGTATTCCCCGAAGGGTTAGGCAGAGGTGTGTTTTACACCCACATTTCGCCTGTGTATTGGTCCAATGTAATAAATAGGCGGCCGGTCTATTGCTATTAACCGGGCACAAATCCAAACTGCTACTGGGAATGTCATAGAAAAATCGAATAACACTGCTCGATCTGGAAATCAAACCTCTAGTTAGCAGTCGAGACCACTATACTAAAGAGGTAATAATAATAGATCCGATAATTATTTCTGTGTCATTTTTGAAGGCATTGACTGACTAGCCTCATTAGTCTAGTGGTCCTAAGTGCGACTGTTACGCTAAAGATCTTGGGTTTTTTTCCCAGGTCGAGCAGTGTTACTTGTTTGCCTAACCCTTTACCCTTTAGGGCTAAAGGCATGATAGTTGGTTTTGGGAATCATCCTCTTTTACTGAGAAGTAAAGAAGTAGACGACAGTCCACACTGGACCAGTACTGGTAGAAATTTGCCTTTTTTTATTGGATAACTCAGCAAACGAGCAGGCGAGGTACGTGATTGTAAGTAGTCGTCACCGCCCATGGACATCTGCAAAACCAAAGGGGTTGCAGATGCGTTACCGAGCCTGTTAAGGAAAAGGAGTAGGAACTGAAGGACTGAGGGAGGGATTGGGCCTCCGGCGCTCCACACTGACGGCAGGAAACGCAATAGTATGTATACTGCTTATTCACGTCGATATTCTGTGGAAGGTAGTACTTCCCCGGTCGTGACTACCCATTCATGCTGGCATGTAGACATGCCAGCGAGGCACTACTTCTACTAGAAGACTGCCTTTTTTTTGTACCGTGTGGATATCCTCATGGATGCCCATGGTTATGTCGGACTCCTACCGACTAAAACCACACGGTGGCCATTATTTATTTATTGGTGTTTTGTGGCTATTGTGATCGCCACTTAATGACTTAAAGTTCACCCTGCGGCTGCTATAAACTGCAGGATTCCCTTAGGGGTGAGCTCCCTTATTTCATCTGGGGTTAATACTTGTTTCCCCAGATGCGCATTACGCTTGTACATCAGCGGTCCGCATTCCCCCAGAAGGTGAAGTGGCGTTTCATCAGCCTCTTCACAATATCTGCAGGTACGCGTATTGCTCAGCCTTAGGTTGAACATGTGCGTGTTTAAGCAGCAGTGTCCTGTTAAGGCTCTCGTGACAATGCACAGATTATTCCTACTCAGCGTTAGGAGAAGGTATGTTTGCCTTTTACTGTAGGCTTTAATTAAAGCTTAAGAGTGGGCCATACCCGCCGATTCCGTTCAGAGCTTCATGGCAGTCTCAAAACTAGAATCAATGATGGTTTTTTTATACGGTGGCCATATTCCGCACATTATATAGAGAGGCACCGAGATCTCCAATGGAACACTGCCATGAGCTCTCCTGTGCAAAATACCTTCTAGAAGACAGCCTAGGAGACAGATAACTGAATAAGTACTTAGTTCTTGAATCATACGTGTTCAAACAAAAAAGCTTCTCTTCGACTTCCTCATTCAAAAGGAATTTGAAACGTAAAAGAAAACATATCATTTTATCAGAATGGTGTCACCTGATAAGTACTGAAGGAGTTAATTTTAAAACGGAAACCGAAGATGTCCTACTTACGTCTGAGTTTGAGGGTGAGTCAGAAAAAAACCCGTTATAACTTGGAAGCCATTCACACCGAAATGTAACAGCCTTTGCATAAATAAGACGATTACAGAGTATGGCTTCATTGCTCTAGTGGTCACAAGTGTGCCTGCTAAGTTCAGGGTCCTAGATTCGCAATAGGACCTTGTAATTTGGATTTACGACAAGTTGATGGCAATTGGCATGGGACCTAAACAGTAGCCCGATTCACGTAATTAAAACCGTAGTAATGTCGAAGCGATTTAATCGTTGAAACAGTTATCAGTGTTATATGAATACTGTCGAGCCAACATTTTACAACGATAGTCGCCCAAGCAACATGTCTGAATACGGTTCAACGATTTTTCAATAGAAAAACTTCTAAATCGGTCCGATCGACGGATGTGAATAGGAAAACTGCTTCAACGATAAGTCGCTGCGACATCGCTACGATTTTAATTACATGAATCGGTCTACAGTCCGATTAATTGTTTTTTTTTTCATAAGTACACTCTGTCTGACCCTGACGAGAATATAGGCTTATATACATAATGAATGGTATGTAATTTTGTGTTAAATTGGTATTATCATACATGATGTGTCAGTTACTCAGCTGATATAGGAGAAGCCCAATATGAATATTTCTAATATGGAGTCATTTCAATCTTTCAGAGTTTTTGTGTGTGTGTTTGTTTGTGACATATTTTGTGGCATATAGTTACAACAGTGACTGCCTCCTGAAAACAGTCTAAGAGGTACTAAGCGCAGCTGGTACACTAGCGATCTTGGGTTCGATTGTCAGGTTGAGCAATGTTTTATTGGGTTTTGTATGTAATCCTCAGTTGCAGCTCTGAGTTTGGATTTATTCCTGTTTAATGGTAACAAGCTTGCCCCCATGAGACCCATTGACGGCAGAGACGGCATGTGTTCTTTAGTAGTCGTACACCTCTGCCTTAGCCTTCAGGGAATATAGGCGTGATGGTATGTTATGCTAGTTAGAACAGTGAAAGAAGTTGACTCTCCAGCGTGGCCCGAAAGATTATTTGTATTATACAAATTATTAAAAATACCTATTAACGCCGCACGCTTCGGTGTGACACGCATCCATTATGCGTACGCGCCGTTTCGCGGATGTATCATGGCGGATTCAGGATCTCACACACTTTTGCTTTCGTTCGAGTGTTAATACTTTTACCTTGACACGCTTTGTGTGATAGGTACATAATATTTATTGGATGAATCAAATATGGACAGGATGGATGGACAAATTGGTAAACGTCGCTGGGAGTCGTTGGATGCAGGCGGCATATAACCGGTTGTTGTGGAAATCTATGGAGGAAACCTTCGTTCAGCAGTCGACTTCATTTGACTGATAAGATGATGATGAGCTAAAAAAAAACCCAGCTTCATCAACCTCACTCATCAATTTACAACTAAGATCGAGCGAGCCTATTGCCATTAACCGAGCACAAGTCCAGACTCCGAGCTGCTACTGAGAATTTCATAGAAAAACCCAATAACACTTTTCTCGACCTGGGGAACAAACCCAGGACCTCTAGCGTAGCAGTCGCATTTGGGACCACTAGACTAATGAGGCAGTGTTGGAAAATCAACCCAAAATTGTTTTTACATTTTAGTATATACCTATATATACAGTTAAGTTAAATGGCTACTGTTTGTTGTTGACACAGTATAAATAAAATGCAATTGTTATGCATGCGAGACAATGCCAGGTGTTTGACGACTCATGCGCAGGAGCGGAAATTGAAGCTCCACTTACTTTTTTCGCAGTAACTACAATATTATATTTATAACTGTAAAATTTGTCACAGGATGACTTTTAAATCATTTAAAAAACCTTTTGCTATTCTTCAAGAACTTTGATCAACTTGTCGGCTTACAGTCTTAACTAGATGCTTATTTTGCCATTTATTCAGCATAACATACATACCATCACGCCTGTATTCCCCGAAGAGATAGGCAGAGGTGTACATGTATATACAATATACACCCACATTTCGCCGGTATGTTTAGGTCCCATGTAATAGGCATGCAGTTATTGAAAAATTCAAAAACATAAAATACACAATTCACATAATTTAATTATCTAGTTAAAATTAACGCATAGACTTGTAGTGTCTTTGAAGGTGTTATTTACAGAAATACTTAAATATCATTTAATAATTAATTCAATCATTTAATTATACAAAACTAAGTACTATAATTATTCGTCTTAATTAAGATGTAGCTGAATATCAGTATTTTACACAAGGTGACTCTTATTAGACGTCCACATCCTAAGGAGTAAAAAAAGTTTTTATTGCACTGATGCCAAAATATGGCTGATCAATCGACTCCTACGCTGCGGTTTTCAGATTTATTTAAATTTTGGGTGTTTATAAATGACCCTTGTTAATAATATTATTAAATTGTCACCGTAATAGGCAAAAATCCAACATATTAAACATCAGCTCTGGTTTCTTTTAAACTCCATCAACCTTTAGCTCAAAATACCATTAAAAACCAGGCCAGGCCAAAAATTAATCACTGAAATACTAAAACCTAAACCAAACTTATCACTAAAAGCGGGGATTAATCACTGGGAGCGGTGGTAGACCAGTGGTAACGTGACTCAGTTGTAGGTCGTAGGTTCGAACCAAGTCAGGCTCTTCACTTTGTGTAAATTATTTCATCGCCGCTGCTCCCAAAATGGTGGAGGAAAACATCGTGAGGAAACCGTTGTCCTAGAACCAAAAATTCGAAGACATGTGACATCTACAGATCCACACTGGGCCCGCGTGGTGGATTACGGCCCACTCCCTCTCACTGAAAGGAGGCCTGTGTTCCAGCAGTGGAAACATTATGGGCCGACTATCCTAATCACTAAAATACCTACTAGTCATATTGTCTTACACTTTTAATGGACTTCCTTCCACAAAAGGGGGTGGCATAAAAAGACAATTGCCTTACATAACCTCTCGCAAATCGTTGAATGTCGGTCAGTGGCTTGTGCAATAGTGAAAGGTTGCATAAGAAGGCTTAGACGCGAGATGAAGCTCTTGCGCCAGACGCGGCGCCGACGCAGACCCGACAACGCTTTGATGTTATTTATTAATTTTTGCCTTAACTATGACATCTTTAGAAAGAAATAAGATTTATTTGTGACAGTCAAGGTACAATTTTAAAAATAAAAATAGGAAAAAACTACGTACTTAGTGGCTATATTGTCCCTCATGGCTGAGGCAAATAGGCCCAGTTCAGCGATATTCATAATTATTTATTGCACACAAACATAGGCTATAACTAGAAAAGATTCCCTAGCTTCTGCCCTAGAAATAACTGTTTATTTTATTTTATTTATTTATTTATTAAATTTGAAAGGTACATGTTAAAAATTATGATCGAATACAGTGTCCCACAAAACTGTATAAACAGTTTGACTGTGGGATCAAAATTCAAAATAAATAAAGTACTACCTTCCCACAGAATATTGACGTCAAGTAGCAGTATGCATACTGCTGCGTTTCGTACGGTGAGTGTGGAGCGCCAGAGGCCCAATTCGTCCCTCAGTTTCTTCTCCTTTTCTCCTTTCCGTAGACTCGGCAATGCATCTGCAACTCCTTTGGTATTGCATATGTCCATGGGCGACGACAACTACTTACCATGAGGTAGCTCACCTGCTCGTTTGCCGAGTTATCTCATAAATAAATTGAGTTTTCAATTGAGTTGGGAATAACAACTGTTGCTTTTCTTTTACAAAACGGTGAACTATGAGTGCACATTAGTACACCTCTGGCTAACCGTTCGGATAAGGGGAGGGTTACCATTGGCCATCTTCAGTAAAGGGTTATTATTTACGAAGCTCGTCTTCGTCAAAATAATTACTTACAAAATAACACTGGTTCTAAGGAGAAGGGTCATATCGATAGTTTTTTTGAAATATGACACGTAGGACATTGCGCAGTGATAAAAAGTGTTCGTGCAGTATCTGTCTTACGCAACTATTTATTATTATCTCTTATTACGCAGTAAAAGAAATTATTGATAAATCATGGAAATTACGTTGTGAAAATAAATTGTTAGTTATGAAACATTTTTTCCGGAATAAAGTTAGTACCTGCGTTCGCACAATCCCTGCAGAAGTGGATTTTAATTTAAATTCCTAGATCGCCAGGATTCTATATAGATATTTTGAAACACTGGTTTGAGATCTATCTGTAATTGGAAGGTGCAATGATTGAGGGAGGAAGATCGAAAAAACAATGAAAAATAATCTAGAAGAATACGTCTAGAATTTTACAAAAATAACAAAAAATAATTTCTATAAAACCTACTAGGAAAAATTCTATACGTAGCGAAGTCAAGAAGATTTTAGAAGACCGATCGATGTCTTGATAGGTCCAACCAAATCAACAATGTCCATATTGTTACATTACGAAAAGTACTAGGACATCATACAATGACAGAGATAGGAGTAAGTACGTGTTTGCTAAAATATCACTTGGTGGTATGGCGTGATATGGCTGGGACCCGTTATTTTGTAATAATACCATGTGATGTACCAGGGCTTTATATCTTTAAAGAGTTACCTCCAAACCTCACTTCGTAGAACTTTAATATATACCGACTTTCGCTTCTGTGATCCTCGGACAATCTTAACATCGAAAGAGGGGATGTATGTAGGTTACGTTTGTCTTTGTTCCCCTTGTAGTAATTTCAAGCTAATTTTAATTATTATTTTTTTGCACTTATTCGCTGATTTTCTTAAACTGTTGTTTTAATTATTCTAAATCCATGCATAATAATCAAGTTATGCATAAAATTAGAATTTAAAAGTTGTTAGAGAAGATTTTTAGGCTAAAAATTAGAAAATGTTATGTTAGGTAATGTTTTAGTGATTAAACATTTAAATTATTTAGTAATGCTTTAAATTTTCATTTAAACTATCTTTAAATTAATTTTGCTCGCAGCTCAGTCATCCATATTTTTTTGTAAGTTAGTCGTAAGAGAGTCAAAAACCTCTTTAAATTGAGGCTATACAAAAAACTACATCTCTGAACGCCATTTACCCTAATTAGGTACCTTGTGAAAAGGAATTAAATAATAACAAATATCAGCAATCAAAATTGCTATCAACTTTGGAATTTTACGCAACATAATTTTAAATTTATTTTTTTCACACACAAGACACATAAAAATACGTATAAAAATAAAGCTTTAAAATAACCATATAACTATTGTGTTATGTCATAGTATGCTAACCTAACCAGTCTTTAATTGAAATGTTCCAAAAACATTGAACCGAAATGCGTTTTTTTTTCTCATGAGAACAACGAAAAACTTATTATGTAAGTGAATAAAAATTGTAGTTCCATGTGTTGCATAAGTTTTTAAGATCAATGATACGACCGAAGTGATACAAAACTACTGTGTCAGTAGGTAAGAGTGTTGTGCAATAGTTGTACTTATTAAATTCTGATACACTTTTTTAATTACCGCACTGTTGCGTGGTGCACGAAGGTTTAAGAAAAAAGGTTGGCTTCTTTAAAGAATTGATTTAAAAAAAAGGAAGCAATTGAAATATTAATATTAACTTTTCCTATTTGGAAAATAGGAAAAGTTAATATGGCCCATGTATAACTATGTATTTATTTAACTACAAGAAAAAATATAATTATAAAACTGAAGTTAAACTTTTCCAAACTTCAACCACTTCAACAATCAAACGAAAACATAAATAATTAATGAGCGTTCAAAAGATATGGATCCGACAGTTAAAATTTAACTGCAAGTCAACCGAAACTGGCAGCGTCACTAGGAGTCAAGAAGTTCGGCAGAGGGCGTTGTCCGCAGTGAAATTCGGCGTTATGCCGTACCCGGCGGCCTTCACGCCGCTTTCCATTGTACACCTTCGTTTTCTGTTCGCCTGGTATATTGGTTCAATTAGTATGCACAAAAAAATGTGGCCTACCAATGTTGTTTTACATAATGAATGGTAATTTGCTTTTTATTCGACTGAGAAAAAAATAAAGTGTTTCGGGTTATTTGAATATACATATAGGTATCAAGTCAAGAATTTATAGAACAGATCTTAGTTACAGTACTTCTCTGTAGTCTGAAAATTACTGAAGATTATGAAAACTGTTTACGTTGCACAAAAATATTTTTTTTAATAATTATTTTTTTATAATCCCGGAAAATCAGTTGACACGCGTCTCCGTTTAGAATGAGTTTTATTTATAAATGAAAAATACCATGACTTAATTAAATAAAATATACCTAAATCTTGCTTTTTCTATGCAAGTATTTATAGTAAGTTCCATGCCTAACAACATAAAATAGAGATTAGCAAAATGCATAAATTGTTACAAACCGGTTGCGGTTACTACAGACATTATGATTCATGGAAGCTATTTATTTCCGTCCACCAACTTAGGCCATTATACAATAATTTTAATGATAATATTAACTACAAACTGACCCGTGCCCACTTCGTTTGGCGATAATATTATATAGCCTATAACATTCACAAATAACGTAGCTTTCTATTGGTAAAAGAATTTTCAAAATTGGTTCAGTAGATCGAGAGTTTACCCCCGAAAACCTTACAAACTTTACCTCTTTATAATATTAGTTTATCTAGATATAACATTCTATCAATACTATAGAGTCGCGTATTTATCTTTCTTTCTCGAGTCTCATAGCTATATGCAGAAATGAGATCAACAGATAACCAGCTAGGGTAACATCACTATGGAACAGATCCCCTCTCAGAATATCGTAGTGGCTAAAGTATTTATTGCTGAGGAGAAAATATTATAATTAAGGTAAATAAATAAACTACGTCACAGGACTTATGTAAGCCTGGTCAAGGTTGCTTGTAGTCACTCCAGAGGCCGTCCTATACAATATACGAGTAATAATGATAAACGATATTTATTTCTGTAAATAGATCTTTTAAATACACTTTTAAAACTCGTTGTTTTACTTGTTTTTTACTTGATGGCGCCGGTATTTCCTATCATGACCTCGGAAAATAAATGCAAACATAGAGAATCATGGTTTTTTAAACCACTGACAGTAGTAATATTATCAAATATGCGAGTTTTACAATTTAGGGCAATAACAGAACAGGTATTTTTAAGAAACGACCTAAGCAGCTTTGAGTTGACCTGTCCAAACTGGGAAAACCTTTGTTCAGCATTGGACAGCCTTTGACTGGTTTGATGTAGGCGGCCACTCCTGCTTCGTCGTGATTTAATATTATCAGTTTTAGTATGTAGAATAATGTTTAAACTGATTTCATTGACGAATCATCACTTGCAATCTCAATTCACAATTGCCGCAATAACCAGTTGTATATATTCATTACTTTCTAGGTCCTCTTCCTGCGAAATAATAAATTATTCATTATTCGTATGAGAAAACCCAATTTTCCTGCGGCAACGCGGGGCAGGGCAGCGGCGGGTGAATGCTCTCCATTCCACGCTATCATCCGCAGTGCGCGCGCGCAAGGACCTTTATTAGTGTGCACAAAGGGCATGTAATATATATAAGAAAAATTCTTATTTGTTCGTTTTTGTTGCTATATTCTTTTCTTGCTTGAATTGTTATAGAAATGAAAAAAAAAGACAAATTTATTAAACTTCAAAATGTGTACCGGTGCTCTTGACTATTTATTACCCAATGCATAATAAAAAATAAGCAGACGCCACTCGCGAAACAAATAAATGGTCTACGCGTATTATAAAAAAAATATTTACTGTTTGTAGAACTTGTGAAAGATTTCACCCGGGCAAGTACATACCATAATTAAGTTCACCTAATTTTAAGACCGAACGGAAATCACACGTAAGTCTGGTGTTACATAAACAAAGGTATAGAATATAGTTTGCTTTGGCGAATCATTTTCAGAGTAATTGCAAAATTTTCTGTTATTAACTAGCTTAAATATAGTATATCTTACGTGACTTAAGACTTCTTACAGGTTGCTGGTAGAAGCTGGATGCGAAAAGCGGAGGACAGGGTGAAATGGCGCACACTAGGGGAGGCCTACCTCCAGCAGTGGACTAGTATAGGCTGATGATGATGATGATGACGTGACTTTATGCGTATATACATAATTACCATTCTTATTGTAACCTTTAACAATATTTTTTTTTGTGTAGATAAATATTGCAACCAGTAATTACTACCATTTGTTACTTAGTCTAGGAAAAAATATTAAGTTGGATTTTCAACACAAAATAACGACAACAATGACGAAACAAAGTTTTCATAATTTGTTTTCCAAAAATCTTTCATACAAATAATTATCCATAGCACAGTAATAAAGGGCCAGCCCTCCAACACGTGTCCCTCCTATCTCTGTGACCCACTTTCGCACACATTCACACTTTCGTCCGTGTGTGTGCGTGGGCTGTAAGCCGACAACAGTAAAGTGCATTAGTATGCATTCATGTGCGTTTGCGTGTGCGACAAATTTGGAGTAAACCCTTTATATGTGTGCGTTTATCTAGGATTCTAAGTGTATATTCGATGAGGATGTAGGCGATGGACGATTTGTGTTTGTGTGTGCGTGTGTCTCTGTGTGTGTGTGTGTGTGCATTCCTACAATGGCCTCTACATGTGTGAGTTTCATACTTTTCTTTGATAACGACGACGATTAAATGTTACAAGAATTTTCATAAAAAAATATGTCTTGGATTTCATGAGGAGCCTGTGGTAAGCCAAGCTAACCAACCGGTCTGTGCAGATGGGTGATACAGAGACAAAAAACATTCGACGATCAATGACTAACAAAAAAGATGTGGAAAATGGTGTGCCAGGATCTTCTGCCACAGGGTTGACAAAACATCGCGAAGATCATGTTGAGTCAATCTCTCTTCTTCAACCTGCTGCCATCCAATGCTGGATGTAGGTCTATCTGTTCATAAGAAAGCCATCTCAAACTGTCTTGGGCCTTCCGCATCCAGTCCTTTCCAGCCATCTTCGCGAGATCATCGTGCTATCTCACCATCTCTACATCCGGTGCTTTGGCAGGCGTGTGGGGGACACAGGTCCAACGCGCAGAGTCTTGGAGAACTTTGATCTAATATAGGATGGGGCACCAACCCGGGACACTCCACAACTGCACTATAGGAGTACAGCCATTGAGCATCCCAGGTGGGAGCAGGACTATTGTAAAAGATGGAAGATATTATTACTGGGATCATGGATGTGGACTGAAGTCGTCGAAAGTGTCGAAAGTTGAAAGTCGAAAGTCGAAGTCGAAGTCGACTGTTCCTTATCGCGCGTTGCGAAAGGGGGCTAGACGGAAAAAATTAAGACGAAAAGTTGTAACGACTCTTTTTGCTATAGTAAGCTATTGTAAGCCGTGCGGCGTGCGCATGTTTCTCTGTCTGTCTCTCTCTCTCTATCTTATAGAAAGCAAGCCAGATATATATATATATATATATATAACTTCGTTCCATCCGGGTGTCCCTTGATACCTCTCAAGTTTTTATAATTATTATCGTGGCCTGCACTGTAGGACTTTGGGTTTCCCACTTATCAATATTCCGAGTTCATCTAGACTTAATAAATAATAATTATGATAATGTCTTAAGATTTCTTTTGTGCTAAGTTCGTCAGAGAAAACGGATATATGGATTAGCTGCTCGAACCTTATCAGTTTAAAAAGTGGTTTTTATATAACATCCTATATGTAGGCGGCTGTTTGTTTAATTTAATTTTATGTTGAAGGTGAGGTTTAGTGAAATCAAAGTTTTACGTTTAAGGTCATGTTACCAACCGTAACATAATACTTTTGAGAAGAAACGCAAAAATACTTTAAATGGAAGGAAAAAATAACATATTATTTAAGTGTTCAATATAAACATACGAGCATGCCTGTATGCCCCAAAGAGCTAAGGAAGGATTGTGCTTCGATTGCTAGGTCAAGCAAAGTGTAAATTCTTAGTAGCTTAGTAGCAGCTCGGAGTCTGGATTTGTGCCCGGTTAATGATAATAGGCTCGCCTCTATCACATGGAACCTAAACATCCAACGAACTGTGGGTGTAAGTACATTAAGTACACTTTTGCGTAAGCCTTCGGGAAATATAGGCGTGATGTTTACGATTTTCTATAACCGCTGAATAAAAGGCAAAATAAAAATAATGTTCCATAAAAAAATGAATTTGTGCGAAATTGTGGTGATAATTCTCGGAGCTTTAAACGGTAATAACTCTACTATGAACAGTTTTTGGGAAACATGGATATTTTGGGAAATTCCCATGGAATTGAGGAAAACAAAATCATCGCTAGTAACGCCAGGTTACACGGCTAGTATAATAACAACAAATTACTTATATACAACGATAAGGTAAATTGAAAATGTAATCTACATCAGTTTCTTTCAAACCGATACAGATTATAATATATTTTGAGTTTTATTGCGAATTGCTTATAGTTTTTATTGGCATGCATCTCATTTAAAAATCGAGGTTTTTGTCGGAAATCTATCGACAACTCTTGCAAGAGTTGCAAGCAAGGATAGATTTTCTAACGGAGGAAATTCTTTTGGGGGGAAAAATTATAAAATGGGGAATTAGTCTAGTGGTCCCAAGCGCGACTGCTACGCTAGAGGTTCTGAGTTCGATTCCCAGGTTGAACGACGTTATCGGGTTTCTCTATGGAATTCTCAATAGCAGTTTAGAGTCTGGATTTGTGCCCGGTTAATGGCAATTGACTCGCCCCCTTACATGGGACATTACATTAGCCTAACCCTTCGAGACATCTGTATTCCTGGTATGATAAAATATTCTTTATTTAAGGGATTCACAAGTTAAGAACTTACCAGCATCAGTCTACGGATGAATGACGCATTGTCAAAAGAACACTCGTTAAGTCGTAAGAAATCACTAACCAGCAGATATACCTAATTCATCAACCCATTTACTGTCCAGCTGAGTAAATTAATATACGTTAAAGTTTGTAACACCCTGATTTTCAGCCTTGATATTTCTTCTGAAACATCGAATATTTGGTGAAACTGAAAGCGATGCAGACGGGTTAGTTTCCGTCTAACCGCGCGTTGTCGTATAACTGGGCCAGTTAAAAATAACGGCTAACATTCCCGCCACAGTTAGCGCGCCGCTTTGCCAAATGGTTAACCCTGATCGGTTCAGGGTGTACTATGTGGGCAGCATTACGACCTTATAATACGAGTGCAAATCTTTATAAGCAAGTTCTCAGGTCTTCTATTCTCCTGGTATCTCAAAATTTTCAGCTGAGAATTTATTTAGGATAGTCCCGCTACTTACTAAGGTATCATCTTCCTCAATTCTCTGCATGGCAGTGATACTCCAGTCAAATGGTTAACCCTGATCTTCTTCTGTCTGTCTGTGTCAGTCTGATAGATTCTTGGGTATATTACAACTTCTCAGCATTTCTAATCTCCTGGTACCTCGAGACGTGCAGTTGAGAATTATTCAGGATGCTCCCAGTACAATTTAGGTGTCTTCCTCAGCATAGCAGTAATAGAAAGAAATAAAGAACTTAGTCATAGGTCTCGAGTTCGAGTCTAAGGCACGCTCCTATGACTTCTCGAAATTAGATAAGAGAGCTTGTAGTCGGCCAACACGCACTTATCGAAGGTTATTCGGGATTCTGACTAAAGATTCGCATAGGTGTTTCAGATGGTATTTCGTGCTCTGCAAGGCATCGTGGGTAAAATTATCTCTCCATCTGTATATAAGGAACTTAATTTTTGCACATCGATTGATCACTTGGGCTAAGATAGCCATGATGCTATTCGCGGGCAGGTGGCTACTCATGTTCAAAACTTCCAATATAGTTTGACCTTTAATCATAAAAAAAATCAGAATGCGAGGTCTTCTTATACTGGCAAATTATAGCAGTGTAGTCCATATATGTATAGTGATATAGTTAGCTGCCTGTATACCTAAATCTTTTGTTTACTATACATACAAACACTTGATAATACGTGTATAAATGTTATATTTTATATATACGAGTAATATGATGTCAATAAATATAATGAAGCTGTAATAAGTATTACGAGCGCGGTTACCGTGCGCGTAACGTCCGGCGTGTGCATAGGGTTGGCATGCGGTGAAATGTGGGTTGCGGCAATGTTCGATTAATAAACATTTGTGAAAAACAAATTTTGATGATTCATGTTTTATGGCTCAACTCTAGTCACTTTGAGAGTTGTCTCATGCCCAGCGGTGAGATAGTAACAGGTTTGATGATGCTTTATTGCGTTATTTTTATTTACCCAAATATGTTGGGAAAAGTAATTTAAACAAATATTTTTGTTAATAAAGAACTTTATTGATTACATTAATTTCTGCATATAAGCGCGAAAAGTTGAAAAAAAAATTTTAGATTGCCTACAATTAACTTGTATATTCATGAAGATTGTAATTCAAGAGATTTAAAAAAAATATAAATATAAGTACCTAATGTAAAATAACAGAAGCTCTAACATACCTGAAATAAATTTACTAAATTAAGTTCCCATAGATTTATTTGTAAGTATTATTAATTGAATTACTTTAGGTATCACTCACGTTATTTTTAAAACAAAATTTCTGACATGAAGTTGACATTACATAAAGTTCAAAAGTCAATAATTTGACGGCCGTCATGACGTAAAATATATGCATCAGTAGTAGGTATCGTCACTATTAAATATAAATAAGTAATAGCACTCTACTGAGTATTTTCTATATCTCGACAACCCTAGTTGACGCGACGGTGCAAGTGCAGTGCGTATTTATAGCGGCCCAAATTCTAAAGTGGGATGCGTTTGTGGGCCAGCCCTGCGTATCCCTCGCGCGTATAATACATCTCAGCTTTTATGTACTCCTGGTACCCGCCTACCATTTATCGATAGATTGTTACGATAAAATTTGTCTATCTATCCATCGATCAATGGTGTTTTCATCAACCTCAACCTAGCTTTTTCCCAATTAGGTTTTGTGGGGTCGGCTTCGTGTAAATAGACGTGGCTGTGAGTCTATTGATCGCTCCGCGTAAAATACACACAGCCATAAATAAATACATACAACAGTATGGTATGTTGTATGTATGTATGGCTGTGTGTATTTTACGCGGAGCGACTGCCATCAATAGACTGGCTGGCAGACTTTTTGTGCTTCTGACTTCTAACGATCGGTCTATGGTGTTTTACTATATAAGAGTAAACTTAATAGAAACGAATAGACTGCCTCGTTAGTCTAGAGGTCCCAAACGCGACTACTACGCTAGAGGTCTTGGGTTCGATCCCCAGGTCGAGAAAAGTGTTATTGGGTTTTTCTATGAAATTCTCAGTAGCAGCTCGGAGTCTGGATTTGGGCCTGGTGAATGGCAGTAGGCTCGCCCCCTATGGGACCTAAATATACCGCCGAATTGTGGGTGTACATTAAGTGCACCTCTGCCTAACCCTTCGGGGAATACAGGCGTGATGGTATATGAATAGATTCTAACATGGAACATGCAATCCACCCTCCCATCATACACACGACGAATTACTGTAATACTGTTTGGAGCCGCTCTTAAATTTGACGTTGGGATATAAGTACTCGTAGCTAGCCATGTGGATTTTCACACCATGGGTGCTAAATTAGTGCAGTCCTAACGAGGTTTCGAAGTAATCCACCGGCAGCGAGCGTATGGCAAAATGAATGAACATGGATGGCGCAAAGAAGTATGCAGAAATCTTAGTAATGGCCTTTCTGTTTGGCTTTGCTACCTAGATGGATACTAATTCAAGAATAAGGAAGTAGATATAACAGGCTTCCCTGATTTGTGGCCGTAAAGATATCATTAGCAGTCTATAACTAGGCCAGTGCTAGACGTAGGCCTTGCACACACTAGGTGTGCCATTTCACCCTGTCCTCCGCTTTTCGCATCCAGCTTCTGCCAGCAACCTTTCGCAAATCACTACATCTTGCCAGAGGGCGTCCTACACTACGTTTGCCGAGTCGCGGTCTCCATTCGAGAACACGTCTACCCCAACGGTTGTCGTTTCTTCTACAGATATGACAGACGATGTCAATTATAACCTTCCATATTTTTCTATAGATTTCCACAACATCACAACATCATTTGCATCGCGTGACGATCAAAGGAAAAAAACTGTGCAGCCATTGTTTTAGCAACATAATTTATTGGATCTTATTATCTGATGAGTGGGCAAGGTTGCGCATCTTCCGGGTTCTATGATAACTCAGGAATATTTCCTGTTGCGTGACCTACTGAGATGAGGTCCTATAGATTCATACTGACAGTATATTTATATTTCCCCCAAGGAGGCAAAAGTGCTTAAGCAAAATAGGATCTTTTTTTAAGGCTTAGGTACTAGCAATGTGCGTTGCACATTACTAGTATTCAGGTTAACCCCTCGTATTAGGCAAATGCTTGTATTACGAGCTGGTTCACATCGGTAGTGCAATGGGTGAAATTAACCGACATAAACCGAGCACAAATCCAGACTGCGAGCTGCTACTGAGAATTTCATAGAAAAACCCAATAATACTTTGCTTGCCCTGGGGATCGAACCCAGGACCTCTAGCGTATCAGTCGCGTTTAGGACCACTAGACTTTTGAGGCAGTCAAAAAAAGTATAAAGAAAACGTCTCAATTTATTACCACTATTTTTTTTTCTAATCTTTTGAATTTTCAGTCTTGTTTACTTGGGACCTAAATATATTCTGGCGAACTGTGAGTGTATCTAAACCACTACCTAACCTTTAGTAGATACAGGCGTGATGGTATTATAATATTTGCCTATTACGATATTTCCATCAGTCAGAATTATTATGTCGTATTTCTGAAGGTGTCAAGAAGTGTAAGCATTATTATTAAATACGGTGCATTTTATTTCAACAGAATCGCTGTTCTTGTAAATAATTTGATACCACAATTAATGTGTTCTGAGTATCCTCTTTCACGACTAAATTGTGAAAAATAACAACACAAAAATGAATTTCTTTTTTACTGAAATAATAGCGACAGCGCACAACTGCAATGTTCTAATAATATGCATTTTTTATGCATATAAACTTTTCGAACGAAAATCTACAAATGGTAGTGAAAACTGTATCAAAATCCGTTGCCTGGTTTAGAAGAATTTAGAGAGAATCAGACAAATGGCGGAGCGGTGACCTAGTGGGGCTAAGATTTACGAACGGTCGTAGGTTCGAACCCAGACAGGCGCTTTACTTTGTGTTATTTTATCACAACTGCTTCAAAAAACGGTGAAGTAAACATTGTGAGGAAACCGTCATATCCTAGAACCAAAAATTCGAAGTATTGATTTGACATTCTACCAACCCGCACTGGGCCCGCGTGGTTGGGATGATAGCACGACCAGGCCGTCCCACTGACAGGAGGCCTGTTTATCAGCAGTGGGAACATTATAGACTGATTATTCTTTTGCTATACAGAACGCCGATTTTGTTTAATACCATGTAGTAGATAATGCGAAACATGCATGCCAACCTGATGGTAAGCGCTAAGTCGCTAACCGCAGCCCATAGACGCCATCTAGTTAAAAAAAATAAATTAAAATTTGACTTTTAAAAGTGTTTTAAAAGATCTATTAAGTTAAGAAAAGATCTATCAAGTTATTAAAGTTGTCGTTTCCAGATCAATAAGTTCCTATTCGTACCTAGCTGTGCATCACCAGTTCAGTACTAGGAGACCAGATTTTTTAAGGAAAAACATAATGTTATAAGTTTTCCCGCTGCCGGCTGATTGTGGTCTCCGAGGCGAGAAGGGCGAACCAAATATTCCTACATAACACCTACAATAAACCACTATTCACCTTTCGGGGAATATAGGCGTGATAGTACGGTAATATAAATACACCATGATACACACATAATATTGCTCAATGCATACGAAAGTAAATACTCGTCTATTATTAAGTACAAATTGAATTGACAGTATAAATATAATGTCTGTCAAGGTGATTCGGGAGACAATGCTGGTATTTCGGGAGCTGTCCACTGCCAGTGACAGTCGCCAGGTGTATGGCCAACATTGGACCCAATTTGCATAGAAACGCCTCTATTATATCACACCTATCTTGAGATGTAAGCTGTCTTCCAAACATGAATTTTGGCGAATTACTAACAGTCCTTTTTATTTATGATATCCTGGTAGATTCCCTATGTGTTGGATACCAGATTACTCAGAAAACCATCCTTCATCCTACATCATCCTCCGCCGCGTCTATTTGTCTGTCTGTATGATGGGATACTGAACAGATTTTCGTGCGGTTTTCACCAATACATAGACTGATTCACGAAGAAGGTTTCGGTGTATGTTTTTTTTAAGATTTTGTGTAATTTGATAAAAATATGACGATAATTGTGTACAACCGTGCAAACAAGGGGCGAGTCGCTAAGATTTTATTCAGGCTTAATTTTAAATTAGGTTCGATCGCTTACTCGGTCTGCAAACAGAAAATAATCGCCAAACTCCTGATAGTGGCACTTTCTTCCCTAATAGAGGAAGGTTCTTGATCCATTGTGAACATACGAATTAATACAGTACTACAGCAAGGGATTTTTGTACAACAAGGGAGAATATCTGGAGATTGTATCGACTCCAATCCAAGATCCTAAATGCTGTGGTTCGCCGAAATTCCGAAGTCTTAAAATATATTCGAAGAGAGAACATCGCTTGCGTAGTTTATATTCCCTTTTCAAATTACTTAACGACCACGCCTCTATTTTCAAATATAGATTGGAAATCTATCTTTTAATCTTGGGCCCAATACTTGATATCTATTGGTTGATTGGTCGAACTGTCGGTCGAATTATTGGCACCGGATATGCCAAGGTATTCGACACATCTAGACATGGCTTATTCATTGCTGAGATATGCAGACTTTGTACATGATTCGATAATCAAATTGGCGAATGTAGCACTTTCTATCAATATTGATGTATTTTTAACAGACTTCAAAAAAGATGAATTCAATTGCTTTCAATAGTTGAAAATAATATTTAAAAAGTAACATAATTTATTATCCTTTCTTTCCTAAAAGTTTAGGATAAGGTGTACGGTGGCCAGCACATGAAGTTACCACAAAATGTCCAATTTTCTCAGTTGATTTTGAACTTTATTTTCAACAGTTTAAGGTTTAAAATCATTTGGAGAAATTTGACAGTTTTGTATACCTTGACCTGCTGGCGACTGTACCTAGACGATTTGTAATTTTTTTAGGGATGGCAAAAGAAAACAAATTTTTCTATTAAATAGGTATATATTAAATTTAATTGCACCTATAACATCAAAGTTACGTGGTTGTCGTAACCACTTGCATTATTGTCAGAGAAAATCAGCAAGGCCTCATTCGTTCCTACTAAATAGGATTATTTTAAGCGACATAATATACAGAGTAGGATCAAAACAATATATAATATAAATCATACATATTTTATAAACAATAATTCCCATTTTACGAAAATCGATAGCATAATTTGATAGACATCTAAACAAGATTTATTTTATTGTTATTAATTTTTTTTTTCTTGTATTTACATCTGTCACTGTTTTTAATGTCTATCAAATTATACATAATTTCTCACGTTTTATAACAAAATAATGGAGAAAAATAAAAGTCTTTGGCTCAGAAGTATAGAAAGATTTGATCTTGTAGCACCATCTGGACGACGTAGAAAAAAAACTTTAAAAACAAAACAACAATAGTCAAAAACATCAAAGCATTAGAAAATACAAATCAAATTGAAGGTCTTTGACACGCAAAATTGCAGGAAAATTAAAATGCGATACTCGCAATATATTTTTTTGCAAATCGCGTCATTATCACCTATTTAGTACTTATAAATTGAAGCCAAAACATTTTTTCTATAGTACATGTAAATTCCTACATTAAGTTTTGTACAAATATAAGTTTGAAAAAATATTTCATGTGCTTAGGCTTATTTCATATATATATTTTTAAATAAAAGCAGGTAAAAACGGGACGGAGTATAGTGTAAAATATTATGACGTCTACACACAAGGTAAAAAGGTTTAAAAATATTTTTATAAATATTTATACTTTGTGACGAATAAATAAAAAGGTTATTTTAAAATTCTTAGAAAAATTAAATATCTTTTCGTTATTTGTGCAAAAAGTCTTACACATGCTAGAAAAGTTTAATTATAAAAATACGCATAAAACTTTATACAATATTTAATTCGATTATATAGTTTTATATAAAAACGGATATTATCATTTATATTTTACTGTAACAGTGTGTAGATGCCATTTCTTATATTCATTATTATATTGTAGGATTCAATCTGGTAACTATCTGTTTCGAGACCCGTTTTACAATGATTGCCATCCCTAACATTAGCAAATACTACATTTAAAAATATTTTTTGTTACAACGCTTGCATCAGGGCTGTCACCAAAGTTAATGATTGCATTTTGATTTTTTTATTAAAATAATATACATCACTTTTAAGCAGCCTATAACCCGTGCTTGTAGCTAACGTTAAACAAAATTAAGTAGCATAACATTTACATCAATAAGTTTTTTTTTAACATAAATAACTCCTTGTACTTCCCTAGCGACGCCATAATAGATCATGATTTTATCATTTAAAAACGTAAAACATCACTTAATCTTAAAAGTAAGTTGATAAGAAAATAACTAACAAAAAAGAAGTTAAAGGTACTTTAATAGGAATAAAAATTGTAGACTCAACAAAATAATATTAAACCAAAGAAAAATTAGCCTATTCGCTTAGCGTTAAACCTAAAGTAGAACTATTTACATATTAAATAATTTGAGAAGAAGAAAAAAGCTGTTTTTCTCAACAATCAATAAAATTTCTTACGTCAGAACAGGCAATACAAACGAACATAATATATTTTATTAACATTATTAAGCTACCAAAAAGTGTTCACCTTTTCTGTAACCTAAGTTCAAGGAGTTACAGTAAACAACTACTATTAATTCTAAGCATTTGATTACTGATTCAAAATTATATACAACCAATTTACATAAACGTAACTATATTATTCTATATTTTACAATAAACTAAAATAACGGTTAACGAAATAATTATAAGGAAAACATCAATTATAGATTAACCCCTTATTCATAAGAAGAAAACATTTTTTAAAGTTAATATTGCAAGTCTTTATCATTTTTATGAAAATGAAAGAAACGGCAATACCTACAGATACAGAAGTTCATAGAACGGTTTATGGATAAGAGGGTTATTCTCATCATAAAAAATCTGATCAGTCATATTTGTATGAGTTTGAGTCCCGTACACTGTAATGATGCTTAAGCTATAACCTATAAATGAGTATAGATTTAAACAAATTTTATACAAATAACTCAAACGCCACTAAGAAGTGATCACGACTTAAGCGACATTTCAAAATACGGATGTTGATGTTTAGTGATACAGATGCCAAAATGTCATATTTTCATTTCTACACTACGAGTAGTTGTCCCATTAAAAAAAAGCAAAATATTTATAAACCAATGTTGACGGAAAGTAAAATGGAAATAAAAACTTTTTCTTTATTTACGGCCTTAATACAGGTGCTAAGCACGCAAATTACATAAGCAACAACAATTTATAATAATATTTTCTAATTTAATACATAATCCTTTAGTTATTCATTAACGTTTTTTACAGTAATGTTGCAATGACAACAATTAATGGACTGTCATATTAACAAAAGTCGATGATAAAATACCGTGATGATAATAATGAATTGACGAAAGGTACGTGAAACTAGACTTTACTGATATGGTTTTAGAGTACATTTTCGAGACAACAATGGCAGTGTTCGTGTGAGGTGAGCGGGTCCCTGCCTACTTTTGAGATCACTTCTTTACGGCTAGGACGCGCCAGTAACATCAGATGATAGGTATTACACGTAAGACTATAAAAACACGTAACTACATAAATTTATTATACAGTTTTAATAAATAATAAAAAGTTTCTAAAATATACAGCTAATTAATCAAATTGACAACCCTAACTCAATCGCAAATAGTGTTGTGCATTTGATTTCGCTACAAACCGTTCGAAAGTGCGATTTTTTATCACGTTGATATAAAAAATGTTTTTCATAGTGATAAAGATCATGCTGGTATTCTCGATTTCCGACGCCAAAAACAACTCAATTATATATTATAATTACGTTACCATATGAAAACGAAACTGGTTTAATCATATGTATCTATGTTCCGTTACGTGTTCTTCTAATGTTACGTTTATTTTGCTTAATATCTAGACTATCCGTGTATATTTATAAAAAAAAGTAAACTGTAAAAATCACATAGTAATTCTGCTAACTAAACTTACTAAATAGAGGCGCCACATTTTTTTTTAAGTTTAGTTAATGCACAGTATCACACGGGCTCCCGGTATGCCGATTTTTACTCCATCTGCAACAAAAGGAAAGAAATATATTAAAAATAATGTTGTTAGTCATTTAGGCAGAATTCTGTCACATTTAAAATTGGAATGTGACATGTGGTAAGGTTCAGCACGTTGTTTTGTTTTTAATGCCAATTTTGACAGATAGGAAGGAAAATGAGTTAAAATAATGGTCCTTTGATACCTTTTCGAGCTCTGGCTCTCATATATATAAACAACATTGCCCCATACATTATAAAGGTGGTAGCCAACCACAAATTTGTAGACGTTTAGCATTCTGGATGATATTGTCGAGGAAAGAGAGAGAGGATATCTCACGTCACAGCGAGTAATATAAGTGCTTTGAGGAATAGCACATCTCTAATCTCATGGTAAGTAGTTGAGTCCAATAGTAAGTATGAGATAGAACAACGTATGTGTTTTTCGCTATATATCTGATCTTACAGTTTGCAGGTAGATAGCACAAAAAAAATGTCTGTTAAATAAAAAAAACTAAAAAATTATCCAACACCAGCGAAAATTCAACATCTAAGCCGAAATACAACTTCTAACCTAAAAACAACTTTCGATCCGCACATAACCGCAACCAAATCGCTTAAAAACGGTTTCATGGTCCACACAAGTGTGCCAGCACTTGAGAAGCGTTGCATCACCACGGAAGCTGGCCCGACCGACTTTCACAGGTTATGCAATGCCAAATTCTGCTTACGTAAGGCCCCGAGACCCAATGTCCCAGTAATATCGTTACGTCACGGTAATTTTTGAAGTTGAATGTTAATAGAAAGTGGGACGTGCGAAATGTCAACACTAATAAGACTATTCACATTGGCACGCTTTTTTGAAGACATCGAATTTTGGGATATTTTTGTACAGACATTGTAACATCACAATCATATAAAAAGTGTTTTTGGATTAAGTTTTTCATGACGTTGTCAACTCTAGCCTAAGCCCTCTTACTCTGAGAGGAGACCCGACTGCAATTGCCTTACTATTACGGTCGGGTCTCCTCTACCAGTATTTACTACTGGTGAATGATTAATAAATTAATGTAATTAATTAATAATATTAATGTGAGCACGTCTTAGTATTTAAACATTTTTAAATCTTTAAAATTTAATATATCATCATTGTAATATTCTATCTATTAGACTAGAAATAACAGAGTTGCCTCTAAATATCTTAGCTATTATTTATATCAATGAAACTTGGTCCTTTGAGCCAGTCTTTGAGAGTTCCACTTGCCCTGGTCCATACTACATACCTTTATTTGTATTTATTTTATTTTATTGTGAAAAACGAACAATTTTTTTTTATTGCTACACAGATAATGCTAAACTAAGCGAAAAGCCAATAAACTTTTCTTTAATCAACAATAAAACATGGTACTCTAAAATTCTTGTGCCCTTGACTGCCCTAGTGTAGCCTGAGGTTATTTGATTACTTAAATATTGTCTATTGTTACGAAGGACATCACAAACGACTTCAATTAACGGATAGAAAGTACAAAAATATGAGACAAGTATCTAAGGACCACACAAATATTTATGCCTCAGCTGCAAAATTGAACCGTGAAAAACGACACTGGAAGCAACGGTGGTAGTGAGGCGACTACGCTACACACAATTGGGATTCATTAAAACAGCCTCTAAGATGGTCAACCTGGGTAATCAGCAGCTTTCCTTACAACTAGCTGCCTAGATGATGATAAGAGCTGTAAATTTTGTAGCCGATTTGTGTCTTTTTATTCATGATAGGCTTACGATATATGGGTTGTTAAGCTCCCTAAATTATGGTGGAGCTACACAATGGCTGATGCATGCGTGGCATCAGTTGGGGCAGGTTTATTCAAAGCTGCTATGGGTCTTCCCTCAAAATGCCATAGATATTGCCTAATATTTTGTGGCAAACAAAGTATATGTTCTACTATGTGTAGACCTAAAGAATATTATGATTATCTTTGTTAGGAAATTTTGACGATGTTTAATATTAAATATCTGAAACATTGACTTGTAAAAGTGGCTTTAAAAAGATTTATTATCTTTATAAAAATTACATACCGTTGTTTTAGTGATCGCAAGCTCAGCTGGTGAGCGGAAAGCTTTGGGTTTGATCCCCAAGTCAGGCAATGTGTTTTTTTTTGTCAGAAAATGATCAGTAGCAGCTCGTAGTTTGTATTTGTGCCAGGTTATAAATTCGCTTCCTATTACATGGGACTCTTAATACTTATCGGCGTGTGAGTTTACATGTGATGTTTTTTTTCATGACGGTAGAGCTCATTAGTCTAGTTGCGCGACTGCTACGCTACAAGTACTGAGTTCGATTCCTACGTCGTGCAAAAGCGTTATTGGGTTTTTCCATGAAATTCTCACAATCAGCTCGGAATTGGGATGTTTGTCCGATTAATGTCTATGGGGCCTAAAAAATATCGGCATATAAGTTTACAGTACAGCATACATCTGCCTAACCCTTTGAGGAATACAGGCGTAATAATATATCGATAAAGTAGAAGATGTGCGGACGGCATTAAGGAAGCTTATGTTATGAAACAGGCTAATAACATTCATAGACAAGTTGTATGACCTCACTGACTTCATACATAACATACGATGTCGACTGCTTTCTTTGAAAGGTTAAGCAAAGGTGTGCCAGTGTACATCCACAGATCGCTGTTATGTTTTAGGTCACATGTAAAAATGATCGAACGTATTGCCATTAACCGGAAATAAATACAAACTGGTTCGAGGTGGCTCAAGAAAAGAGCATCTGGAAGGAATTGGGGGAGGCCTTTGCCCAGCAGTGGTGGGACAGTAACGGGTAGGGAAAAAAAAAGAAAAAAAAAAAATAAACTAAACACCTCTAACAAAACCTAAACAACTCTAGAAACAAATGTGAGATCTGATAGTGTTTACCTAATATTATGTGCTAGGTAGTCAAGTTCCTTATGCCAGTTACAATTCTATTATATAAGGTATTTCAGAAATAAGTCATGATACACATGCACTGGTTTTATTAAAGTATGTTTTAATTAAGTAGCATTATTAATTAGGTATTATAATTAATAAAACCTTGTTAAAAAGTTCATCTTCACGCAATGACGCAGTACCAGGCGCACAGAGATCCCAACAGTTCAATTTGATCATAAAAAGATTAAAGCAATCAAAAGTCAAAGTACCAAGTACTATCGTGGTATCCCGCGCCGGGCGCATGAGTGCATTACCCGATGCGTTTCGGCGGCGGGTCATTGACCTTACTGTGTGATTTTTTTATGATACTAGCTTGGGACTCGTTCGTATGTGACCTCGGAAACAGATTGTGACTTTTTGTGCTTGGTGAAGTAGAGCATTATGTGTGTAATGACATAATGTACGCACACAAACAAGATTTTTTTTCGGATTGATTTTTTTATATTTAGATTTAAGTGTAATAACCGATAACAGAATCTTGTTAGTAGACTGAATGGCGACTTTTTTATGTTATATTTTTATTTATTACTCAGCTGGACTGCTTTGAATGAAAACATTTACCTATTCAACTAGGTTCAACTTAATAAAAAAACACGATTTTCTAATATTCGTAGTACACATACATACTGCGTCTCTATTTATTTACCAGGCGAGGATGGTGATTAATGAATAATAGCATACTAGACCATGCTACAGAGGTACTAGGAATGCATAAGAAAATAATTGTTATATGAACTCGGCAAGTTAGCTATCGTACTAGTTGTATGAGTTATCAGGGGCACATGCGCCACAGCATTAGGTAAGACTTCAAAGGATTAACACTAGGAACGTATAAATACGCAGGTGCAGTGTATTAGAATAGTAGAATTAGTAGTGTATAACTTTGAACGCGAAGTACTAGGACCACATAAGCACGAAGCAGGGTACATATATGTCATAGTAGTAAGTTTCCGCCATTCTACTCCCACAACTCAGGTAGAATTGTAAGCAGATGATAGCATCTGTCTTTCTTTCGTTCCAAGAACAGCATAATAATATGAGTCATATAGCTTAGTTCGATACCGTAACCAACTAAACTTTGGTTTTCTTTCAACTATGTATATAAATATTTTTTTGTTTCGCATAACATTACACCTTTAAATTTCGCTTAGCATCCGTAGCTCCATAAAACAATTGGAACTAACAGTAACCTACTAAAAATGATGACTAAAACATAGATTAGTTAAAAGTGAATACAATATTTACAATTTAAAACGTTCACAAAGCGTGCTAGCATCAGTTTTGATGTCAATGCATTCAACTCTGTAACGCACAATGAAGTAAACTTCAATAGAAATGGAGAGGGTACTGTGTAGTATGACTCGAAGGACCATTGAAATGAAAGGACCAAAACTTCAATGTTAACGTCGTAACACAATGTTTAGATTTTCTTATTCACGATAAGGCTGTAGAAAATAATAAATCTTTACATATAGAGTCAGAGACTTGAGAGAACCATTACAATACTTTATCACATTATGGCCTGAAATGTTTATTAGAAAAAGACAACGATTTTGACGTGTTATTCGGTTGACAAACGATCTAATATGAAACACTGATAAAGTGTAAGATATTTTTGAACTAGTACGATTTTCCTATCAGACTACCCAGTAGAGAGTTTTAATCACAAAAACACGTTAAATACCTACGCCATAATCCTTGTAAACATTACGTTTCTTATACAATAATACTGTTGCACGTGCATTCGCGTGACGTTTCCTACATCCAGTTCGATGCAAGTGCGATGCACGCTGACGTAACAGAATCCCAAATGTGGGCCAAATTAATAAAAAAACATGGCCACGCCCACTACGGTAGCTCACACACACGAGCTCGCAGTGAAAGTGCGTCGGACCGGCGGCGGCGGCGGCGCTTACGCCGCTCAAAGCGAGCCGATGTCATTTAAAATGCGGCCGCCGAAGCGAACGCACGGCTGATAATTACGTTATGATTTGAGAGGTCAATGTTTTGGGGGAATAGAAGTATGCTGACTATTCAAATTATGTAATGGTTGTTTAATAATTTCGGTTACCTAACATTTTTTTTTGTTAACTTTTCAAGTAGCAATTTATTTTTAAAATCTATGTCACGAACAATACAGTTCTTTTTTACAGTCTTATTGAAAATTTAAAACTTCTTTTTGAATTAATTGAATGAAGCATTGGTATGATAAAATTTGCTTGCCGTAACTACCACGTATTCGTCCTGCTGATAATGAAAAATAATTCCATAAGACAATCGATGATACAGAAACATCATCGTATCATCCCACGTAATGGAGTTTATACGTTGCACCTTCATACCTTGATGCATTTCTAATGGCGTTGATGGGACCCTTACATAAGAATATAGCAATGGACATTAAATTGTATTCAAGTATTGGAAACTACATAACTTTGAGACGCAATTTACCATAACGAAGTGTTAGTTCTATCCTAAGTAGAATTTTTTTGAGCGTTAGTTGAGTAGAAATATATAGAGTTGTTCAACCCTTTATGTTTATTGTGTGGAAAATCTCATAATTGTTAAAAGATAAAGAAAGAAGTTAGTATTCTCTCTAGCATTATAGAAAGGGTGATCTGTGAATGTCTCATCATTATTCTAGCAGTCGTAAGCACAACTACTACTCTAGTTGTAAGTCGAATACCGAACTGTGGCTGTACACTGGTACACCTTTGCCTGAAACTTCGGGGAATACAGGCGTATGTGTATTTGTAAAATTATACTATTCTTTAAGTGTATCGGTTTTTTCAAGTATCATTGTACCAGTTTTCCTAGCAATGAAAGGTAGAGTTAATCTGATAGATAAGTACTAAAGATAAGCGGAATACTCATGCGTTATGAGTAATACTTTTCTCATGGAATGCGATCGATAAAGGAGACAATTGACTGTCAATAGTGTCGTGTCAACTGATTACGCAGCAATTTTATAAAAGAAATTAATGAGTGCTAACATACTTTTTTCTTACTTGCTCAACCAATTTTTAAAGTATTAGACAAGTAACGATAGAAGGTCAAAAATATGGGTCAAGGACAGATCTTAGATGAAAGTTAAGAGGATTTTTTTTAAAAACGTCTAGGTATGTAGAGAGTAGAGTTTCTAAAAAATCGTATCATATAATAATCGGAAAAGTTAAAAATATCTGTCACATTCGTACCAGGGCATCATAAGTTAGTAGGCTTATTTGTATAAACATTACGATAAACCAAGCAAAGCTGTATTGGCGTGGTCCCATGTCATAGGAGATGAGCCTATTGCCCATTCACCAGGCACCAATTCAAACTCCGCGCTGCTTCTAATAATTTCACAGAACCTTCCAAATATATAAGTACCAGGGCATCATAAGTTAGAAGAATAATTTGTTTAGACAATACAACAAACCTTCAAGCCTGTCTTCGGCAAAGCTGAATTGGTATGATCCCATATCATAGAAGACTAGCCTATTGCCAAGCCTATAGCCTATTGCAAATCCAAATACCGAAAAGTCCAAGAACAACAACCTGATGAGAGACCTAACAATCCAATAGACCATTGAGGCTTACGAAAAATCAATTAACTATCAAGTAAAAGAATCTTACAGTACGCATTTTTCTTGATAATATTAATCTATTCTGAAATATTTTATCATATGTCCTATATCGTGAAATCCATTTTAACAATTTCTATATTTATTACACAGGCAATAAACGTTTACTCGCGGATTTCAAAAATCTATCGGTGATCTATCAGATATGTTTGTTTGTTTGTTTAGTGATTTGATAACGAATGTATGTCATTATTATCACTGCGCCCTAAATTCTCAACTAGCTATGAATAAGTGCGTACTTCGAAGTGTATTTGATTTTTTTCAATTTGCTGTTAAAGTTGATAAGGTTTTGTTTCTAAGAAGTGGAAAACTATAAAAAGAAAACAATTTCAACGCAAAAATAAATAATATTTTGCTGCAGATACAATAAAAAAATTTATTCAGAACTACTTAGTATCTGCGGAGAGGAAAGCAATAGTTATCATTAAAAATCAAAATAAAGGTGGAGGCCGAAAATTATTTATAATAAAAAGATTCAATAATCTAAGAGTTCGGAATTCGGAGAGATTTTTGGTCCTTGATGCCAATATACGCTGAAGATAAATATAAACAACCGACAGCCGAGGACTATAACTAGGACTATAACTCTTACTCATTAACGAAAGCCAGTCATGGAAAATGGACTAATAAACTGATAATTGTATCATTTACAAAAGCAAAATCAAAACATATTTACATATGGATAAATTTAAACATATGGACCATGGGAGGAACGAGGAAGTAATAATGGCCAAACATGTGCCTTCACCCATTATCAGATGATGATGATTAAATCCTAATTACAGTCTAGTGCAGATAGAGTAATTCAAAATGTTGAGATGTTAAATGCTTGATGAAAATCTTTGTAAAAACTTGTTAAACATTTATGAACCATGATTCATCATCTGGTAGTTTAATTAAAATATATAATACTTAGGTAAGTATATTATACAATACCAATCCTACACAATTTGCCTTTAATACATATTTATAAATAATACTAGACAACACCCTACAAGTTGGACCGCTTTCGCCAACGTGTAGTGTCAGGCTTTCTGATACGCATTGGAAGAAATGTGACAGGAAACGTGGTCCTTCGAGCCAAACCCCCACAACGTGACCCCAGAATGTGCAGAAAACGTGGCAAGAAATAAAAGAAATAATTTTAACTTTCAAACAATGAGGAAAACCACCAAAAAGTTCCTTAAGTAAAAAGTTAATGTTTATTTCCTCACCTTACCTAAAATATTTTCCGAAAAGTACGTTTCTTATTGTGATGAAAATTGAGCAATAGTTTATTTCTGTATATCAATTTATTTGAAGGAAATAATCCGTTTCACCAGATTTTGGGTTATTGATTTCATGAATCTTTAAGACTTATTAATGAATCCAAGACGAAATACTGAAATGAATAGATTAGAAAAATATCCTTTGTCGGAAAAAACAAACATCCGATTACAGGGGGCCTACCATGAACTTTTAAAATATTTGCCAAGTACAGGACAGGCCAACTATGCAGGTCAACCTGACAGGTTTTCTATTTGTACCATGAACAATTCAAACTGCCCTGCAATGCACCAACTTCAGACCTGCTACACTAAAGCTGTCCGGTTCGCTTTAATATAAATAAACGTTCTGAAATACGCTTACGCATTATTATCGGTTTTACGGTTTTAAGGAAGTTAGGATAATTATTTCAAAATACTGTTTTTATGAGAGTGATACTTCTACAGACACTAAGTTTTGTTGCAAAACATTTTTAGCTATCATGATTTAAATGTTAAAGACCCTTGTCAATACTTAAAACTACTTAGCATACAAGCAACTAAAATAAGGGCTGTTTTCGAACGAAGCTTTAAGTACATACGAATCAAATAATTTTTTATGCACAATTTACGAGATCATAATAACTTCTTGTGTGGTGTGGTGATGTGGATTTTTTTAAAATTTTTGGAACACGTAAGAAGGTAGTTTCTTCATAGCAGACAATTGTATCGTGTTCGTCGTTGTGAGTGGTAAAGGAAATATCAAATTAAGTTATTGGAAACGTTGTGTGAATTTTAAATAATCACAAGAACATTGCAATGGGCTACAACTTAAGTGCTCGGTCAATGTTTCGAGGATGTGTGATGCGGACGGAGGTGGTGGAAATTTGGAATTCCATTGTTGGTGGTGCTATCAAATATTATAAAGGCTGGACAGACAACAATTAATATATTATTAATAAATAATGTGTTCTTTATTTTCTGGTAAGTACATCTTAATTAAGTACCAACACTATTTTCTGGATTTAAGTGATGAGTTTATCACTGATATTATCGATATCTTACTCAAGAAATCAAGTAAGTAATTCATCTTCATCACACATCGACAATGAACGGAAAATATAATACTTTTATTCTGTCTAAAATTTTAAATAATGCTACAATAGTATGTAATGCACTAAGTCATTTTTACTTTAGGTTATTCTTACAAATTAAAGAAAACAGGTCAATAAAAGCTACTTTTATACGGCTGCTAAATATGACTGCAGGGCAGTTCAATTTCAAGTGCTCTAATGTCAAAAATGAGTTGATGGTAAAGCTCTTTGCAGTTCAGCCCGCTGAAATGTTGTCACGTGACCGCTCGCCGGCTTAAGTCACGTGGCCGCTGGCTGGCCGGTTATTTGATGTATTCATGGTACAAAATAACATGACAGTTCACTTTCCGTCTAAAATTGACCTGCTATAAGAGTTTATGGTAGGCCCCCTGAATGTCTTAATCAATTTTAATTTTACACTGTATTTCTAAACGAAAGTACATAATACATACTTAATAGAATTTTTTAAAGTTAGAACTGGCCTTACATAAGGATGTCTATCTTTTTTATAGTTCGAAAAATGGACCTCGTTCTTATAACCCCAGGGTGAAGGCAGTTTTTATTAGAAACGTATTGACGTACCGAAGGACCGAATGTCAGACCTCTTCATTCTAATTTCGTGGTAAAACTGATATCTTCAGGCTAGGCTATAGATGGGTATTATTTTCTGACTAACTGAAATAAACGAGAAAACGCTAGTGAGGGGCAGCGTTTCATTTAAAAGAAATCACAGATCTTCGCTAAAAAGAACTATCTATGTATGTACGTAATTCTATTTTTAAAGTTTGCCTTTGATAGCGGTTATATGATTTGTTTTGTAATTGTGATTGAAATACTACCAACCCACCTGCCGTTTTGTGATGAAATATTTTGCAATTTCTCCGAAAAGTTCGCTGTAAACAGCCCGAAAGCAACGTGACTTCCCAGTTCCCAACAACTTCCAACTTTTGTAGGTTTTTTCCTAACGAACTTTACATTTTGTTACCGATTTCGTAATAATTGCGGAAGGGCTCATGGTTAAGTAGGCAATAACAGTGTCGAATAGAGTGTATGTGCTTTTTTTATTTTCAATTTACTGTTTACATTGATACCGACATAATATTTAGGTTTAGTTTGAAATTTTCAAAATTGTGTTGTAGGTTTCCCTCGCATTTGCCATTATTTTTAACCGACGAAAAAAGGAGGCCGTGTATTTTTTTACGTATTTACGCTTTGTTTTTTTTTATAAAAAATACATCTCATATGATCTTTGAAAATAGGTGAACGCTATTAAGCAATGTCACGGTTACCAGTGTTATGAACTTAATAAAATATATTTTGCGCAAAAACTAAACAAATAATTTTAATATTTGGTTGCTCTTGGTCGAAAAACCAGCTTGGAGCAATAGATAATGGTATACTAGATGGTAAATCTACAGTTGATTACAAATAAAATACTTGAGTTACATGACTTGGCTTTGCTCCTAATTAAGAATAGCCCCATGGAGGATGTTCATTAGTAAATTTGACCACTGACCACAAATTTGAACACATTATTATGACGTTCATAGAGTGACTAATCGGCAAAATATGAAACTACACTTTTCTAGTGTAGTATTTGTGACCTTAATTATGAAACTACACTTTTCTGGTGTAGTTTTACGTCTTAAATTTTATGCGTATTTGTGGCTTATAATATACGAGGTGTGCTAATGTGCACCCGTATTTCGTTGGTATGTTTAGGTCCCATGGAATAGGGTGTGAGCCTATTTCCATTAACCGGACACAATCCCGAGCTCCTACTGAGAATTTCATAGCAAAACCCAATAACACACACAGGACCACAGTAGCGCTTAAGACCACTAGAATTCTAGATTTAGTGGCTTCTAGACTAGAAGCCACTAAACTAGAAGCTCTAGTTTATACAACCTTATTTTTAGTATATGCGAAACCAGAATATAGTTTGTTCAGAATAAGTAACTGAATCGATTCCAATCATTTTTAAAGCATATCATATTTTTTTCCCAAAAATTTTAAGTACCTATAACAAGTACCTATTCGCAATTATACGCGCTCAAAACAGGTCACTGCCGGTCATAGCAGCACTAGGCGCGGGCGCACAGCAGGGCGGGGGGTAAAACAACCCCTTCAGTCGCCTGATGTCGATGCTACAGATTGATGCGATATACAACCAGATAACATAATACAACAAGCTTATAACTTTGACATTTTGCAAGATATAGGGGTGAAACTTTGTACATAGATTTTTTTACTAAAAATACTAGACACGTGTTTCGTGTTTCGCAAAAACTAAAACTGACCTAGTATGTATTCTAAGACGAGTATAAAAAGGACGGACATCTAAAACCCGGAGATGAAACAACATGACCAAGCTTGTTACCCGGGAAGTAACACATTGATAGGGTATCGCATTCAATCTAGTGACCTATTTCTGTATATTAAGTGGCCTTGAAAGGGCTCGGGTCCAATTGTGTTTGGACCTACGAACTCTCATAGTTACACTATGATCTACATAAATGGTACGATATTATTTTAGCCATACCATTTTTTTTTATTCGGCCACTATAAGCCATGGCGTCGTAACTGCGATTTTGCATCTATATATTTTTTAAATAAAGCTTACTAGTAATGTGCGACCCACATTGCTAGTAATCTTGTTAACCCCTCGTACTAAGCTAAATGCTTGTATTACGAGTGGGTTCACGTCGGTAGTGCAATGGGTGAGTTTCGAACCGGCAAACACTTGATCGCAAGTTCGACGCCCTAGCCATTAGGCTACCGCCGCTTGAAAATCTATTGCACTACCGATACGGATGTGAACCCACTCGTAACACAAGCATTTAGCTTAGCACGAGGGGTTAACAAGAATACTAGTAATGTGCGACCCACAAAGCTTATAAGCTTTATTAAAAAAAAGATACAGTCACGCTCGTATTCCCCGAACGTTTTATTTTTTTCGTTTATAAATAGCTTACTAGCAATTTGGTTCACACATTACTAGTATTCTTTGTTAACCCCTCGTGCTTAGCTAAATGCTTGTGTTACGAGTAGGTTCACGTCGATAGTGCTTCTAGTTTAGCAGTAGCGTTTAAAACCACTAGACTAATGACGAGACAATCCGTAGTAGTATTTTTACTGCCTCATTAGTCTAGTAGTCGAAACTGAAGGCTGCAACAAAATTTTGTTACCTAGTAAAACCTGTAGAAATACCAGTTATGAGTGAAATTAAAGCCACCGACTTCAAATCGTTTGGAAAATACAAAACCTATTTTTATCTGTATGGTAATCCTACCACCTTTGTCTACAAAGAAACTTTAAATTATACTGGTTTCTAACATACATACATAGATACATACATACACTCACGCCTTTTTCCCACAGGGGTAGGCAGAAACTATGGACTGCCACTTGCTACGACTCTTGCATATCTCTTTCGCTTCTTCCACATTCATACATCTTTTCATACACTTGGTTTCTAACACTTACGCGAATATTAGACATTGAAATAAAACTACTTTTTTCGACTGCCTCATTAGTCTAGTGGTCCTAAGGACGACTGCTACGCTAGAGGTCTTGGGTTCGATGCCCAGGTCGAGCGAAGTGTTATGGGTTTTTCTATGAAATTCCCAGTAGCAGCTCGGAGTCTGGATTTGTGCCCGGTGAATGGCAATAGGCTCGCCCCCTATTACATGGGACTTAAACATACCAGCGAAGTGTGGGTGTACATGAGTACACCACTGCCTAACCTTTTGAGGAATACAGGCGTGATGGTATGTTACTTTTTACGGATTTTATCGCGCTATATTAATATTATTTAATTCCCGACATTTCGGATCCTTTACAGCATCCATGGTCACGGGTGGACTGAGTTGTTGGACGTCCTAATGTCAAAATTACCAACAGCTACCCTACATTTTGGATATTTATTATTTGATCCGGTCACGCAGAACGAGCTCACCGTATCCTTCGGTCTCGAAGTCTTGTGCTTGGATTTAGTTTTGGAATCTATGATGGGGTTCCAAGCAGATGGTAAGACCCAGCCATCTTCTCTATTGAAATTTGGATGTTTTTCAACTATAAATTGTTAATTACTGATAATTAATTATAACATAACATAACATACCATCACGCCTGTATTCCCCGAAGGGTTAGGCAGAGGTGCACTTAATGTACACCCACAGTTCGCCGGTATGTTTAGGTCCCATATGGGGCGAGCCTACTGCCATTCACCAGGCACAAATCCAGACTCCGAGCTGCTACTGAGAATTTCATAGAAAAACCCAATAACAGTTTTCTCGACCTGGGGATCGAACCCAAGACCTCTAGCGTAGCAGTCGCGATTGGGACCACTAGACCAACGAGGCAGTCAATAATTAATTATAGTCTACTAAAATTCGCGTGTCATTGAATATTTTTTTACTACACTTTACTTATCAGTCTTCCTGCATGGTATCAGTAATTGTCATGCCAACGAGCATAGTAGGTATATAAGGTCCTGAATCATTATATTTTTTACATTGTAGTAGAGCAAGGTAAAGCAGTGATAGCCTTGTGATATGACCATAAGACTGCCATGTCAAAGGTCTCGAGTTCGAATCCAAGGCACGCACCTCTGACTTTTCGAAGTCATGTGCGTATTAATACTTAGTTATCACGCACTTAAACGGTGAAGGAAAACATCGTGAGGAAACCTGCATGCTTGAGAGATTTTCTCGATGGCGTGTGAAGTCTGCCAACCCGCAGTAGGCTAGCATGGTGGACTACAGCCTAATCCCTCTCATTCTGAAAGCAGACCCGTGCCCAGCAGTAGGACAATGTAATGGGTTGATGATGATGATGTCGATGAAGGTATAGCATAAGTATATTCTGTATTTAATGTTCCAACTGCTGGGACACAGGCCTCGTCTCGGTGAGAGGGTGTGGGCCGTCATCCACCACGCGGGCCCAGTGCGGGTTGGTGGATGTCACATGTCATCGAATTTTTGTTCTTTTCTCACAATGTTTTCTTTCACCTATTTGGGAGCAGTGGTGATGAAATAATTCACACAAAGTAAAGCGCCTGTCTGGGTTCGAAACTACAACCTACAACTCGTAAGCCGCAGCCGTTACGATTGGGCCACTTCACGATCCAGGTATGATATATTGTAACTAAACACCAACTTAGCTCAAGGGATAAGCAAGATGAAGTGGCAATGGGCCGCTCACATCCGTCAGGGCACTGATAAATCCTGAGGCAAACTAGTTCTCGAGTGGAGACCGCGTCTCGACAAGCGTGGTTTCGATTCTCGGGATGAGGAAAACATACATACATACATACACTCACGCCTTTTTCCCACAGGGGTAGGCAGACACTATAGAGCCACTTGCTACGAAAACATTTTATGTAACTCTCAGTAGCACATCGCAGTTTGGATTTGTGCCTGGTTAATGCCAGTAGACTCGCCCTATTACATGGGAACAACACACCGCCACGCCTGTACTCCCTAAGGAGTTAGGCAGAGGTGTACTAATGGACAGTCGTCAGCACATCAGATTATACAAAACTGTCAAATTTCTTGAAATGATTTTAAACCTTACAATGTTGATGATTAAGTTCAAAATCAAAAAATTGTTGTAACTTGATATGCTGGCCACCGTACAGTATAATAGTTTGCTGGTATTTCTACTAGGTGGTAAACCTATTGCTATTACATAATACAACATACATACCATCACGCCTGTATTCCCCGAAGGGTTAGGCAGAGGTGTACTAATGTACACCCACATTTCGCCGGTATGTTTTAGGTCCCATGTAATAGGGGGCGAGCCTATTGCCATTAACCGGGCACAACTGCTACTGAGAATTTCATAGAAAAACCCAATAACACTTTGCTCTAGCGTAGCAGTTGCACTTAGGACCACTAGACTAATGAGGCAGTCTATTGCGATTAATCGATCAACAAATCAAAACTCCGTGGTGCTACTGAAAATTTCTTGGAAAAACCTAATAACCCCTGGGATTCGACACGAGGATGGGTTTGGCTATCGAAGCATCTCTATAGCCTTATCTAGCGTAGCGTTGCACTTAGAACTACTGGACTGGATCACAGTATAAGTAATCTCTTATATTGTGACTTAAGGCAGTTTGCATAATAGGACCACACAGAGAAACACTTAAATTTAATTTATTGGTATAGATATTATTATTATAGTCATCTTCGATTTCTACCTACCCCACAGAATAAAGGCGTGCTCAAATATAATCGTATATGCCGCGTCACAGATTTCCCCGGACATTGCCGAAAAACTTTCCAACATGGCCGCCGCTCCTGCGCCTGAGCAAAGCGTTATGCATTAAACGAACCATGAACTTTTCTAATTTAGCCTTTTTTGGGTTAATACTCTTTATTGGATACTGAAAATGTTTATTTTAGTATTATGGTGCCAATTAAAGAAAAACAAGACACGCTTGTAATTATAAAACTTTAGTATTTAATAAGCAGTTGAACCGTGCGGTATCTATAAAATCTAACCTCTCAAACGTCTATAAAGCAGACAATGTAAAGGCCATAATATTTGACACTATTCTTGTTAAACGTCAAATTATTAACTCGAGAACAACAAAATTTTACAGCATTCGATAAACCATAGGCACACTCGTAAACCTATGACATCTCTGTATTGATAAATGTTATATCATAAATGATATTTATTTCTGTATAAAGACCTTTTAAAAATATTAATTTTTTATTGAAAAGTACCAAAAAGAGGCCCATTGCAAATATTTTTTACTAACAGAAGCTTGTGGGAAAGTATCAAACTGATCTAACTATATATCACTAAGCTGATGATTCTGAGCAAATTGAGACCCACCCCTACCTCAAAGATACGCTAAGCAGACTTTGTAGTCAGAATCCGAAAAGAGAGCCTTGAGAGCCTCAGTTTATCCTTAGGATTTCTATATTGTCCAGGAATTGGGTTGCAATGATTTTGACATAATGGTAACCGACCGCAATATAAGTAAGTAAAGTTGAAGACGTTTTCTTAACGTATACATGTGGAAGAAAAACAATAAGAACTATATGAAAACAATCAAAACAAATAAAGACAACATTCTCTTGCATGACATAAGGCGTTCGTCGATCGTTTGACACACATACTGGTGGGTTGCGCAAAGCGGCGCGCGCGCAGTCTGGCACGGGCCGAGCGGCCCTCTGTTCTGCTAAGCGCGTTTTGTAAGTTGGAAACGGATGTCTGGTAGATTCTAGAATCTAAATTGACTGATTAAAAAAATAATAACTCGTTGTAAGGCGATTGTCAATGAAAAAAAGGAAAAATAAGTTAAATCGTTAAAATACATAACATACTAGAGCTATATCCGTGAAAATTTAGGCTATGTACTGATACACACCAATAGCTTAATATTATTCAGAGTCCGGAGTTGTATTCTCTACTGCACCAAAGCAAATGTTGTATACGAAAAAAAAAAACAAATAATAATAATAAGTTTTCACATTAACTACTTTAAAACATATATCACATAAAATCGTAATAAAAATAAACTACATCACTACTACATAACACCGTCCAAAAACACAAAAGGCATATTAACGAAAAAAAGTGAAAGTGAGCCAAGCCACGCACACACGCACAATATACGCCCACAGATACAAGTATACGCATAAGTCGTGTTAATCACTAAGTTGATTCATCGATGTGTAGGTAGACTATTTATTATGTCCACAAAGATATGTAAATAAGCACATTTGAATTTGTATAGCTAATGAACGCAAGATTATGTGAGAAATCGATTACTTGGTGCAAACATAATCTGAAAAAATCTTTGTAATCCACAGTCATTTTGGGTTAAAGATTTTTTTATAGCGTAGAAACACTTTAGAGGGAATAAGTTTAGTTTATATTAGTATTATCTATCGATTACTGGGTTCAAACATAATCTGAAAAAGTATTTATAATCAACAGTCATTTTGGGTCAAATATTTTTTTTTATAGCGAAATTTTTTATATAACCACTTTAGAGAGAATAAGTTTGGTTTATTTCAGTATTTATCATCGTATCAACGTTAATCCAAAGGAGATTGGACAATGGAGCATTGCTGATTATGGAAACGGTTCCATAAATGGGACATGGTTTATAATATTTAAATAACCAAATGAAGTTTTAAAGATAGAAAATGATTTCTAGCTCTAATATATGGACTACTTATCTGTATTTATATTTTAGATGAATAGAAATTTGACCAAAGTACCTCAAAAATTATCCCACCCGCAGTATCTATCTTCTCTTTCTATTATAATCTAATTCGCTAGTCACTTAGTAGTCATAAAAAGTTTTTGATCATACTGACCTACCACAATAGTTTTCTTCTTAGGGTTTTAGTTATGCACCATAAAATTTATGATAACTTTGAAATTAAAATAATAATACTATTAGCACCGTATCTCATATTATACTTGACAATGTAAAAATAATTCTGGATAATTAGTTAAAAAATATTCAATTAATGTCTCCACCCTTATGATTTATCCTGATAAGTATAATAATATTTTTATTACACAGAAATATTGTTATATTCGTAGGTATAATAACTAAATACGAAACAGTAAAACTCATCGGAGGCTTTGAAGGAAAGCAAGTCTTGTACTAGGAGCGCATAACTCTAACGGAGCTCAGCAGTACCGCGCGGAAACCGGTTTGCCGAAAATTTTACGCGGAATAAAATTCAAGTTGAAACTACGTAATTCGCATTGACACCTGAATTCGCTACTGGTGTTCAGTTTTCTAAATTCCAAATACATTCAGAGCCTCGCGAACTATTGTTCCATAAGCGTGCAAACATAAAATAGTTAAAATCAACAAGTCAAACCGACGGAAGCCATTAAGTAGGGCACGAGAGGCGAAAATTTCAACTTTGACAGTTGAAAAAGTGTCTTTACTTATCAGCTTTAAGGTTTAGTTTCCTACGGCAATGGTGCAGCGGTGAAAACGAAAGTCGCCGTCAGACAACGTTTTGCACAAACGAATTTGAATACTAAATATTTCGATCCGGCATTAAAGAGGAGCATAAGCTCCTTTTCAAAGAGGCATATATTTTTCAGAGTTGAAAGATCCTGAAAGATACGACATCCTGTATAAACTCATTCAGCTTCATTCAACGATTCTTGCTAAATCCGGAGCGTATATTTCGGGAATAGAAAGAATTCACATCGTTATCAGAGACAGCCTTATATTATTATATCCAATAAGATTAGTTATTTCCAATATGGAGAATTTGGAACAATTATGATCTGATAATGTCAATTAGGAAATAAGAATCGAGAGACTGTTGCTAAGGAAAGAATACAAATATTTGGTAAAAATAGAACAGACAAAGTTACTTAACCCACATTATCTCTAAGCAACGACATTAATACGAACGAAACTTAACATCTATGTCTTTAACAGGGACGATATCTAAAAATATACATTAATTAACAGACCTAATTATTGACACAAAACTCATAGTCGGCACACGTTTGACGTCATTGAAGCTACAAGTCGGTCAATATGAGAAAATCGAGTAATAAGCATAAATTATAATCATGTCAACTAGGTAAGCAAAGTAAGTAGTTTGGTACATAGTATTGTTAAAAAAAAATTGAATAAAAATATTTTGGTCGCAGCTTATGAAACTCAATGATGACCCCAATACCCATAAGTATTTGAGAAAAAGGTTACGAATGTTTTCGACGAATTACGTCTGGTATGTCCCATTACTGGGCTTAGGCATATTCCTCCATTTAACTCAAGCCTGAACTGTATAGTTAAATCCGATACGAGCTACCTATATCGCTATAAAGACAGACCGACAGACCAATTACTTAATGCAACAAACTATTTAGCCAAAGGAGTATGCAATTATTCAACTCTCTAATAAATAGATTCTCTTAAAATGCATTAGACCTAACACAAGTCCCTGTGGGACACCGTATGGCGTTCCGCAAGGGTGTGTTTCGGGCAAATCCCTATTTATGAAAATTTTATTATCTTTGAAATTAATCATTCAGCTATTAATTAGCCTACGTGGAAGATTTTTATATTGGCCACTCAAGTTTCACCAGAAAAATAAACAGACATTTGAAAAATTGGTTTTTGCTTGATTTAAGTCATTAAGTTTAAGTACCAGGGTCAAATAGGTCGTGAGGAGTTTAATTTTAGAATCTGTCAACATTTTTATTGTTAATAATATTCATATTTTTATTAACTAACTAACCAGTTAGTTTAAGAGTTTTGATACTTTGACAGACGAAATGACTTTTTAAACGATATCACACCTCTTTCTACATCAGTGATTATAAAAATATACTAATATCAATGTAAACATACATAAGAAACTCTACTTCTTAATCGGTACGTATTATCTGAAGTCTTCAGGCCAGTGCCTGATAATGTTTTTTTGCAAATATTCACATTATCGTTTACATAATACTGCAAAACTTATCTATGTAGGGTTAAGGCCATTTCATTTAAAGGATGTACGATAAATTTGGTATCAAAACTTTAAAATACGTAATTTTATTGTTGTATCGTCATGGCCTGATAAAATTGTTGAATGAAGGTTTGAATTTACTCATAGCTATTTTAAAGTCTAACAAAAAGTAGGTTATTTTAAATACATTACATAAATGATAATGTTTTTAGACGTATTACACCAACTACGATTCATTAAATATTCGGCAGCAATCTATGAAGTTGTTCGGTGAGTAGAGACTATTTCGTGCGTAATAGTGAAATGCGGTTTTTAACTTCTTGATCTCTGAGGAGAAATACCGAAACAAACTCACGAGAATCATGGAGAATCATAACATAAAGTAGTGTGATGGATATTTTTGGTAGCTGCGGATATGGAGTTTGAGGTCCCAAGTAACCAGATCAGGCAGACAAAGTGCTGAAGTGTTTTCTGTTAAGGAGTTCTACCTAAGTTTGGATCTGGGCTATGATTTTCTGAACGGCGAGTTATCCTAGCTATCTTGCCCTAAAGGGTATACTAGCCTCACCCTTACATTAAAAGAGAAGACCTATGATAAGGTACGGCACAGTAAATGTGTTTACGGTGAAGATGATGATGATGATGATGACATAGCAATAGGATATAGCATAACATACCGGCAAACTGAATATGTGAACTGTGGGTACATCGTTATTAGATGACTATTATCAAAAAAGTTAGGATGAGAACACAATTTTTCACGCAATTTACATTCGATTCCAAGCAGCAATACGAATAATGTTTTATAGAGGCAAGGGTATGGAGTTTTACAGGCTATAGATATATCCCACGTTAATAATAAAATCAAATATATAATATCGTAATCTACTCACATACAGTAACTAACATATGGTCGCTTCGAAAGCGACAGTAACTTAATTTGGTTCGCAAAGCGCGTGCGCACACGATTCAAGATTCGGTATTCAACCTTAATCCTGGACTATAAGAATCAATTTAGACAACTTAAAGGATACGTGATTTTCATCGCATCGTAAAATTTAAAATATAAACAAACAAAGTGGGACGCGTGGCTCTCTCACTAAATTGAAATTTGTCCTTTTCTCTTGTATGGAATTAGACGGAGAGAAAAATGCTTTTCTCTTCCTAAGTGTCAATTTACTTCGTAAATCAGAGACTTTGTAAACAAAGTAAACTTTTAAATAAAGTTAACTTTAACTTCACGAATAATTTTAACTTTATCAAACTCAAAAAACGTGGTCTATTATTATAACAAGTACCAGGACATAATAAAAGTTGAAGAACCACTTAGAAACCATACCAAACTGTCATGTCATAGATTTTATAGAGAGTAAAAGTTGCTACGGTGCTTTTAAAAAGAAGATCGCCGTTTTATTTATGTTAAGTTTACTTCTTACAATTGATGAGACCCTAGTATCACTTCACGCAAAATTATGCAAACGAAAAACCAGAATCGTTTTGCACGCTGATAAACTCTGAATATCATTTGTCGAACGGGCTCAATGAGTGTGTTAGTAAAATGCATAACTTTCACAATGATTCAAATCAAACGTGACCCTATTATTAAAAATCACGTGTAATCTAACGTAACAATTGTAAACGAACTGCATGTAATGAAATAAGTTTAGAAAAAACATAATGGTACTAACACGTGAGTGGAAAATCTTAGTAATATTAGTTTACTTATAACATCCTCTGGACCTACTTTCATTCGACATTTCATTGAGAAAACAAGCACAAAGCAACCTTTAATAAAATTGTATGATAATCTTTCAAAATAAAATCAATTTCATTGATGAATTCCGTCGATATTTTGACACAATTCCATAAAACGTCTGAAAAAAACAATAAATCGATCTATGAAACGATCCAAAACTTAAATTAATAAATGTTGATGTAATACGAATAAGTATAGAGAATTGATCATACATTTATAGGTCAACGGAAGAAGAAGTGACTTGAGAGATGATTGATAATCTATCACTTAAGCTTGCACCATATAATAACAACATTGCAACATATTATTGCAGTACCTGAGGAGCTACTCAGAACCAGCACAAAAAATCCTAAACAAAACTATCTATCAAACAGATTCATAAATATGTATATTCCCGTATATTTCTAACTAAAATAGAATTATTCTATGTATTATAACGGAAAGATAACGGATGGTCTAAAAATAACCTATGAATAAAATACTCTGTGATAAGGTTACTACTGAATATCCCTTCGAAATTATTAAATTTCATTTCAATGATATCAATAAATTTTTCGCAACAAGATCAATATTCAGTTCTTATAAAATTCTGAATATTGTAAAATTTTAAAAATTCTAATTTTTGGAAACATTCTCGTGGCTAACTGCTTAATGAGAGTGATCAATAAAACTAGCCTAAATTAAGGTCTTTTAAAGTTTATGCTGTCATCAGTAATGAATAAATCATTACTATAATGATGGCATTCATAATGCAATTGAATCATCAAGTTTTCTGAGTAAAAGATAGTTATAAATAAAACTAGTTTTAAAGTCAAGTACAGAAAATTAAATAGAAACAAGAAGTTACAGGAAGTTAAAGATTTAAAGTTCAAACAAAACCCTTCATAGAAGCATGCTCGAATATAATTAAAGAGCCAACACAACGACTAATAAATGCAACACGCATTCCCAATTTCATTCGAGGCAATGCTCCAAATCCACTGCTTTACAATGAAAGAAACACTTATACAAACTGAAACGACACTACAGAACTATTACAATAAACAAATTGCGTAACGCCCTCATAAAATACAAAAAACCTTTTTCTTTACACCATGTGATTTACGACTTTCCATGCTAGCACGAAAATAATCACACACACAAAATTTGTATGGCACACACAAACACGGATGCAGTTTGCCGCACACATACTCACCTATAATGGTCAGAGCGAGTGATCAGGCGCTTGCGGCGCTCCCAGCTGCAGCATCGATCGGCACAGCTCGGTGATCTCCGGGTGGTTCAGGTTGATCAGATGCACGTACATCTGTTTGTGTAGACTCAGTTCCCCTGACACCGCCTCCAGCCTCTTAAGCAACACGTCCTTTTCCCTAAGGAGCGTCTTCACCTTTTCCTCCACTTCCCGTGAACGCACTTTAGCCTTCTCGCGAGACTTCCTCACTGCTATGTTGTTTCGTTCACGTCGCCTTCTGTACTCATCCGTACCCTTGTCTAACAATTTTCCTGATGAGCGTCTCGCTGGGGCAGGCTTGTGTTTCAGTAGCGGAGGGAGGAGAGGTGCTCCTAGGGGAGGTAGCGGTGTGAATCCTCCTCCATACGGTCCACTTACACCGACAGTCGGCTGAGGATTATATTGGCCAGTATATTGCGCACACGTCACCGATCTCCGATAGTCGTGAGGCTCAGGAGGCTCCTCCTTTATGGGAGGTGCCTGCTCGTGCCCCTGGTTTGTCTGAACAGGAGCGTAAGACGCACCCGAGTGCACCGGCTGAGGCATGTACGCCAAGGTCGTCCGATTATACCTTGGCTGAGGAGATTTGCCACCAGGAAGTATTTCCTGGAATAAGGCCATGCTCTCCTCACTCCGGAACTGGTCCTCAATGAGGTGTTGTAAATCCAAACTAATTTCCTGTCCATTGAGCTCGTCTAGGTCTGGCGGCGGGAAGGTTTGTCTTTTATCCTCTACTGCCTTCTTGAGGTCTGGTTGTGGTGGCGGTGGTGGCGCGGCGGCCGCGTCGTACATCTGCGGGGATTCCATACCGCCGCCCGGGCCAATCACGGGCCCAGCGGCGCCGGTAGCCCGTGGCTCCACTTCAAAGCACTGAGAAGCCGTCACTAAAGCACATGCACCGTCAGTCAAAATAATCCTTTGCGTATTGCGTTCGCGGTGATCACGTGTTGGTGCGGAGCGAGCGAGGCGCGCGTGCGGGCGCTCTGGAGGTTGAGCGCTTACTGCGGCGCCGCGCCGCCCGCGCAATGCACGCAAGGTTGGCCGGAAGGAAGCACTGAAGTTGCTGCTGAAAGTTTGCAAGTAAAAGTTTGCGCGGACCGCCTGATAATTCGGGTGTTTACCCTATTGATTTTAGAGTGCGGTTTGTTCTATTTTTAGACCATTATTCATAGTTTTTTTGTCATAAGTATTATATTCAATTAAAGATAAACAACATGCTAATGCATGTTTATCTTTAATTTGAATTGAACAAAACTAATTTAAAAATTGAAAGACTTAGAATTTATTAAGGTTATTTCTGATTCATTTGATGTATATAACCACATTTAGACTCTACGAAAAACTTATCCTAAGCTTAAATAGTATTATCTAATTAACATTTTCAGTTACCTAAATGGATATTTAATATCTAAAATTCGTTTAAGTTTATAATTATTAAATAAGAAGCAAAATTAAGAATAACTTATAACTAAAGGATATGAAAAAAAAAGAATTATTTGTTTTTAACAGTCTCCAAAAAAGATTTCTTATTTTTAACATTAGAATTTAGGTACTACATAATTATACTAATCCAATTTTCGGGTTTTATATAAATAAATAATGATGATGTATGTACTATTGGTAGCAGGTATTTTTATTATATAATATGCGATATATTATATTATATTATTATTTATTCAATCATAAAATAATGACGTAAAAGCAAATGAAATGAAATTAACGAACCTCATTATTTTTTCAACATTAATTTATTTGATTTAACTCCTAATTAATTTAATTGGTTGCAATTTGGTATTATAATTTAAAATATCATATTCCAATATTTAATGTCCCATTAGAGATACCTAGACTTAGTAATGGAATATTTTTTATATAATAATATTTTTTTATTAGGTAAGTGGTTAGATTTAGCGGTAGTACTTAATTATTAAAGTGTAAGTTCACCTGCTGCTGAAGTGAAGTAATTCTAGGTTCGAATCCAGATCAAAAAAATAATAATGGGTAGTTAAAGTTAAGTTAAAGTTAAGTTAAAGTTAAGTTAGTTAGGTAGTTAAATTATTATAGTGGAAAGAGGTGAACGTCTATCAAATCGCTGTTTTCTCTGAAGGGTTAGGCAGAGGTCTAATAACTATTGTACACCTACAGTTCGGTTGAAGTCTGTTGAAATAGGCCAGCCTATTCCCGGGCACAAATCCAAACTCCGAGCTGCTACTGAGAATTTAATAAACAATACTTAATAACACGTTGGTCGACCTGGAAATCGAACCACAGACCTCTAACGTAGCGATCCATTAGGACCACTAGAGTAATGAGGTAGCTATCAAATCATATAATTATTTATTTGCTTATAATGTACAGATAAAATGTTGTTGATTGTTAATTTAATCGAAATCGAAATATGTAACAAATGAAATTTAAAAATAGTTTTATTATTTTTATTCATACGATTGTATAAAATAAGGCCCATAGATGAAATATTCTTTTTGTTTTATGTAAAGAATAATTTTCCATACTAGGATTAGGTTAATAGTTACTTCCGTATTCTAATCAGCCATTGGTAAAACAAAATGTGAGTTTGTTTTGACAAAATATTATATTATATTATTATATTTAAGGTATTTTACAAAGAGGAAATTTAAAAATACTTAAGTAAGTATATGTTTAAATTGTAATGTTAAAATCACTGACTTAAGCTTCAAATGTGGATACCGCAGAATAATATCTCCGTAAAACACTTTTTCTTTTAATTATAATAATATTTATTTCACTAAAATATAGGTATGATATAATTCTTTCGGCTAATAATTTTATTCTTATTCCTATGTGAACCAATATAGGTAACTCTGCCTAACCCATCAGGGAGAGAAGCGTGAAGGTATGTTGCGTAACACTATAGAATTTCATTTACTTTTTTATGTCATAATATTATAAAATATTAAACGAAGAATATTTTCGGTCCTCCGGTACAACTCTTGGAGACAAAGGACCAAAGTTTACTTCATAACTTTTTATAAACATTACCTTAGCTGTTTCTTAAATACTTTAAAAAGTGTACATTTTATAAGCCAGGCGGAAAATGCTGTATTTAATTCTATATAATTGCCATTGTTAGTTATTATCCAGATGAAATTCTTTTGGTTGTATGGGATTGTGGGTAAGGGACGAAGCCATTTATGTTTTCCGCCTTCTGCAATGAGGGATTTAAAAAAAATATTTTTACGAATTCGTCTGGTACAGGTTCTTACAAATAACTTTAAAGACTAAAGACAATTAGGGTCGTATATGTTTTGCATTCATGAGTAGATATTTTAACATACCATCAGGCCTGTTTTCCCCGAAGGGTTAGGCAGAGGTGTACTTAATGTACACACCCACAGTGCGCCGGTATATTTAGGTCCCATGTAATAGGGGGCGAGCCTATTGCCATTCATCGAGCACAAATCCAGACTCCAAGCTGCTACTGAGAATTTCATAGAAAAACCCAATAACACTTTGCTCGACCTGGGGATTGAACCCAAGACCTCTAGAGTAGCAGTCGCGATTGGGACTACTAGACTAACGAAGCAGTCCTATTTATTTATCAATTTCGATTTTTATGGGTAAAAACACAAATTAATTAATTAAGTGATTTTGGCTGTTTGTAAACACATGAAAACGCATGTTGTAATGGACCACAGATGTATGCACGTTAAATACTACATGTATGTAGTATCAGGGTGTGAAAAATACTGAGACCTCGTGGAAAACTAAACTATTTATTATAAAACATAAAAACACAAAAAAAAACGTACATTGACACATATCGACGCCGTTCACACTTTGTTCTTTCTTACAACAGACAACTTACTTATCTCATTTTGTATTTTTTAGGCATTTTCCATGCAAAGATTATAAAGTTATTTTAGTGAAGGAAAACTTAGGCTCACCTGACAGACGTAAATTCCAAATGTAAAGGCTAATTTCGGCCGGCGGGTAGGACTCGCGGTGGCTTAATGGTCATGGCATCTGGTGTACTAAACCAGAAGACGCAGGTTCGAATCTTGCCCGCAGTCGAATTTTTCCATCACTAAAACAACTTTACTTATCTCGAGCAACTACATCCACAGAGTAACATTTTCACTTTTCACTTAAATCTATTTAACCATAGACATTGCAAACATCATCTTCATATACCATCATGCCTGTATTCCCCAAAGGGGTAGAGTTGTACTACCTTACGTACTCACACTTCGCCGGCATATTTAGATCCCATGTAATAGGGGGCGAGCCTATTGCCATTAACCGAACTCCGAGCTGCTACTGAGAATTTCATAGAAAATCTCTATAACACTTTGCTTGACCTGGGAATCTCGAACCCAAGACCCCTAGCGTAGTAGTTGCGCTAAAGACCACTAGACTAATGAGGCAGTCCTGGGTTAAACTGTATCGAAAGTTTTGGAGTATTTGCAGTATTGAAGTTCCCATTATAGACAAATTACCCGAACCGTGGGCCAAAATCACCGAAGAATCGATTGGCCACGTTCTATCGTGTCTTTTCTCGATGATAACAATCGGTAGCATCGATTGCGTAGATACGTCCGAGTGATATCGACGTTCGTGACGATAGCTGGATTTGTGGTGGTAGAATTTGTAATCACGTGTCTTATTCACATGTGAATCGATTCACTAGAATTTTGTTTTCGATTGATAGTAATGTTTTGAAATTCTCTAAGACTTCTTCTTGGTAGCGAAGATACTACTGAGAAGAAGGCACAAGCCGAAGTCTTCCCGCACTAAAATAGTGACGCGAAACGCCGAGGTTGGTTTTAGTCGGTAGATCGCTCTTTTCAGAGCGGAGTCCGACACACTCCATCGCTCTCCCCGAGCGTTGGGTGGTGCATAAAGCATTTCCAACCCCGACAACAAAAAAGGTATGAGCTGTAGTTAATAGTTCATGTCGAGGTAAATAGTCTGCAGGTTCATAGTAAGATTAGTCAAGAAGACTATTTTTAGGAATCATCAACTGCCTCATTAGTCTAGTGGTCCTAAGTGCGACTGCTACGCTAAAGGTCCTGGTTTCCATTCATAGGTTTAAAAAGTGTTATTTAGTTTTTTATTTTATTTATTTATTCATTTATTACTTTGTTTGTTTTACTATAAAATTCTCAGTACCAGAGATAAATGAACCCTCTACCAATTCTTAGAAATCGCACTGGATTGCAAAGGGCGTTAAAGACCGGTTAATGGCAATAGGCTCACAAAATTACATTGGACCTAAACATACCGGCTAAATGTGGATGAACATTAGTACACTCTGCCTAACTCTTCAGGGAATACAGGCGTGATGGTATGTATGTTATGTATTAGCGATAAATTGTTAGTGTACATCAATAAACCACTCTGTATAGTCAGTCGGGAATGCAAGCGTGATGGTATATTATGATAAAAGATATTTATTTCTAAAAATAGATCCTTTAAAGAAACTTTAAAAAAAACACAGTTGTATTTTTTTAAACTAGATGGCGCCAGCATTTCCTATCTGCTGACCTCTGAAAACAAACGCCTAAACAAACTCGGAGAATCATGGTCTCTTTTAAAGTATAAAACTTGATATGCGAGTTTTACAATGTAGTGCAAAATCTGAACAGGCCTTTTGAAGAAAGAGCCAATGCAGCTTCGAGTTGGACTGTCCTAACTGATGGCACGCATACATCAGTCATCGTATAGCTCAACCATTATTTAGGGAGCTCAACGACCCGTCGCACGACGATACCAGATCAGAAAAAAATGTTCATGGGCTCAAGTCCACCCTCGGTCCTGTTCCTTCTCCTTTTCTCCTTCCCTTCCCGTTTCCTTTAAATAGGCTCGGAAACGTATTTGCAACTCCTTTGACTTTGCATGTATCCATGGGCAGCGATGACTACTTACCATCAGGTAGCTCGGCTGCTCGTTTGCCGAGTTATCCAATAAAAAAGGTCATGTGAAAATACTCAAAACTGTGTATTGAATCAGTGCATTCAATCTACACATTGTAAGAGTGCTGATTGTGTCAGATTGAAGACAATGGCCTAGTAACTAGTTTTTACTTTCTGTTGTGTTGCGGTATGTGAACCGTACCGTTGAACTCACGTGTATCACATCACGTTAATCACGAATCTTATGATAATATGTTATTTTCTTAAATTATTTACGGACGTGTCTTTTTTTCGGATTGCTTTCCTGATGGTAAGCGGTTACCGTAGGCTATAGACGCTTGTAACATCAGGGGTATCACTCACGCGTCGCCGACCCCAAAAGGAGCGAGCGAGACTCTACTACTACATCGTATTAATAGATTTCAGCTATACCATCATCAAATTGTATTTCCCCATTATCGTCATACTGCGGGCCAAAAGCCCCTCCTGCTTCCACTCCTTTTGGCTCAGAGTTTTCTGCGCCCAATCCGACCCATAAAGGCCTAGCTCGTCCCGCCATCTCCTTCTGGGCCTGTTGCGACCTCGTCTGACATTGTGTCGGCTCCACTCAGTGGTGAGTTTTGCCCACACCTCGTCTGATAATTTTAATAATTTGTTCTGAGAGGTGCCCGGTGAATGCCAATAGGCTCGCCCCTTATTACATGGGACCTAAAACATACCGGCGAAATGAGTGTTACCTTAAGTACATCTTTGCCTATACAGGCTTGTTATGTTAAATATAGATAGTTGGTACCTATCGCCAAGTCATGCCATTTAAATCTATCAATCCCTGGGCAAAAGTGAATCTTTATTATGACATTATATCACGGCTAGACTGTTATTTTCCTTAGCACCGCTAGTGCATACTAAAGCCCTAGTAACAGTACCCCCACCACTAGGGTGGCGGAGGGGGGTGCGGTGAGCGGCCCGACTGCTGTGACGCAACCCTGCGCCCGCGCAATGTAATACGTCGGCTGAGAATTGGCCTAAGGTCGGAAGTAGAACACCAATTTGAAAAGAAAGAAAACGTTATGTATTAATATACAAGCAGTGATCTTTTTAATGCTACAAGCAACGAGTATCAGCAGAGCGGAGCTGTGCCAGGATATGTAAGACATCCCAACTGCAATTATGAAATAGTCTAAGAGACAAATAGGGAAGTTACGAGTATTAAATCAATCAAATTTCAAATGGCTGGTAGCAACTTTATGTTTTAACTAGCTTTCCACCCACGGTTTCTCGGCTATTTTGCATTTAAATTTTTCCCGTTTTTGTAGCATTTTTCATCTCTGCTTCGCTCCTATTGGTCTTAGCGTGATGATATATAACCTATAGCCTTCCTCAATAAATGGGCTATCTAACACTGAAAAATTTTTAAATCGGACCCGTAGTTCCTGAGATTAGCGCGTTCAAGTAAACAAACAAACAAATAAACTCTTTAGCTTTATAATATTAAGTATGGATTTTTAGATCTGCATGTCATATTTAAGATATCCAATTATCCATGCTTCTATATCCATCCATTCTTCTAATTAATAATGCATCCTTAATGGTTTTGCTTCCTTTATACATCCTTTAGTTTTTTAATACTAGTTTATATTTATAATATTAGGATCTTTTAATTAAAAAATAAAAGAATGCAGCAACAATAAGATAATATAATAGGCATGATGACGGTAAGCAAGAATTACTAAAATATTATGTTCATATACTGAAATATAATTAATATGTTTAGAAAAGAATATTTATTTTTATTTATAAGACGGGATTAATAATTTATTTGATAAAATAAAACTACAAAATACACAAGTCCGCCATGTTCAGTTGAACACCAATCAGATTCAATTACGTCACATCTATGTTGAACTGTCGCTGTCACGTAAATTTCGTACGAATTTCGAAGATCTTCGCGCTTAAAATTGTTTATTATGTATTTCCTAATTGTATATTACCTAGCTTTTGTCCTACAACTTGTGTAAGAACTTATTAAGTAATGGAACAAGGGTTTACCAAGGCAAACAGCTCTAATTTGCCCAGAGTTGATTTGTTAATGCTGGGGCAGTTCCTGGTATGGTATTAAACAAAGACTTCTGTTCAGCAGAATTTCGAAATGTTAAAACTACAATGTAAGTATTATTTATTATTATTTGTATTATACCTACTATAATTAAAAAAATAAAATCACTTTTAAAAAGCACAGCTTCGTATGTTTAGTTTTAATAATGTTTTGATTTTATAAAATATGCTTTCCTATCGATTTCGTTGTTTTGGATCCTCCAGGCCATCTTATGGGGACGACGCGATTGGCTACGTTCAGTTAAAACGCGATGGAAATCTATGTACTTATAGTCAAATCAAAAATCTGCCCAGAACACAAGGTCCACGCGAAGTTATATGCAGTGACGTTAATAGTTGACGAAGTAAAGGAAGAAGTTATATCGGTAGAATGCCATGACTGTGTTGCCTCACAAGGAGGCTGCAAACATGCCATTGCATTTCTCATGTGGGTCCATTGTAGGAGTGAAGAACCGATTATTCAAGTAGGTAATTTACGATCCATTCGGCGAGGCTCAGGCTCAGTCAGTGTCTCACCTCGTAACTTACTTGAATAATTGATTAAAAATTTAATGTAATAAAGAAAATCTATCGGGTAAAATCTCTCGAGCTATCTATGAACTTTATTTTAGTAAATAAAACATGATGTCAAATCATTTTCGGTTTTATTATTTTAAGAATAAAACCGAAAATGGAAAACAAAATTACAAAAAAGAGGTATCTTTGTGAATTTATTCTATCGAGCCAACTTTATCAAATCGTGTTTCCCTTGTATGTGTTCCCTAGAATATATACCCAACAATATAAATTTATTTTCTCAGATTTTAATTTTACTATTTACTACTTAAAAAAATAGTTTTTAAAACATTTTTATGTGGGCTTTGCAGTACCACCCGGCCTTAATCTCCTATTGTATACGATGTCAAAACATAGAAGTGACGTCATAAGCAGACGCCATGACACCAGGGACCGTTTTCGCGCTAATTTAAAAACATTGAATTAAAATAGCATTTTTATATCAAAAACCTTTTTTAATTGCAGAAAAAAAATATTTTTGGAAATAGTATATACATAAGAATATTTTAGATCAGTTTTTGAAAATCAGTCATCATGCCTATTAAATTATTTATGTGTTGATTGAATTAAGTTGATTGAATTTTAATTATTTACCTTCATATTTCATTGCCATAGTTAACATCGCCTAGTAAAAGATGAACACAAAAGATAGTACAATTCGTAACATAAAAATAATATGAGCAGAATTATTCGCAAAGAAAATTCTACAACGGCCAATTCTCAACGCGCGTACGTCTCAGTGAATGGATAAGTAGGCGAGCGACAGCAGAAAGTGGTTGCAGTGACGCAACCGCGCTGGTAACCCAGTCACCGTGCCTTACCAGACGATGGTAACCACCATCGCGAAGCTATAAGATGATTTACTCTGTTGCTTTTGTACCATAGATATTCATAAGTAGTTTCCCATGGGACTATGTAACTGTGATCTGGAGTACGGACCTGTAGAATATCATGGCTTCTACCATATTCACAAAATGGGAGAGGACTTTAGTCAACATCTGATATATCCTGCCGTATTCGAAAACTGCGGAAGATTTTCAGCATTTCAACCCCATTTCTCACCTCTTTCAATAAGTAACTTCTATATGCTAACCCTTAAAATATAGATTGGAGACGAAATGTGTGATTGCAGCAGCGCAGAAGAAAGGCAACAAATGCTCCGCGCTGGACATACGGATTGAAATCCTAGATTGAAAGGTGCATTGATGGACATTGTAAATCACTGCTTAGTAAAATGGATTATCAGAGAGATGGAAACCCTGTATTGTAACCCCCTGAAGTATTTCATCATCATCCTCATCATCATCCACAGCCTGACTTCACCCACTGCTGAGTATAGGCCTCCTTAAGTTTGTGCCATCCACCACGATCCCGTGCCACTCTCATCCAAGTACGCCCAACGACGTGAATTATGTCGTCGACCCTTCTTGCTGCTGGACATCTGATCTAATATACTTTTATATCATATATGACCTTAGTTACATAGACGGAGAAAATAATTCAATTAGATAAATATACTTTTGGGCTCTGTCACCTATCTCACACTCGTGACATGAAGCGAATGCAACCATTCTTGAGATTCTCTAAAAAGCTACACTGCAGATGACAGAGAGAGACTTTCTTATACCTTGCATTTGTCATCTAAAACAAGCTTACTACTTCCATGTAGCTGTGACTCAAGGGTATGACTTGATATGACCGGGATACGCGAGAGATGACATGCCAACATTGCCCATACTAACTTTTGCTACCTGGTTGAGCAGTGGTGACGTGACGTCGGTCATTCCAACACTGACTTACTCTGATTTCCATCTTGTAGCATACCTTTCTAATGTTACCGTTTAACAACGTTATTTATTGGATCTGATCTGAACTGACACTCGATTTATTGCATAAAAAGTAAACTAATTTCCAGGATAAGCGGACGGAATAATAAGTTTGAATACGTACTTTTTCGAAGTAATTTGACGACTGTGGCAAAATCCATTTATACTCAACCTTACCACTTAATGCTATTGTAAGCAATAACAAATCGTTGAGGATAGTGCAAATCCGCGAATCTACCCTTAGTAAGGTCCGCGTATCCGCAATACGTGTAGGTTTGCAGGGGAAGGTTATAAGTTATTTTAATATTATTTATCGCGAAATTTTTATTGGCTATATTTGAATTGAATTATCTAATGATAATCACGCGGATTTGCACTATCCCTGCTTAAAAGCAGAAAAGGAAATAAAAAACTCATATTAATTTGATAATAAGGTTTTGTTGAAGATCACCAGGCAGAAATACTCAATACGTAAGTACATAAAGCACCGTTTTCTAAAGCAGAATATTTCGTCTACCCCTGACTTTATTCGTCTAGAAAAATATAAAATACGGATACGGAAGTTATTTTGCCCTTTGTACAATATCCCTCCCTTTTCTAAGTCACACAAAACATTTCATTCTAGGATCAACAATGTGGGTCGATGCTATTGTATTGCTATCTCACTCATTCTTTCTCTGTCAGTAAAGGCTGCAGCGTTGGTCCTCTTCCGCACATTTGATGCCTACGTGACCTTTGACACATTGTCGATATAGCTCTTCTTAGTCATGCTGTCTTGGTACTAACATGTATTGAAAGTAAGAGTGAGAGATCGAATAGACACAGAAATAGGATAAATAAAGCTAAGCTATAAGATATAATTGATACACAAACCTACTGCGATGTTCTTTCCTCAAAAGACCATTCAAGACGTATGACATCTAAGTGAGTATCACAAAGGCTAGTCCTATATGAATATATAGCACAAAGGCTAGTCCTATATGAATATATAGGACTAGCCTTTGATGCTAAATACTATGCCTGGAATAAGAGATTGGTGCTTTGTTGGTAAGTTAATTTTGATTCTTTGAGTTTCGGCATTTCTTTTCAGCCTAGACCGTTAGCTGGTCCACCTAGGACCAAAAATAAAAAATGAATTTCTAAAAATGTCTTTGTAAGATCTATTTATTATATAAAATATTTCTTTTGTATAAATATATATAGCACAGTACTGAACCACTGCTGGGCACGGCCCTCATTTTTGGTTAAAATGTCTTATATGAGGGTTTGAAGACTTCATCATGATGATTCTCTTCACCAATTATGTTGTAAGAATCTTCAAAGTTATCTATATCAATCCAGTCAAGCTTTAGAGTTATAATCCAATATCTGAGAAATGTTTACCGTGATCTAGGCTTTTTAAAATAAAAGCAAGTCTTCATCTGGCGGTCAGAGGTTAACGGATCAGCTTCCGCGACACGTGTGCGCGCGGGTCTGATTCCCATATCGGCTATCAAATATCCATAGGATTTTTCGCACAATATAAAAAAGGATATTGCTTACTCAATGCTTTGCAAGACCAAAGCGTTCGTCAGCATTTTTGTCAATATACGAAATACCTAGACACTTATTTTCCTCTTCATAAACACTATGGGTTATTCCATTTCTCTTGTACATAATGAAGATTGGATCCGGATACGGATCTAAGTCGAGTTTCCGATGAATCGCTCCGTCACATTTGCGTAACTTTAAGAATCAAAACTGGTCCTTTTGGATTTTACCGATGGACTCTTAGATAAATTTAATAACATAAATTGGAGATAGAAAATAATTTCAACAATTCTAACAAAATAAAAAGATTTCGCATCTAAGAAACGCTTGGATAAAGAGGAACAAAGATTCACTTTTTTTAAAGTATTCTTATACATAACAAATTATCTGTTTCCAAGAAAAATATCTATCTAACTGTAATTTTTTAACCGAAAGTCAACCAGCAATTCAGATCAGACAAAAAATCAATCACCGTAAAAATTGAGACATCGAAATAGTTTTAGACAAAATGTAGGTAACCACGCCGTGTACTAGGGCGTCATGAGTCGAACAGCGTTACGCAACCGGCCCACTCTCACTTTCGCGAGCGCCGGGCTGAGGCCGCGCCGAGCTTTGTGCCGCTTCGCCGGTCTAATATCATCAACTACTACTGCCGCGTGCTGATCGCCTGGTACGTTACTCACTCCTTTATAATAATAAAAAAAAACTCCGGTCGCAGTTCCATCTTGACATT